>OX422224.1:184046489-184398379 GCA_949130495.1 Sambucus nigra | reverse complement strand
TGATTGTTTCTTCTTATCTATCTATTTGGGGACATCATAAAAAAGGGGGAGAAAGAATTATCATGTTATGGGGGAGTTTTTGCATTATGGGGGAGCTTTAATTTATTGATGATTTATTCTTATATCATTTCAAACTCGATGCGTCACGAATGTTTTTGCTTTATCTCATGTGTGTATGTATAAAGATTGAAGATCATTATGTTGCACACCCCGATGAGAAAAGATTTGAGATTTTTGATGTTGAAGAAAAATTTGAGAACTTGCAAATTTTACCTTTTCAGTTTTGGCATTTGTGGGAGGGTAGATTTCGATAGGTATTTTGGTATTTGATAATTCAGATGTTTTTATGTATGTACCGGCATAGACATAGGGAGATATTTGTAAGGACATAATTTTATAAATGTCCGTCACAATTAAGTATGTCGTATACCGCTACATGTCACCGAAGAATTGAGAAGATAAAGACGAATCCGAATTACAAGTTGTCTTTAACATGCAAGCCCAACAATATGACATTTGGTAAGATAATGTTTCAAAGTTTCATTTACATTTCATATTAAAAGTGTTGGGATATTGTTAAAAGGAGTTTTAAAAAGATTTTATATAAAAATGTTTTTCTTATAAAAGGTTGTTAATTGTTTTAGAAAAATGTGTTTTGAAAAGGTTTGAGAAATTTTTTAAGGCAGCAAGCGTACCTCGATTTCGACGTTAAGGTCGTTCAAGCGAGATCACCATCTCGTTCGAACGACATTGAGATGTAGCGTGTAGTCTTTCGAGCAACACGCGTATCTCGTTTGAGCGAGATGGGCTTCTCGTTCGAGCAACGTGTCTTTTTGGCCGACACGCTGACCTCATGCTTATCCTTTGACCGACTCAAAATTTCCTATAAAAAGGACACCCAACCTTCGTTTTTAACGGAGAAAACAGTTTCCAACTTTAAAGAGTGTTAATCTTTGAAACTTTTGTTTATCTACCCAGAATTTAATTCAATACCTTTGGTAGAAATTTTTTCTCTAATAATCTAAGGGTTCAAATATTTGTTTTGTTTTCGATTCAAAAAAATACCAATTACTTTTATGTGAGTTGTTTTGTGGAGCCCAAGAACATATTTTGCTTTTTTCATTCTTTATGGGTAAAACTCTACAACCGACAGCTGCGTGTTGTTGTGGAGGGAGTCCTTATAAAGTTCACACTTGTGGAGAAGCCGTTTCTTTTCCATTGCTGCTCATCTTGAGTTCTTGCGGGAGATTCCAGCAGATGACATTGGAACCGACACCCGAGGGTATTTCGTATGTCACTCTTATCTTCATTGTAATCCGTTTAACCATTATTTACAAATTCTATTGAAAATAAAAGGTTTTGCCCTTTGGGGATTTTTCCTTAAACTTGTGTCGCATGTTTCTTTATTTATGGTTTGACACACGCACACACATAGTTGCATGGTTTGGGGCTGATTTAAATTTGTTTAAAAATAGTCTCTAATTAAATAAGGTTTAATTGGAAATTTGCGAATCTATTTAATCAATTATCGGACACCGCTGCGTTTCCGTTTTACAGTTACACCATAGTATTATATTTCAAAAATTAAAGTGTTTGAATCTATGATATAATTCGTAAAATATAAATATCTTATTGTCCTTACACTCTTCTAAACACAAGTTAATTACCAAATGAAAATTGATTTCTATCCCTCTTATAATCTTTCATTTAATTCAAATAATAAGAGATAATTTGTAGGTAGAAATTTTATATCTTTATATAACCCTTCATGCAAAATGGAGTTTAACACTAAATGTGGAGAGAAAAATTAGAGTACGAAGAAAAAGATTTATATTTTCTTTGAAAGGAATGTGTAAGTCTATTCCATTTATTACAATCAATTCTAGTAGTGTAGAATCTTATTGTGGTGGATGTTAAGGACGTACTAAACTACTTTTATGAAATTACACCATGAGACTCCTTTCAGGTGGTTCCAAACCCGCAACCTCTTAGGAGAGGGGCGCACTTACCATTGAACTATGAGCTCTTGTGCGACTAGAAATTCAAAGATACTCTACTTACTCCTTTATTTCCACCTCCTCGTTCTCAAATAAGCCCCTAAAAATGTAGCATGTAAGGTGTAATGAGTACATTATGGGGACATTGAGGTGGACTCTCACACCCCAACCAATGTATATTTGACACCTCACTAGAGTGATTTTGAGAATTTGGAGAACAATACTTCCTAAAAAGTGCATTAGAGATATTAGACAATCTATATATTTCTCTAAAATTTTCATTTAAAAATCATTGCTCAAATCAACCCAATTTATTCTTCACACGTGTCATGTTACCTCATTTACCCCAAAAATTACATCGTCCTAACATTTGGTCTAAAAAAAGAAATGAATTAGTCAAATTAAAAGAAAATACGGAGGGGGATAAAATTATACTGAGCATTAATTATCATTCTTACACCAAAATACTTTTTTTTTTTAAAATTGAAGTGCTTGAATCTATGATATAATTTGTAAAATATACATATCTTATTGTCCTTAGACTCTTCCAAACACAAGTTAATTACCAAATGAAGATTTATTTATTTCCCTCTTATAGACTTTCATTTAATTCAAAAAAGGAGTGGGAATTTGTTGGTAGAAATTTTAAATCTTTATATGACCATTCATGCAAAATGGAGGTTAACACTAGATGTGGAGAGAAAAAATAGAGTATGAAGTAAAAGATTTACATTTAAAAAAAAGGAAGGTCTAAGTCTCTTCCATTTATTACAATTACTTCTAGCTGTGGAGAATCTTACTATGGTGGGAGTTAAGGAAATGCTAAACTACTTTTACGAAATTACTTTGTGAGACTCCTTTAATGGAGTTTTGAACCTGCAACCTCTTAGGAGAAGAGTTCACTTACCGTTGAACCTTGACCTCATGTGTGACCACAAACTCAAAGATACTCAACTTACCCCTTTATTTTCACCTCCTTGTTCTCAATTGAGTCGCTAAAAATGTAACCTTTGAGGTGTAATCATTACTTTGTGGGGCCATTTAGGTGGACCCTATTTGAACCTCACACCCTAATCAATGTGTGTTCGACACCTCACTAGAATGTCTTTGGGAATTTGGAGAAAAGTACTTCATGAAAAGTGGATTAGAGAAATATGACAATCTATATTTTTCTCCCAAATTTTTCTTCAAAAATCATTCCTAAAAAAAACCCTACTTATTCCTCACACACGTCATGTTACCTCATTTACCCCACAAAATTACATCCCTCTAAAATTTGGTTTCCAAAAGTAAATGAATTAGCGAAATTAGAAGAAAATAGGGAGGGGATTAAATGATACCGAGCATTAATTATCATTATAACACCATAATACTATATTTCAAAAATTTAAGTGTTTCAATCTATCATATAATTAGTAAAATATACATATCTTATTGTCCTTACACTCTTCCGTATAGAAGTTAATTACCAAATGAAAATTGATTTCTTTCCGTCTTTCCATCTTTCATTTAATTCAAAAAATGAGGGAGATAATTTGTTGATAGAAATTTTATAAATTTATATAACCATTCATACCAAATGGAATTTAATACTAAATGTCGAAGGAAAAATTAGGTTACTAAGTAAAAGATTTTATATTTATTTTGAAAAGGAAGGTCTAAGTCTCTTCCATTTACTACAATTAATTCTTGTTGTGGAGAATCATTTTATGGATGGAAGTAAGGAAGTATCAAGCACGTTTTCTGAAATTACACGGTTGTAGTCCTTTAACGGAGTTTCAAACCCGCAACCTCTGATGAGAGGGGTGCACATACCATTGAACTATGATCTCATATGCGACCATAAAGACAAAGATACGCTACTTACTCATTTATTTCAATGTCCTCGTTCTCAAATCGGTGGTTAAAAATGTAGCCTATGAGGTGTAATCAATACACTATCGTGTTATTTAGGTGGACCCCATATGACCCTCACACCCTAATCAAAGTATGTTCGACACCTCACTAGAACTTTTTTGGGAATTCGGAGAAAAGTACTTCCCATAAAGTTGATTGGAGAAATAAGACCATCTATATTTTTCTCTAAAATTTTCCTTTAAAAATCATTGCACAACTATTTATTCCTCACACGTGTCATGTTCCCTCATTTACCCACAAAAATTACAGCCCTCTAAAATATTGTTTCCAAATATAAACGAATTAGCCAAACTACAAGAAAAAGGGTAGGGGTATAAAATTATACGGATCATTAATTATCTTTTTTTCACCTTAATAATATATTTCAAAAATTGATGTGTTTGAGTCTATGATATAATTCTGAAAATGTACATATCTTATTGTCCTACCACTCTTCCAAAGACAAGTTAATTACAAAACGAAAATCGATTTCTTTCCCACTTATAGTCTTTCACTTAATTCAAAAAATGAGGGAGATAATTTGTTTATAGAAAGTTTATAACTTTATATAATATGACAACCCGCAGTCCGAAATAAGAGGTGGCCAGGCCGATACTCCAACATAACGGAAATCATGGATGGAAATCAGTCTTAGCATCACAACAATAAAATGAGTATACGGGAAGACCACCCAATAATTCAGAAAACAAGTTGCCAAAATATTTAATTTGATTTAAAGTTAAGGAAAAGATTAAGTTAAGAAAATAATTTAAACAACCCATTCTAAAAGATAGTGGAATTCCAAAGAAACATATATTAGTACTAAAACAACATACAATCAAGACCGAATAAGCTGTCAGTACACAGTTACATTCAACGTATTACAACAGTTCAATAATTTACATAATACATCCATTAACAATTACAAAAGTTTGGGCTACCCGACCGAATGAAAGACCCGATCATAGCTAGAATTTCCAAAGATGAAAGCATCAAATCAAAACATCCTATAATAATTCGCAAAATCATACAGCTCCTCGAAAGTATGGAAATAGGAATATCACAACGGGCGCCCTTACGGAGGAGCACCTGAGCGGATATAATAACATGCACAACATGGAAAATTGAACGGGTTAGGGCCCGGTTTATATATGACTACCAGATGAATTAGAAGCATGATAGATATGGACGGTTAATCATGAGTGAAGTAAATGAGAATCTAGCAACCTAATCACCAAGTATAATAGAACAATTTAAACGATTCTAAAAGTTATTATTTAAACAAGGTGATAAAATTAAACATCATTATTCCTCATATGTTTTCATTTTCCATTCCTTAACAGGAATATAATTACCATCATAATTTCTTATGGCAATTCACAATTATCAAGTCGCACTTGATTTAGAAAGTTTATATTCTTATACATATAACGCTTCTAAGACCGCCCCTCCGAGTTTTCCCACTAGGAGCGCCCCTAAATGACTATCATCTTCCAAGGCCTATCTATACAAGACAACCTGGGCACCTAACGCACATCGGGAAGTGGCCATAAGCCTGCGAGTGAGTCATAACCACACCCGAAATTACCTCACTAGCGCAGAAAAACACATAAAAATCCCGCCTATGGACGAGGACTATAGTCTCCCTGCATTCACTAGCCAGGGGACATCACCTCATGCGCGAGCTTCCCTTATGATAGCATTTAGAGGGGTGTGTTTAAGTAAATTAACATTTACCAATTAAATCTCATTTTTCATTTCCATCTATCACATGTGTTTCATTTTATTTGAAACCATAATCCTTGAATATTTTCATTAATATCCACTATATTTTTAAGTCCCAAATTATTCTCCGAATGATCACCAAATATCTTACGAGTCCCAAGGTGTTAGATACCTTGATAGGGACCCTAAAGTCTCCAATTATGGGACTTGAACTATTAATTCCTAATAATTTACGAAATGAAAAGTGATGCCTAAACATCACTTTTCTATACCCATGGAAAGAACCCCAAGTGAACCCATTCAACTCTAGGGTAATGACCAAACTCAACTAAACTCTAGGAATCTAAGTTTAATTCATCGAAGAAGGTTCCTAGGTCCTAAGCCTAAAGAAAAGATTAAAATTAGAAATTAAAAACAAATGAAAAATGCAGGATTTTCGAATCGATTCGGTCTGGGCGAATCGATTCGGCCAGATAAGCGAATCGATTTGGACCAGCCAAATCGATTCGGTCAGGAAAACAAACATTCTTCATAACAGTCAAATCGATTCAGAAATAGCCGAATTGATTCGGTCCACCCAGACCTAGAAACTGTCCCCATGCGAATCGATTCGGCCTGGGACGAATCGATTCGCCCCTACGAATTTTGCCAATTTTGGCTATGGAGTCTTGGACTCCTAATATTACCCCAAACTCAAATCCAACCAAACCAATCTCATTTATTACTACCAAATGATCATAAATACTTCCAACAACATTAATCTACACCAATCAATATTCAAATCTCTTCCAAAGATTTCAAAGACCATAAATCCAATCAAAACCCTAATATCATCAAACCAAAACTAATACACAACTACCATACTAATTATCCACCTTAAATCACATAATAGCAAGTAGAAAACTTGCCTCAAGCTTCCTGATTCATATTTGATGAAGATGTAGGCAAGATCAATCTCCAAATCTTCAATCTCTCCTTTTCTCCCAAAGTTTCTTCTTCTCTCTTTCTCTCTAGGTTTAGGAATACAATTAGGGGAATAGTGGATTAATCAAGACATAAATCGTGCCTTAGTCTAAAATTAACAACTTAAGTGATCAATACAGTGATAAAATAATACACAACTACACATTTATGCCATAACCAATCAAAAGTGCCCAAATCCTCAAAATACAATATGGAACATAATTTGACTATCTCGCACCTTCCGGAACTAACTACGCCATCCAATTTATCATTTCGAAATTTTATAAATCATTTTAAGTTTCGGTCTTATTTTAAATCAAAATGTCATTTTAATTCTTATGACACAATGAAACACAACATAGTAATATTCTCCTACACATAAGGTAAATACACAACATCTTAGTAAATATTAACTTTCTTCAATAAATTAAGACTTACTCCACCTTCCAACATTTTATATCTAATTACTATACCTAGCAAATAAATATAAAATAGATTCTCAAAAGAGAGGGTTGTTACATACTCCCCCACTTATGAGGGAATTTTGTCCCCAAAATTCAAGCGTACCTTGTATAAAGAGATGCATATACTTTTCCGGCATATCATCCTCGCGTTCCCATGTTGATTCCTTGGCGTTATGGTGACTCCATTGGACTCGCACCAAGGGAAACACACGAGACCTCAACCTATGCTCCCCATGCTCTAAAATAGCAACCGGTTGTTCTTTATATGAAACATCGGGTTGCAAGTCAATGTCCTTGAAAGGTATATGCCAAAGTGCACCTTCGCACCTCTTGGACTTCTTTAGAGAGGAAACATGGAATACATCGTGAATTTGTTGCAAAGGTTCCGGTAAGGCAAGTTGATATGCCACGGGACCCACCTTTGCAATAACTGGAAAAGGTCCAACAAATCGTGGCTCAAGCTTCCCCTTTTTCCCGAAACGCTTGATGCCTTTCATTGGTGACACTCCAACCAACACTTGGTCCCCAATTTCTAACTTCATGTGTCTTCTACCCTCATCAGCATAGCTCTTTTGGCAGTCTTGGGCTATCCGAATGTGATTTCGAATGAGCTCAATTTTAGAAGAAGTATCTTGGATCATTTCAGATCCAAGGAATTTATTATCGCCCACTTCCAACCAACAAGCGGGAGATCTACAAGGCCTTCCATACAAAGCTTCATAAGGCGCCATTCCAATAGTAAATTGGTACGAGTTGTTTTAAGCGAACTCGACCAATGGGAGATATTATTCCCAACCACCCTTGAAGTCAAGCATACACATACGAAGCATATCCTCCAACATTTGGTTTACTCCTTCTGTTTGGCCATCTTTTTGAGGATGGTAAGAAGTGCTCAACTTCAATTCGGTCCCCATAGCCTCTTGGAAGCTTCGCCAAAAGTGGGAAACAAAAATTTTGTCCCGGTCGAAAACTATATTTAAAGGCGCCCCATGGAGTCTAACCACCTCCTCAATGAATAATCGAGCATATCGAGCAGTGGCATAATCGGTCCGTACGGGTAGGAAGTGTGCCGACTTAGTCAAATGGTCGACAATCACCCAAATAGAATCACACCCACTCTGTGAACTTGGAAAGCCCGTAATAAAATCCATCGATATGCTTTCCCATTTCCTTACCAGAATCTCTAATTGGTTGCAACAAGACTGCCAGTCGTTGATGATCGATCTTGACCAATTGGTAAGTAGTGCATTGGAACACAAACTCAGAAGTATCCCTTTTCATGCCCGGCCACCAATACTGACGGCGCATGTCTTGATACATCTTATCCCCACTAGGATGTACCATAAATTTAGACCCGTGAGATTCGGCCATCACAGCCCGTCTCAAATCCCCTTCCTCCAGAACAATGAGTCTTCCATGGAAGCATAATCCACCCTCAGAACTAATCGAGTATGATTCTGCTCCCTCGGACAATAATCGGCGTATATGGTCTTGGCAACCCTTATCCCTTCCTTGGGCTTCTACCACCCTTTCTACAATAGTAGGGGTAACGGTCATTACTAACATGAATGCTCTCACCACCGCATCCTCCTGGATGTGCTCTTTCCACTTAGCTTTCCAAACATCAGCTAATTCTCTATCGGGTTTCCTACTCAAGGCATCCACCACAAATTTTGCCTTACCCGAATGATAATGAATATCAAATTTATAATCTTTCACGAACTCCAACCATTGACGCTGTCGCATATTCAAATTCTTCTGTGAAAATAAATATTGCAGCTATTAATGGTCCGTGAAAAGACTGAACTTCTCCCCTAAGAGATAATGACTCCATATCTTTAAGGCAAAGACAATTACGACAAGCTCTAAGTCATGCACCGGATAGTTTCTTTCATGGGGCTTTAACTTGCGTGAAGTATAAGGAATAGTCCGTCTCTCTTGCTGAAGTACACCTCCTAATGCTTGAAGAGATGCATCGGTGAAGACTAGATATTCCAATCCCGGTTTTGGCAATGCAAGGACTGGAGCCGAAGTCAATCTATCTTTGATCTCATCAAAAGCAGCCTGACAAGAAATATCCCAAATAAATCTCACCCCCTTCCGGGTCAAATTTGTCAAAGGGCTAGCAATTTTAGAGAAACCCTTGATAAAATGATGGTAATAACCCGCCAAACCCAGAAAACTACGAACCTTGGTTGGTGTCGTGGGCTGACCCCACTCCCTCACCGCCACTACTTTACTCTGATTCACCGATATACCTTCGGACGTCACCACATGGCCCAAAAACTCCACCTCCTACAACCAAAATCCACACTTCTCGAACTTAGCATATAATTGGTGATCCCTCAATCTTTGTAGGACCAACATCACATGAGTGGCATGATCAGATTCCGTTCGAGAATAGACTAAAATGTCATCGATAAATACAATAACAAAATGGTCCAGGAAGTCCCTAAATACCCATTCATAAGATCCATAAATACAGCGGGGGCATTGGTTAGTCCAAAGGGCATAACCAAAAATTCATAGGATCCATATCTTGTCAGAAAAGCGGTCTTGGATACATCCTCTTCCCGTATCCTCAACTGGTGATACCCGTCCTCAAATCAATTTTTGAGAAGTACAACGGTCCTCGAAGTTGATCAAACAAGTCATCGATACGAGGCAAAGGGTATTTATTCCGGTTGGTGACCTTTTTCAATTCTCTATAGTCCACACATAAACGGAGAGAACCATCCCCTTTCTTTACAAATAACACTAGAGCACCCTAAGGCGACGTACTATGCCTAATAAATCCCTGCTCCAACAATTGCTGAATTTGATCTCTTAACTCCCTCATTTCCATAGGAGCCATTCTATATGGAGCCCTCGCAATCGGCCTCGTTCCCGGTGCTAAATCGATCACAAACTCAATCTCTCGTCTAGGAGACAATCTCGGTATTTTTTGAAAAACATCCTCAAAATCTCTAACAATCGGAATAGAATCCAAGGGAACAAATACATCCCTAAAAGTCTCCTCTGTAATAAAATATAAATAAGCACTAGTACTTCCCTCTAAGAGAGGCAAAACTACCAAGAACATTTCTTGTCCTGGAACGACGAAGACTATACTCTTCCTGTAACAATTTACTATAGCATGATACTTTATAAGCCAATCCATGCCCAAAATCACATCATACCCGACCATATCCAGGACGAGTAAATCGGCCTCAAAGCATAAATTACCAAGAGTAATTCCTATATTTTTACAAACAAGAAAAATGAGTGAACCATCACCCATAGAGGACTCAACGCTAGTAAAAGTACACTCAGTAGATTTTATCAACTATGTGGTCTGAGCAAAACTCCAAGAAATGAATGAATGTGTCGCACCCGTATCAAATAAAATGCGACCCATGTGTTCCTGAATGAGGAACTTACCCTCAATGGCTGGCGGTGCCGGCGGAGCCAGAGGAAGCATAGCATTCTGAACATGATAAACTCTCCCATACTGTAGCTGACCCTACTGTGGAGGAACAATGGGGTTAGGTACCTATGGAGGAAACTGGATATATGTTTGTTGAGGGGCTCTAGGAAGTTGTCCCCCAATCAACTGAGGACACTACTTTTTGTAATGACTCGCCTCACCGCATTAAAAACACCGACCCAACATATTTTTTTCATTTTAACCCCGGTTATTTCGAAACTGGTTAACACCTTGGCCCTGCTGGCCTCTACCTCCTTGACCACCCTGACCTACTTGTTGTTGCGGGGAACCCTGACCATGCCTATTATTTTGGCTCCCATAATTAAACCCACTAGAATGTTCCCTCTTTGACAAGTCCTCCTGTTGGGGATCCCTTTCTCTCTGCCTAATACCCTAAGATTGGGATGAGGGAAAGACTCCTCCTCCACTCCCACTACCTCCAGGCCTTCCCACTTTCCCCACGGTGATAGATTTCTTGCTATTTTGCACAAACAACCTATGCTCTTGGCAATGAAGTAGAAATGCATTCATTACCTCACCAAAAGTTTGAAATGCCGTATTAACCAATATATGTTGTCGGATTCTCCAGTTCAGGCCTCCCATAAACTTCAAAACCTTCCTTTCTTCAGGAGTCACCTCATCCGGTACAAAAATTGATAACCAAGTGAACTCTTCTTCATACTCAGCCACGGATTTCTCACCTTATACAACGTCTTGAAGCCTCCTTCTCATCTACCTTTGAACTGCGGGAGGAAAATACTTTTGGTCAAACAAAACCGAGAATTCAGAAATCGTCATAGTATCTCTTTGTTCTGGTGTAGTCATAGACTCCCACCAATGCAATGCGTCCCCAATAAGTTTAAAAGTAGTAAGGATTTGTTTCTTTTCCTCACTACATTCCACCATACGTAGATGGCGTTGTATATCTTTCATCCACTGATTCGCCCTTATAACATCTAAGCCTCCATCAAATTCAGGGGGCTGGACCTTTAGAAAAGATTCCCTCACTCTCTCTCACGGAGCAGGTCCCGTCAGAGCTTGGGCATCTTGCGCTCGCTGTTGAGCCTGTGGCATTTGTTGAGCCACTGCTATCATAGCCGCATTGACTGCTTGGGCCACTATCTTAGGTGGCATCTGAGATGGAGAAACAATAGAGTTAAAATACTACATAAAAGAATCTATCTTACAGAAGAGCGTAAACATAAGCAACAAAGCAGTCCTAACATTAGGCTCTATATCAAAGAACGCTACGGTAGAACGTGACAAGTCCACATCGATCCTAAAGACTCAAGAACCTGATGCTCTCATACCATCTGTGACAACCCGCAGTCCGAAATAAGGGGTGGCCAGCCCGATACTCCAACATAACGAAAATCATGGATGGAAATCATTCTTATCATCACAACAATAAAATGAGTATACGGGAAGACCATCCAATAATTCAGAAAACGGGTTGCCAAAATATTTAATTTGATTCAAAGTTAAGTAAAAGATTAGGTTACGAAAATAATTTAAACAACCCATTCTAAAAGATAGTGGAATTCCAAAGAAACATATATTACTACTAAAACAACATACAATCAAGACCGAATAAGCTGTCGGTCCACAGTTACGTTCAACGTATTACAACAGTTCAATAATTTACATAATATATCCATTAACAATTACAAAATTTTGGGCTACCCGCTCGAATGAAAGACCGGATCATAGCTAGAATTTCCAAAGATGAAAGCGTCTAATCAAAACATCCTATAATAATCCGCAAAATCATACAACTCCTCGAAAGTATGGGAATAGGAATATCACAATGGGAGCCCTTACGGAGGAGCACCTAAGCGGATATAATAACATGCACAATATGGAAAATTGAACGGGTTAGGGCCCGGTTTATATATGACTACCAGATGAATAAGAAGCATGATAGATATGGACGGTTAATCACGAGTGAAGTAAATGAGAATCTAGCAACCTAATCACCAAGTATAATAGAACAATTTAAATGATTCTAACAGTTATTATTTAAACAAGGTGATAAAATTAAACATCATTATTCCTCATATCTTTTCATTTTCCATTCCTTAACTGGAATATAATTACCATCATAATTTCTTATGGCAATTCACAATTATCAAGTCCCACTTGATTTACAAAGGTTATATTCTTATACATATAACGCTTCTAAGACCGCCCCTCCGAGTTTCCCCATTGGGCGCGCCCCTAAATGACTATCATCTTCCAGGGCCTATCTATACAAGACAACCTGGGCACCTAACGCACGTCGGGAAGTGGCCATAAGCCCGCGAGTGAGTCATAACCACACCCGGAATTACCTCACTAGCGCAGAAAAACACATAAAAATCCCGCCTATGGCCGAGGACTATAGTCTCCATGCATTCACTAGCCATGGGACATCACCTCATGCGTGAGCTTCCCTTATGATAGCATTTAGAGAGGTGTGTTTATGTAAATTAACATTTACCAATTAAATCTCATTTTTCATTTCCATCTATCACATGTGTTTCATTTTATTTGAAACCATAATCCTTGAATATTTTCATCAAGATCCATTATATTTTTAAGTCCCAAATTATTCTCCGAATGATCACCAAATATATTACGAGTCCCAAGGTGTTAGATACCTCGATAGGGCCCCTAAAGTCTCCAAATATGGGCCTAGAACTATTAATTCCTAATAATTTATGAAATGAAAAGTGATGCCTAAACATCACTTTTCTATACCCATGGAAAGAAACCCAAGTGAACCCATTCGACTCTAGGGTAACAACCAAACTCAACTAAAACTCTAGGACTCTAAGTTTACTTCATGCAAGAAGGTTCTTAGGTCCTAAGCCTAAAGAAAAGATTAAAATTAGAAATTAAAAAGAAAAGAAAAATGCAGGATTTTTGAATCGATTCGGCTTGGGCGAATCGATTCGGCCAGACAAACGAATCGATTCGGACCAGCCGAATCGATTCGGTCAGGAAAACCAACATTCTGCATAGTAGCTGAATCAATTTGGAAATAGCCGAATCGATTTGATCCACCCAGACCTGGAAACTGTCCCCATGCGAATCGATTCGGCATGGGCTGAATCGATTCGCCCCTGCAAATTTTGCCAATTTTGGCTATGGAGTCTTAGACTCCTAATATTACCCCAAACTCAAATCCAACCAAACCAATCTCATTTATTTCTACCAAATGATCATAAATACTTCCAACAACATTAATCTACACCAATCAATATTCAAATCTCTTCCAAAGATTTCAAAGCCCATAAATCCAATCAAAACTCTAATATCATCAAACCAAAACTAATACACAACTACCATACTAATTATCCACCTTAAATCACATAATAGCAAGTAGAAAACTTGCCTCAAGCTTGCTAATTCAGATTTTATGAAGATGTAGGCAAGATCAATCTCCAAATCTTCAATCTCTCTTTTTCTCCCAAAGTTTCTTCTTCTCTGTTTCTCTCTAGGTTTAGGAATACAATTAGGGGAATAGTGGCTCAATCAAGACATAAATCGTGCCTTAGTCTAAAATTAACAACTTAAGTGATCAATACCGCGATAAAATAATACGCAACTACACATTTATGCCATAACCACTCAAAAGTGCCCGAATCCTCAAAATACAATATGGCACATAATTTGACTATCTCGCACCTTCCAGAACTAACTACGCCCTCTAAATTATCATTTGGAAATTTTATAACTCATTTTAAGTTCCGGCCTTATTTTAAATCAAAATGTCATTTTAATTCTTATGACACAATGAAACACAACATCATAATATTCACCTACACATAAGGTAAATACACAACATCTTAGTAAATATTAACTTTTCTTCGCTAAATTAATACTTACACCACCTTCCAACATTTTATATCTAATTACTATACCTAGCAAATAAATATAAAACAGATTCTCAAAAGAGAGGGTTGTTACATATAATAATTCATACCAAATGGAGTTTAACACTAAATGTCGAAGGAAAAATTAGAGTACGAAGTAAAATAATTTATATTCATTTTATAAGGAAAGGTCTAAGTCTCTTCAATTAGTACAATTAATTATAGTTGCAGAGAATCTTATTGTGGATGGAATTATGGAAGTACTAATCACATTTTATGAAATTACATGGAGATACTCCTTTCACGGAGTTTCGAACCCACAACCTCTTAGGATAGGGGTGCACTTACCATTGAACTATGAGATCATGTGCGACTACAAAGTCAAAAATACTCTACTTACTCCTTTATTTCTGCCTCCTTTTTCTTTAATCGGTCCCTAAAAATGTAGCCTATGAGATGTAATCAATACTTTGTGGGTCCATTTCGGTGGAACCCATATGAACCTCACACCCCAACCAATGTATGTTTGAGACCTAACTAGAATGGTTAAGGAAATTTGGACAAAATTACTTCCAAAAAAGTGAATTTGAGAAATAGGACAATCTATATTTTTCTCCAAAATTTTCTTTAAAAAATATTTGCTAAAAAAAATCTATTTATTCCTCACACATTTCATGCTCCCTCATTTACACCACAAAATTACATCCGTCTAAAATTTGGTTTCCAAAAAGAAATGAATTAACCAAACTAAAAGAAAATAGGGAGCGTGATAAAACTATACCGAGCATTAATTATCATTATTACGCCACAATACCATAATTTAAAAATTGAAGTGTTTGAATCTATGATATAATTCGTAAAATGTACATTTATGATTTTCCTTGAACTCCTCCAAACACAAGTTAATTAAAAACGAAAATTGATTTCTTTCCCTCTTATAGTCTATCATTTAATTAAAAAAAGTAGAGAGAGAATTTGTTGGTAGAAATTTTATAACTTTAAATAACCATTCATGCTAGATGGAGTTGAACACTAAATGTTGAGAGATAAAATAGAGTTTGAAGTAAAAGATTTATATTCGTTTTTAAAAAGGAAGGCCTAAGTTTCTTCGACTTGTTACAATTAATTATAGCTACAAAGAATCTTACCATCGTGGGAGTTAAGGAAGTACTAAACTCCTTTCACAAAATTACACGGCGAGACTCCTATCATGGAGTTTCGAACACGCAACCTCTTAGGAGATTGGTGCACTTACAATTTAACTATGAGCTCCTGTGCGACCACAAAGTAAAAAATACTCTACTTTCACCTTTACTTCCACCTCCTCGCTCTCAACTCAGTCACTAAAATGTAGCCTCTGTGGTGTAACCAATAAATTGTGGGGCCATTTAGGTGGAACACATATGAATATCAAACCCCAACCTATGTATATTTGACCCCTCACTAGAATGGTTTTGGGAATATGGAGAAAATTACTACCTAAAAAGTGGAATAGAGAAGTAGAAAAATTTATATTTTTTTCTAAACTTTTCGTTCAAAAATCATTGCTCAAATAAACCCTATTTATTCCTCAAACAAGTCATGTTACCTTTACCCCACAAAATTATATCCTGCTAAAATTCGGTTACCAAAAAGAAACGAATTAGCAAAATTAGAAGACAATAGGGAGGGGGGTAAAATTATTCTGACGTTAATTATCATTATTACACCGTAATATTATTTCAAAAATTGAAATGTTTGAATAATGATATAATTCGTAAAATATACATTTCTTATTGCCCTTACACTCTTCAAAACACAAGTTGATATCCAAACGAAAATTGATTTCTATCCCTCTTACAATCTTTCATTTAATTCAAAAAAGGAGAGATATTTTTTTGGTTGAAATTTTATATCTTTATATAAACATTCATGACAAATGGAGTTTAACACTAAATGTGGAGACAAAAAATAGAGTACGAAGTAAAAGATTTATATTTTTTTGAAAAGGAATGTCTAAGTCTCTTGCATTTATTACAATTAATTCTAGCGGTGCAGAATCTTACAGTGGTGGAAGTACTAAACTACTTTTATAAAATTACACTGTGAGGCTCCTTTCACAAAGTTTCGAACCCGCAACTTCTTAGGAGAGGGGCGTACTTATCATTAAACTATGAGCTCTTGTGCGACCACATAGTCAAAGATACTCTACTTAATCCTATATTTCCACCTCCCCGTTCTCAAATCAGTCCTTAAAAATGTAGCCTGTATGGTGTAATCAATACATTGTGGGGCCATTTCAGTGGACCCCATATGAGCCTCACTCCCAAACCAATGTATATTTCACACTTCACTAGAGTGGTTTTGAGATTTTGGAGAAAAGTACATCCTAAAAAGTGGATTAGAGAAATAGGATAATCTAAATTTTCTCTAAAATTTTCGTTAAAACATCATTGCTCAAATTAACCCAATTTATTACTCACACATGTCATGTTACCTCATTTACCCTAAAAAATTACATCCCCCAAAATTTTGGTATCCAAAAGAAACGAATTAGCCAAATTAAAAGAAAATAGGGAAGGGGATAAAGTTATATTGAGCATTACTTATCATTATTACACCATAATACTATATTTCAAAAATTAAAGTGTTTGAATCTATGATATAATCATAAAATATACATATCTTATTGTCCTTCAACTCCTCCAAACATAAGTTAATCACCAAACGAAACTTGATTTCTATCCCTCTTATAGTCTTTCATTTAATTAAAAAAATGGGGGAGACAATTAGTTGGAAGAAATTTTAAATCTTTATATATACATTCCTGAAAAATGGAGGTTAAGACTAGATGTGGAGAGAAAAAATAGAGTACGAAGTAAAAGATTTAGGTTTTTTACAAAAAGGAGGGTCTAAGTCTCTTCCATTTATTACAATTAGTTCTAGCTCTGTAGAATCTTACTGTGGTGGGAGTTAAGGAAGTACTAAACTAATTTTACAAAATTACACGGTGAAACTCCTTTCATGAAGTTTCGAACCCGCAACCTCTTAGGAGAGGGGTGCACTTACCATGGAACTATGAGCTCATGTGCGACCACAAAGTCAAAGATAATCTACTTCTCCTTTTATTTCCACCTCCTCATTCTCAAATCAGTCCCTAAAAATATATCCTGTGAGGTGTAATCAATACATTGTGGGTCCATTTAGGTGGACCCCATATGAACCTCACACCCCAACCAATGTATATTCGAAACCTGACTTGAATGGTTTTAGGAATTTGGAGAACTGTACTTCCTAAAAAGTGGATTAGAGAAATCGTAGAATCTATATTTTTCTCTTAAATTTTCATTAAAAAATCATTGCTCAAATCAACCTAATTTATTCCTCGCACATGTCATGTTACCTCATTTATCCCACAAAATTACATCCCTCTAAACTTTCGTATCCAAAACGAAAAGAATTAGCCAAAATAAAAGAAAATAGGGAGGGGGATAAAATTATACTTTGTGTTAATTATCATTTTTACACCATAATACTATATTTCAAAAATTGAAGTTCTTGAATCTATGATATAATTCGTAAAATATACGTATCATATGGTCCTTAGACTCTTCCAAACACATGTTAATTACCAAATGAAAATGGATTTATTTCCCTCTTATAGTATTTCATTTAATTAAAAAACGGAGAGAGAATTTCTTTGTAGAAATTTTATAACTTTAGATAACCATTCATGCCAAATGGAGTTTAACAATAAATGGGGAGAAAAAAAAATATAATACGAAGTAAAAGATTTTTTTTTAAAGGAAGGTCTAAGTCTCTTCCATTTATTACAATTAGTTCTAGCTATGTAGAATCTTACTGTGGTAGGAGTTAAGGAAGTACTAAACTAATTTTATGAAATTACACGGTGAAACTCCTTTCAGGAAGTTTCGAATCCGCAACCTCTTAGGAGAGGGGTGCACTTACCATGGAACTATGAGCTCATGTGCGACCACAAAGTCAAAGAGAATCTACTTACTCCTTTTATTTCCACCTCCTCGTTCTCAAATCAGTCCGTAAAAATTGAGCCTATGAGTTGTAATAAAATACATTTTGGGGCCATTTAGGTGGACCCCATATGAACATCACACCCCAACCAATGTATATTTGAAACCACACTAGAATGGTTTTGGGAATTTGGAGAAAAGTACCTTCTAAAAAGTGGATTAAAAAAATAGTACAATCTATATTTTTCTCTTAAATTTTCATGAAAAAATCATTGCTCAAATCAACCTTATTTATTCCTCATACATGTCATGTTACCTCATTTATCCCACAAAATTACATCCCTCTAAAATTTGGTATCCAAAAAGAAATGAATTACCCAAATTAGAAGAAAATAGGGAGGGGGATAAAATTATACTAAGCGTTAATTATCATTATTACACCATAATACTATATTTCAAAAATTGAAGTTCTTGAATCTATGATATAATTCACAAAATATACATATCTTAATGTCCTTACACTCTTCCAAACACATGTTAATTACTAAACGAAAATTATTTATTTCCCTCTTATAGAATTTCATTTAATTCAAAAATGGAGAGAGAATTTATTGGTAGAAATTTTATAACTTTAGAGAACCATTCATACCAAATGGAGTTTAACATGGAATGTGGAAAGAAAAAATAGAGTACGGAGTAAAAGATTTGTTTTAAAAAAAAGGAAAGTCTAAGTCTCTTCCATTTATAACTATTAATTCTAGCTGTGGATAATCTTACTCTGGTGGGAGTTAAGGAAGTACTAAACCACTTTTACGAAATTCCACGGTAAGACTCGATTCATGAAGTGTCGAACCCACAAGATCTTAGGAGAGGGGTGCACTTACCATGGAACTATGACCTCATGTGTGACCACAAATTCAAAGACAATTTACTTACTCCTTTTATTTCCACCTCCTCGTTCTCAAATCAGTCCCTAAAAATATAGCTTGTGAGCTGTAATCAATACATTATGGGGACATTTAGGTGGACCCCATATGAACCTCACACCCCAACCAATGTATATTTGAAACCTCACTAGAATGGTTTTGGGAATTTGGAGAAAAGTACTTCCTAAAAAGTGGATTAGAAAAACAGTAGAATCAATATTTTTCTCTTCAATTTTCATTAAAAATCATTGCTCAAATCAACCCAATTTATTCCTCACACATGTCATGTTAGCTCATTTATCCCACAAAATTACAGTAATACCTCTTATTTTTGAATAATTCGCTTTATATTAATTTGCCATGCGGGTTAATTATATAAAATAAAAGAAGTTGGAATAAATATTATTTTAAGGGATTTAAGAGATAATATTTATTGAGTTTTTCATATTTACTGTTAGGTGAATGTAAATATCATCTTATTATGCTTTGTTCCGTCGTGGTACCTAAAGTGAAGGTTTTGATTTAAGATGATGTTGGAACATGAAATGATTTATGTTATTACAGATGTGTAACAACCCGAGACTTTAGAGGCGATAATTTATTTATTTTGGGAGAAATAAATATTATTTTATTTGGAGAATTATTAAATTGGCATTTGAGGTCAAAATTTGAAGTTGCTAGAAAGTGTGTCGAATGGAAATTCTGATGGTGTAGTTGTTTTCGGAAGGGTCGAGAAAGTCAAAATGACTATACTTGGGGTCTATTTAGGTTCTAAAATAATTTAAGCTCGTTTGACTCGAATTAAAGTTACTGAGTCATTTAAAGTGTGTATTATCATTTAAAGTGTGTACAATTGGGAGATAAGGCTTAAAAAGCCTACGGGAGATTTATTCTCCATAGAGAGAAAGAGAAATAGAAAGAAAGAAAGAAATAGAGAAGAAGAGAGAAGAAGAAAATAAGAGGAAAAAGAGAGAGAAAATGGAGATTTCCAGACGATACGCGATCTCGAGGACGGATCAGACCCCACGAACCCGAGGCAATGATTAAACTTGCTAAATAATTGTTGTGTACCATTTATTGCATGATTTGTGGATTAAATTTTTGGGTTTGAGGTTTTGTTTGATAAAAACGAACTTTTGGGTATAATCTTACATTTGTTTGTTATAAATGGATTTGAGGTTATAAATTAGTTTATATGTGTTCTTGGATGAATAGTGATGCTATATATGTGATTGGGTTGAAGAGAAATAAAGAGAAAATGATTAAAATGAATTTTGGAAGTTTTGGCTTAACTAAAAAGTTGCCATTTTCGAGCCTTCTGAAGGTCTGAATCGATTCGGCCTCTTATCGAATCGATTAAAAAATATGCAGTAGCCTAGGTCAGAGTGAACGAATCGATTAAAACCCCAGCCGAATCGATTTGTCCAGAGACAGATTCCCAGGTCTTAGGACCCGAATCGATTCGCCTTGGAGGCCAAATCGATTCGCAGGGCCGAATTGATTCGGAATTGGCCCGAATCGATTCGTAAGCAGGTCGTTTTTAGGGTTGTTTTTCTAGGGAGAATTTCATCCGTTTTGTTCGAGATTATTGATTAGGAACCTCTATAGGAGATATGTGGAGTACGTTTTGGAAATTTTTAGGGAGTTTCCCTTATAAGAAATTATTGGAGTCCTATTGAGTACATTTTAGGAATAACGATTAGAGAATACGGTACAATCTAAGTGGGGAAGCCCACTATCATTTGGAATTCTATTTAGGATATAAGTATCAAATTTATATGAAAGAAAGAGAGTAAGCTTAGAGATATTGGATTCTTAGAATCAGATCCCAATGGGATAACTTTAAAGGTTCATCCAATTAATTGAACCATAATATGGATTGAGAATATAAATGCTAATAAATGTGCATACGGATATAGAAATAACCTTAATGATGATTAAATTGGGAGATGTCTCACTCAATGAGAAATGTTAATCGAGGTGCATTAGGATAGAGAATATCCTTAACTTAAATAGAATTGAGAGACAATTCATAATTAGAAGGGACATGTGAGCTTCGAGTGAGAAATAGTATAGAGTATACTAAGAGGGGAAGATGTGTGAGGATTGACGGTTAGTGTATCAAAAGAGGGAGATATACTAAATAATGATATTAATTCAACTACGCCTAAGAGTGTTCTATGAATATGTAAATGATCTGGTAGGTATACCTTATATGATGGTATGTCTTTATATGATGTGGGGATGTATGTATACCTTATGTGATGGTATATATATATATATATATAGTGAAGCATACCCCCTCCTTGGTATCATTGGGAAGTTGCGTGCGATGAGGATGAGCATCCTGGCTCAATGAGCAGGGTGTGGATATTCCCCAGGTCATAGTCATCCATATGATTATTATGTGATATACATTTATTATTTTGGGTGTGAGAAGTCATGGGTATGTGTCGTTCTCACTTGCCGGTTAGGAGTTATGGCGGCTTCTCGGGACGTTGTGTGCGTGAGTTGATCACAATATGGGTGTTGTTCAACCCCACCAAGTGATCCTGCATCCTTGAGTTATAGCTCGTTTGGATGGTTATTATATTATGGATGTGATTTGTTATTCGGGTATCGAGGGCATAATGGACCTCAACGACCAACATTGCCAATAAGTAGTGTATTGGGGGGTTCCTCGTTTGGATTTCGCATTTGCGAGACATCCCACGCACGAAGCTCGGTGTAATGTTGGGAAGTGAGGAGAAGTTAGTCCTTAATGCTCATATATATAACGTATATACTTCTCATCGATCGACAGTGCCAGAAGAAGTGTATCGGGGGGTTCCTTGTTTGGATTTCGCCTCGGCGAGATGTCCCACGCACAAACCTCAGTGAACTGTTGAGAATTGGGAATAATTAATTAATTAAAATCGAGTAATAAGAATTTTGGTTACATGCATCATGCATTGAGGGCATAATGAATCTCAAAAATCAATACTGTCAGAATTAGTGTAACGGGGGGGTTCCTTGTTTGGATTTCATCTCGACGAGACGCCCGACACACGAAACGTAGTGCAGTATTGAGAATTAGGAGAAGTTTAGTCCTTAGCACTTAGATGCTAATAACTCATCTACATAATTGTATATTGTTGGCATAACTAGAATATGAGAAATTCTAGTAAAGAAGATGTTTATGTTTATTGTATGTTGGATTGGAAAATGGGTATGTAAGTCCCTATATGTTAAGTAAGTGAATGAATGAAAGAAAAATATAACATTCAAAGTTAAAGTATATGATTTAAATGGAATTTTGATAAGTATGGATTGGAAGATAAGTTAGATGATTTTAATTGAATATTCATATTGGGAATTAGTTAGATAACCTTGCCTAAATAAATTTGGGCATTCACTTGGAGATCATGTGCATACGTTTAGTTGAACTCTTTAGTTGAGAGGTGAGTTGGATTATTATGGAGAGTGAGACTCCATTAAATCATGTAATAATGCATTTATAATTATTATGCATTTTAATACACTTGCTATAAAATGTTTTCAACTCGGGCTCTGACTCGTTCCTATTTTCTCCTGATATGTATATACATTGTATTACTTTAGGTGTTCCTCCGCAAGGACATCATTGTTGACTACCCATCCAGAGTATTCGTGGAGCTGTGGCAGCAGCGGACTATTTCGACACTTTACCTTAGTCGATTCCTATCTTTTGTAAATCTACATTAGGGTTCAGTTGTATTTTTGGGTCTATACTCAAGTGTTGTAAATTAACACTTTTATATTTATTTTCCTCTCTCAGATGTACGTATTGTCTGTGACCCGACAGCATATTCGAGTATTTTACTTTGTATATTTTGCTGTAGTTTTTTATATTATTAGAGTTTTCATTTATCACTCATCATATTTAGATATAGTACTGTTGGTTATGGTTGCATGGTTAGTTTTATATTGGTGTTAAATAAAAGTTTTAAAATTTTGACAATCCGCTTTTAATAGTTTCAGGTAGTTAGCCTTATATTATTATGTGTTGTTAGTTGATGTTGAGACTGTGCCATCTGAGATACTTGATTTAGTGTTGTATAGGGTTGGCCACCTCTTATTATTTTGAGAGGGTTGTCACAGATGGTATCAGAGCATCAGGTTCTAGTATCTTTAGGATCTGTGTGCATTACTATGATCTTCCGTAAGCGTTCTTGATGTAGAGCCTTATTATTAGGACGGTTGCATTCATACGTCCATATTTCTTCTGTGATAAGAAAACATTTGAAAGGCGTTCTGATACACTTGTTCTTGTTTCAGATGCCACCGAAGAGAGGACGTTCATTCAGGGTAAATAAAGGGGATGTGGGACCCCAAACGCCTTAAAGGATCATGACTACAGATGAAGTTGCCAAAATTGTGACACAAGTAGTAACTGCTGCCATTTCTACGATGGCGCAGCAATCTGCCGTTCAAGCAATCCAAACCCATTTTGGACTATCTTTGTGGGAGAGAGTGAAGGAAGATTTAGTAAGGGGCATCCTCCAGAGTTTGTCGGGGGAGTTGATGCAATGGCTGCAAGTCAATGGAAGAATATTATGCAGAGGCACCTCCGTATGGTTGAGTGTAGCGAGGTGCAAAAGTAATTTTTAGCCACCTTTAAGTTATCGAGTGCAGCTCTCCAATGGTGGGAGTCTATCACCACATCAGAACAGGGGGATACTTTGCCTATAATAGATTTCTGGGAACTTTTTGATCGAAGGTATTTTCCTTCCCCAATTTCGTAGGAAATAAAGAGAAAATTCATGGATGTGTTCCAAGGAAATAGGACGGTGGAAGAGTATGAAGAAGATTTTTCTAGATGGGCGAGATTAGTACCTGATCAGGTAAATACAGAAGAGAAGCGTATATCGAAATTTACTCGAGGTTTAGATTAGAGAATTCGACAGCATTTGTTAGAGAGTCCTACGTTAGTGACTTTTGTCGAGGTAGTGAATGCGGCGCTGTTGAAGTGTCATCAATACCATCTTCATTCGCAAGAGGGTAAGAACTTTCGAGATTCGAGTTCATCAAGTAAGTTGGGCGAAGAGCGTGCCAGTAATACTAGCGGGTATAAGTCGGACTATAGAGAGTCACAACGATGTATTGTTCCTCAAGGTGGGTCGAGAGGACGTGCTAGTAGATGTTTCTTTTGTAAAGAAATAGGTCATAAAAAGAGAGATTGTCCTAAAAGAGGTAAAGGACCATGTTTTGATGAAGTTTTGGAAGTGCGACCCCTATAGCAGATTTGAGGTCATTTTAGACCAGGGGACTTTGTTTGGGAGCCCAATGATGAGAATGAGCAATCGGACTAGAGATGGATGATGTAAGTTAATCTTCCTTTGTGAATACGAATATTAATATATGAAGTTTTGGATATCGTATGGGAGATATTTGTGAGAGGGTAGTGCTATAACCCTATTATGTATGTAATGACCCGAAAGGGAAATTTGGAGCAAGTTAGGCTCTTATGTTATTATCTTTTGAGGGGATATATAATTTTGTGATGTGCTCAAAGAGAGCTATAATCTTATCATGAATGTAAGAATTGTTATTGTGTGTTAAGTAGTAATGATAAATCTACTTCTTTTTATATAGTCATGTTCGACTTATATAATTGTTGTATTCCAGATATGGATGAGCCAAATAAATGGCAATATGTTAATATGATATGAAACATCATTACTTAAAGAGTTCAGAATTTGTGGATTGTTGGGACTCAGGAAAGTTTAGCTTATAATTATGCTAATTTTTGTGAGCTATATGTTGTTATATGTATAATGATTGTTAAGGCCTTGTGTTGGGAGCATAAGGAACTTTATATAAATATTGTAAGACATAAACCAAAATATTTTTTTAAACAATTTTTAAAATAAAACCTTTTACCGGCCTTTAGGCCATATCAAAATTATTTTTCCACAAAAATATTTTCAAACTCTCGTCCGGATTTAACAAACTCTCAATCCCCGACGCCGCCACATAGTAGTGTTTTAGGAGGGTTCCTTGTTTGGATTTTTCTTTTGCGAGACGTCCCCCGCACGAAAGTGGCGAATGTCAGGAATTGAGAGGAGTTATTTCTTTGGACCATTCAAAATTTTTATACTATTACTATTGGTAGTATAATTTATATATCTATGGGATTATGGAACTTGGAGGAAAATGAAGCCTCATTATGATTGGTACGAGTAAAGCTCGAATAAAGGGTTTATGGGTGCCCTAGTTGTTGAAATTGGTTTTATATAACTTAAAATAAGTTAAAATAATTCATCATGGGAAGTTAGAGGTTTGGGTTTTGTTTTAGTAATGATGAGTGTAGTAGGAACTAGTTGAGCTTTGAAGAATTAGGCTTAGCTAAATTTCGAGGACGAGATTTTTGTATGTGGAGAAGTTTGTAACAACCCGAGACTTTAGAGGCGATAATTTATTTATTTTGGGAGAAATAAATATTATTTTATTTGGAGAATTATTAAATTGGCATTTGAGGTCAAAATTTGAAGTTGCTAGAAAGTGTGTCGAATAGCAATTCTGATGGTGTAGTTGTTTCCGTAAGGGTCGAGAAAGTCAAAATGACGGTACTTGGGGTCTATTTAGGTTCTAAAATAATTTAAGCTCGTTTGACTCGAATTAAAGTTACCGAGTCATTTAAAGTGTGTATTATAATTTAAAGTGTGTACAATTGGGAGATTAGGCTTAAAAAGCCTACGGGAGATTTATTCTCCATAGAGAGAAAGAGAAATAGAAAGAAAGAAAGATAGACGAAGAGAGAAGAAGAAAAGAAGAGGAAAAGGAGAGAGAAAGTGGAGATTTTTGTCCAATACGCGATCTCGAGGAAGGATCAGATCCTACGAACCCGAGGCAAGTGATTAAACTTGCTAAATAATTGTTGTGTACCATTTATTGCATGATTTGTTGATTAAATTTTTGGGTTTTAGGTTTATTTTGATAAAACCTAACTTTGGGTATAATCTTAGATTTGTTTAGTAGAAATGGATTTGAGGTTATAAATTAGTTTATATGTATTCTTGGATGAATAGTGATGCTATATATGTGATTGGGTTGAAGAGAAAATGATTCAAACGAATTTTGGAATTTTTGACTTAACTAAAAAGTTGCCATTTTCGAGCCTTCTGAAGGTCCGAATCGATTCGGCCTCTTACCGAATCGATTTGAAAATATGCAGTTGCCCAGGTCTGAGTGACCGAATCGATTCGTACCCCAGCTGGATCGATTCATCTTGAGACAAATTCCCAGGTCTTAGGACCAAATCGATTCGCCTTGGAGATCGAATCGATTCGCCTTAGAGGCCGAATCGATTCGCACGGCCGAATCGATTCGGAATTGGTCCGAATCGATTCGGAAGCAGGGATTTTTGAGGGATGTTTTTCTAAGGAGAATTTCATTCTGTTTTGTCCGAGGGTATCGATTGGCAACCTCTATAAGAGATATGTGGAGTATGTTTTGGAGATTTTTAGGGAGTTTCCCTTATAAGAAATTATTGGAGTCCTTTTGACTAAATTTGAGGAATACCGATTAGAGAATATGGTATAATTAAGTGGGGAAGCCCACAATCATTGGGAATTATATTTAGGAGATAAATATTAAATGTATATGAAAGAGAGTAAGCTTAGAGATATTGGATTCTTAGAATCAAATCCCAATGGGATAACTTTAAAGGTTCATCCAATTAATTGAACCATATTATGGATTGAGAATATGAATGCTAATAAATGTGCATACGGATATCGAAATATCCTTAATGATGATTAAATTGGGAGATGTCTCACACAATGAGAAATACTAATCAAGGTGCATTAGGATAGAGAATATCCTTAACTTAAATAGAATTGAGAGGAAATTCATAATTAGAAGCGACATGTGTTCTTCGAGCGAGAAATAGTATAGAGTATACTAAGTGGGGAAGATGTGTGAGGATTGACGGTTAGTATATCAAAAGAAAGAGATATACTAAATAATGATATTAATTCAACTACACCTAAGAGTGTACTATGAATATGTCAATGACATGATAGGTATACCTTATATGATGCTATGTCTTTATATGATGTGGTGATGTATGAATACCTTATGTGATGGAATATATATATATATATATATATATATATATATATATATATATATATAGTGAAGCATACCCCCTCCTTGCTATCATTTGGAAGTTGCGTGCGATGAGGGTGAGCATCCTGGCTCGATGAGCAGGGTGTGATATTCTCAAGGTCATAGTCGTCCATGTGATTATTATGTGATATACATTTATTATTTTGGGGGTGAGCAGTCATGGGTATGTGTCTTTCTCACTTGTCGGTTAGGAGCTATGACCGCTTCCCAGGACTTTGTGTGTGTGAGTTCATCGCGAGGTGGGTGCAGTTGAACCCCACCAGGTGGTTCCCAGTTTTCTACGTGGTATGGGCAACTGGAAGATGATAGCATTGTGAGCCTGCGTCCTCGAGTTATAGCTCATTTGGATGGTTATTATATTATGGATGTGATTGGTTATTCGGGTATCGAGGGAATAACGGACCTCAACGACCAACATTGCCAATAAGTAGTGTATCGGTGGGGTTCCTTGTTTGGATTTCGCATTTGCGAGACGTCCCATGCACGAAGATCAGTGTAATATTGGGAAGTGAGGAGAAGTTAGTCCTTAATGCTCATATATATAATGTATATACTTCTCGAGGATCGAAAGTGCTAGAAGTAGTGTATCGGGGGGGGGGGGGGGTCCTTGTTTGGATTTCGCCTCGATGAGACGTCCCATGCACGAACCGTAGTGCACTGTTGAGAATTAGGAATAATTAATTAATTAAAATGGAGTAATAAGAATTTGGGTTACATGCATCATGCATTGAGGGCATAATGAATCTCGAAAATCAATACTGTCAGAAGTAGTGTAACGAGGGGGGGGGGTTCCTTGTTTGGATTTCATCTCGGCAAGACGTCCCACGCACGAAACGTAGTGCAGTATTGAGAATTGGGAGAAGTTTAGTCCTTAGCAGTTAGATGCTAATAACTCATCTATATAATTGTATATTGTTGGCAAAACTAGAATATGAGAAATTCTAGTAAAGAAGATGTTTATGTTTATTGTATGTTGGATTGGAAAATGGGTATGTAAGTCCCTATATGTTAAGTAAGTGAACGAATGAAAGAAAAATATAACATTAAAAGTTAATGTATATGATTTAGATGGAATTTTGATAATTATGGATTGCAAAATAAGTTAGATGATTTTAATTGAATATTCTGTAACAACGCGTCCTTTTGGAGATGATTAAATTCCATAATTGGATATAAATTGGAGATTTGAGAATTTCTCGAAATAGTGATTTTTGGGATTTTCGAGGATTTAATGATTTTCGATGGGTGTCATAATTATTTTTGGGACTGAATAGGTCGAAGTATTTCAATTATATGTCGCCGTGGAGTAAAGAGACAAAAAGGTAAGATTTTGACTAGAAAACTCGCATAAAGTTATTATGGGTTAGAATAGTGATTTGTGGTCAAGTACCTCGGATGAGAATTTCGACAGCACCGCGAGTCTCAAAATGTTCGAGATAGTCGGAAAAGAGTGTCCGATTGTCAAAAATGAGTTTCGGGAAATTTTAGAGTTAAAAGTAACTCGTAATTGGGTAAACGAGTCATTTTTGGGTTTTAAGGGGTTAAAACTCTTTTCTCCTTATAAAAGGAGGGATAGAAGGAGAAAAAGATAAGAAAAGAGAGAGAAGAGAGAGAGGAGGAAGAAAAGAGGAGAAAAAGAGGAGATAAATGGAGATCTCGGGCCAAACTCCGCCGAATTCGACTCGAGGTCGTCGAATTATATCCACGAGGCAAGTGCTTACTTGCTTTATTTATTTTTTAGCATAAATCTCATATCGTAGTTTGGTATAAACAAACCCTAACTATTTTGGGGCGGGTTTTCATGGATAAAACGGGTTTTCGGGAGTTAAAACAAATAAACCCCAATAATAATTCATTTTGAGGAACTTAGGTTTTAACCTAAATTAATTGATTATTTCGGGTTCTAGGACGTTTAGAACCCGTATTATGTGTGTAGTTCTAGTTGGTTGAGGTGGTAGGATGTAGGGTAAGGCGATAAAAGCTTGGGAGAAGCTTTAATGACCGAAACCTTCTCGAAGAAGATGATGAATAGTAACCCCGTAAGCTTGTGGGGTTATTTTGGACAGAAAGAAAATTGATTTAGCTCTTGACCAAAGCACTAAAGTTGTAGATCTTTTTGATACGGTCGCGTGGGCACTAACTGCATATTTTTTTTATTTTTCTGCGATTTGATATGATTTTTATAAGATAGCAGGTCCGGGATGAAATCATCAACTCGGGAATCAAATCGGAAATTGGAAAAATAAAGGTTAGGATTAATTATGTAGATGCTTAGGATGATTTCGGTGTAGTTTAGAAACCCTGTTAATGAAGTCGGGTTGTTGGATCAAGGACTTGAGGATATTAAGCTTTAAGGACCTGGTGTGATCGGTCGACCGCGCCCCTAAGGTCGGTCGACCGCGTCAAGAAAAAAGAGCCTACTGGTTGGCTTTGTAGGCTTATTTGCAAACCACGGTCGATCGGGTGTCTAGGACCGGTCGATCGGTACCCTATTTTTAGCCCAGGATTTTGGAGACTGTTATTCCTTCTCCCCTTAAAGTTTAGGGGCCTTCTAAATTGGAGTGTCATAGAGGGTTATGACCTAAAGGACTTGAGGAATTGGGAGTATATGTATATATTCACTTAGAGTGAATTAGTATGATTGGAGATATCCAATAGATCCTTATATGGGAATAAGGTATGTATGAATTATGAAAGTAAGGAAATACTTTGGGTTTAATATCATGCATATATAAATGCTTGATTATGATTCTTCGAGAGAATCTTTGGGATTATTGGTCATCGTTAGATGGTTTGGAAATTATGCCCATATTAATGTATTCAAGGAGGAATATATAGTACATATATATACTATGTGATTAAAGCATATATAAAATATGATACGGATGTGTATTATGTATTATATTCCTTGTGTATGAGAACAAGGTAATATAAATGTTCATGAGAATAAAGGATTTTGAAAATAAAATATGAAAGTTTTCAAAATGGAAAAAGGAAATGATTTTTCATAAATGATAATTTATAGTTACACACCTCCTTAAATCGCTATCATAAGGGAAGTTGCGTGCATTTGGTGATGCCCTCTGGCTAATGAATATAGGGTGGATATAGTCCTATAGGCCATATGAGAGATTATTATTACTGCGCTGGTTAGGAGATTCTGGGTGTGGTCTTGACTATCCCGTAGGCATATGGCCGCTTCCCGACGTTCGTAGGTTCCCAGGTTGTCTTGTTTGATAGGCCCTAGAAGATGATAGCCATTTAGGGGCACGTCCAGTTGGAAAACCCGAAGGGCCGGTCTTAGATTTGTTAAACCATTTTATGATAATAAAATGGCTTTAAATACATTTCCTGGATGGAAGAAGGGAAATGGGATAAATGTTTGGCTTCGGTAACACTTCCCGGATGGATGAAGGGAAGTGGAAGCATATGATATGGTAAAAGGATTTTTATGATAATAAAAATGGCTTTTAAATATATTTCCTGGATATAAGAAGGGAAATGGGTTGTTTTAAAATGAAAAAGCATTTTTATGTTAATAAAACTGGCTTTTTAAAAGTATATGATATGTTAAAGAAATTCATGATAATGAATTGGCTTTTATATACATTTCCTGGATATAAGAAAGGCAATGGAAAGTTTTGAGAAAATTGAAAGTATTGATAAATACTTGGTATATGAATCCTCAGTCCGGGAGATAGATCCGAATGTATATGGTAATATGTGTACATATATGTATAAATAAAGTAGCGAGGGTCTAATGGATCCCAACCATTAACCGTGCCAAGTAGTAGTGTATCGGGGGGTTCCTTGTTTGGATTTTGCTTTGCGAGACACCCCACGCACGAAGTTAACGCAGTGTTGAGAATGGAGAGAAGTTTAGGTTTTAGTACTTGGGTTATATAGGCTTCAGGTATACGGGTGAATTAGACTAGTTAGGTAGGGTAGCTTAACTAGGTAGTTAAGTGCGTTAGGTGTGCACTGTTAGAAGAGAGGTGAGGGGTATCTCATGGGAGTGCGATACCAATTTAAATATGAGATAAAACATATTTTTAAAATAAATCATTTATGCACTTGCTAAATATTTTCAAACTCGGGCTCTGACTCGTTTATCTACTTTTCCTCTCTTGCTATATATATATATAGGTGTCCAGACACAGGGACGCCTGGATGATACTTCTTTCGAGTCTGACGCCAGCTGCAGCAGCTGTGGATGCGTGCAGGATTCTTGATATACGCTTCCATTCTTGTAATCTAGATAGGAGGCATTGTATAAATATTCGGTCCAATGGTCCAATTTCATTTAGTTTTTTTTTGTACAACATTCGATATGGTTGTATATTTTGACCGAGTGTTCGGTTATTTTATTTTATTTTAATTCAATTTTATTTACGCAAAACTATGTGGATGTTTTAATTTTATTCGTTTAAAAAAAAGAGTAGTTGAGTAAAATTTTGACACCGGCCTAATAGGTTATTAGTAATTAAATCGATTTTTGATAGTGCTGCTAAGAATGATCCATATGAGACTCCTGTTTTAAATTGATATAGGAATGATCGCCTGGTATCCCATTAGGTGGGGTCTCACATATTCATATTGGGAATTAGTTAGATAACCTTGCCTAAAAAAATTTGGGCATTCACTTGGAGATCACGTGCATACATTTAGTTGCGCGCTTTAGTTGAGAGGTGAGTTGGATTATTATGGAGAGTGAGACTCCATTAAATCATGTAATATTGCATTTATAATTATTATGCTTAGTATATCTCTCTCGTTTGTATTTTCTCCTACTATGTATATGCATTGTATTACTTTAGGTGTTCCTCTGCAAGGAAATCATTGTTAACTACCCATCCAGAGTATTCGTGGAGCTGTGGCAGGAGCGGACTGTTGCAGCACTTTACCTTAGTCGATTCCTATCTTTTGTAAATCTATATTAGGATTCAGTTGTATTTTTGGGTCTATACTCAAGTGTTGTAAATTAACACTTTTATATTTATTTTCCTCTCTCAGATGTATGTATTGTCTGTGACCCGATAGCATATTCGGGTATTTTACTTTGTACATTTTGCTGTACTCTTTTATATTATTGGAGTTTTCATTTATCACTCATCGTATTTAGCTGTAGTACTGTTGGTTATGGTTTCATGGTTAGTTTTATATTGGTGTTAAATAAAAGTTTTAAATTTTTTACAATTCGCTTTTAATAGTTTCGGGTAGTTAGCCTTATATTATTGTGTGTTGTCAGTTGATGTTGAGACTGTGCCATACCTGATTTAATGTAGTATATGGTTGGCCATCCATTATTATTTTGAGCGGGTTGTCACAAGATGCAAATTTAGAGGGCGCAACTAGTCCGAAAATGGTTAAGATAGTCAAAATAAGTTTCATGTTGTATTTTTGGGTTCCGAACAATTTTTACCGGTTATGACTTAAGTATGTAGTTACGAGTCATTTTAATGGTGTAGTAATATTTAAAGATGGAACTTAATGTTATTGGGCATTTAAGTCTTCCAACAAGATTTTACCCTCATTTATATGTCTTAAACCTAGAGAGAAAGTGAAAGAAAGATAAATTGAGAGAAAAGAAGAAAAAGGAGGAGAATTGAAGATTTGGGCTTTGGATTTGTTGCTACCGGAAGACAATCCGAGATTTCAACCTTAAGGAAATTTCTAACTTGCAAATTTATGATTCCATGTGGATAAATTGTAGTGATATTTATGTATTTGGAAGAATTGAACAATTATGGGTTTTGAGAAATTTGGTGTTTAAACCCTGAAATATAGTATTAGATTTGATTTAAGTTGGTTTTAGTAAGTGTTGTTGGTTTAGAAATGAGTTAGGGTTAATATGAGTTGATTTGGTTGAGATTTGAGGATATAAGTATGAGTTTTGGGTAAATTAGGGTTCATAACCTGTAGCCCCGAACTTGGCAAATCTAACCGGGCGAATCGATTCACTAAGAAGGGAGGCTATAGGTCTGGGGAGCTGAATCGATTCAGGTTTGGACCGAATCGATTCGGCATGAGATAGGAATTTTGGTACTCTCATTCGAATCGATTTTCTTTTAAGGGCGAATCGATTCGGAATCCAACTGTTTTAGGATGTTTTTCTAGGTTAGTTTCTAGCCATTTTCTTTTAAGTTTAAGGTCTAGGAACCTTCTATTATGAAGTAAAATAGGGTACTAGAGTCTTGTATTAGGAGTATGAATACCCTAGATTAGAAGGGGGATTATTGGGCTTACTTCGGTGGCTAGATAATGGATGTTAAAGTAGTTTATTTATTTTGTAAACTAGACTATGACTAGGGGAAAGTAGGTTTACCTAGTTTTGGATTTTTAGAGATTTGTATGAGGTATTATCACTTGATTCTTTATAGGGCTGTCATTAGTTCATGGAGATTAATGTGAAGATAATTGGATGTTGAGTTTCGCATTGTTAAAGACATATGGCTCCGGATATAACGTAATGTACATTTTAATTTGGCATATTTTATGAATATTGATCTGCATACATACCTCTCTAAATGCTATCATAAGGGAAGTTACACAAATGAGGTGAAGTCCCCTGTCTAGTGAATGCAGGGTGAATATAGTCCTCAGCCATAGGACCGGTTGTTATATTGTGATGTTATTTTATTCCAAGTGAGGTAATTTCGGGTATGGATATGACTTACTGTCGAAGGTATATGGCCGCTTCCCACGCGACGCGATTTAGGATGTCCAAGTTGTTTTAGTGATAGGCCCTGGAAGATGATAGCTATTTAGGGGCGCATCCAGTGGGGTGACTCCTTGAAGTATTGTCTTAGAATAGTTATATATTGTAATTATAACTATTCTCATGAATATTAAATCAATTGTTTCTAATAAGTTACCAATGAGAAATTGAACTTGTAAAGTCCTAATATGCAAAACTGAATTGTAAGCTTATTAAATTGAAATTTAGTTATTTATCTTGCATTGATGCATAATTTTTAGTATAATTGACTTTTCGCTAGGTTGTTTATTTAGATGAGAGGTGAGGATTATTGTACTGTGAAGAGCGAGATAAACTTGCTCATGATATTAGATATTCATAACTGTCATACATTTTATTCACATGGTTATCATTTTAAATCGGCCCCTAACCTGTTTCTATCTCTTTGTTTTGTATGGATTCCTTTTACGCCCAAGTGCTCTGTCAAAAAGACGCTCGTGTTGAACTTTCCATCCAAGTGTCCTGGAGCTATAACATTTTTGCGGATGTTGTAGGATATTTGTTATAGACGCCTTTATCTTTTGTGTACTCTAGTTGTGATCAGTTTAAACATTCGGGTGTGTTGCCCAAGTTTTCTACATGCTTATATACTTATCTTTATTTAATATTCGGTGTAACCGCTTCTACTCGTCTGTTAATCGATAGCTTATTCGGTAATTATATTGTGAATGATTGTATCTGGTATCTGTCTTTATGTCCACCTTCTTTTAAATCTTGGATTGTCTAAATGGGTTTATTTAAAATTACAAAATTAATTTGACATTCATTTTCTAAAATAATTGATGGTTAACTCGTATTATTATTTTTCGATAGTAATGATAAGAATGGACCATCTATGATTCCTGTAATTATTGGAATATTGGGTTGGCCAGCTCTTATTTTAAGCAGTGGGGTATCACAGATGGTATTAGAGCATCAGGTTCTAGAGTCCTTAGGATCTATGCGGACTTATCACGTTCTACCATAGCGTTCTTTGATATAGAGCCCTATTGTTGGGACTATTTTATTTTTACTTGCTTGCGACCTTCTGCAAAGATAAATTGTTTTAAATTATATCCCGATTCTGTTGTTTCTACGTCTCAGATGCCGTCTAGAAGAGGTCTCCCAGCTAAGAGAAATCGAGTTGTAGAAGATAAGGTAGAACCCCCAGCACCGTAAGGAATGATTAATGTTGTAGAGGTGGCTAACATCGTCGCCTAGGTAGTCAATGCTGCAATGACCGTTATGGCTCAATAATTTCCTCAAGCCCTATAACCGATAGTACTGGAGGTGCAAGCCCATGTGAGACCTTCACCATGGGAGAGAGTTAGATGATCTTTCTCAAAAGTCCATCCCCCAGAATTTCAGGGTAACTCTGGTATGATAGTGGAAAACTAGTGAAAGAAGGATATGAAGCGTCATCTCAGAATGGTAGAGTGTAGCGGGGAATGAAAGCTGATCCTTACCACTTTCAAACTAGTGGGAGAAGCTTTACACTGGTAGGAGTCGGTGACCACACCGGAGTAGAGGAATACTATGTCTATATCAGACTTTGGGGTTTTGTTTGATAGGAAGTATTTTCCTCCCGCGGTCCAAAAAGAGATGAGGAGGAAACTCTAGGATATAGAACAAGGAGATCGATTAGTTGCGGAGTATGAAGAGTAATTCACTCATCTGGAAAGCTTTGTGTCGGATGAAGTAATTTCAGAGTAAATGAGGATATCGAAGTTTATTGGAGGTTTGCATTGGATAATATGGCAACACTTACTAGGAAATATAGTTTTACAAACATTTGGTGACGTGATGAATGCAGCATTACTTCATTGTCAATATCACCATCTTCATGTTCAAGGGAGTAATAAGGTTTTAGTGTTAGGGCAACCTAGTAAGCAAGGACATAATGGTGTTGGTGGATCACTACCCTCAACTCAACCGTCGAGAAGTAAGCAGAAAGATAAGGACACCCAACAGGGGGATCCGCCCAAGAGGTAATGTTTTGGGGGATTTAATTTTGGTGGAGGAGGTTTTAGGCACGGACAGGGTGCCCAACAGCAGTGGAAGGTGGGCCAGCAAGGCCAAGTAGGTCGAGGAAATAATGGAGGCCAAGGCCATTCGGGCCAAGGTATGGGGTAGTTTTGAAATGATAATTGGGGTCATTATCCGGATAATATTGTGGGCCACTATTTTCAATGTGGTGAACAAGGGAACTTTAAGAAAGCTTGTTCGCATTTGATTGGGGGACAGTTGCCTAGGGATCCCCAGCATCAGCAGGTGCATCTATCGCCACCGGTGCCTATTCCAGTTGTCCCTCCATAATAGGGGAAACTTCAGTATGGACGTTTTTATCATATTTAAGATGCTTTACTTCCGCCCTCCCCTCCCACTCCGCTAGCTATTGAGAGTAAGTTTCCCATTCATGTGTATATGGGTCGTGTGTTATTTGAAATGAGCACAACTCACTCGTATATTGCTAGACATTTTCCACAATTGACGGGGTTAATTAAGTCTGCAGAGAGGACCTTTACTAGTGTCGAATCTTCCATGGGTGATGGTTCGATCATTTTATTTGTTTGTAAAAGAGTAGAAATAAACCTTGGTAATTTTTATTTTGAGGCCGGTTTACTCGTCCTGGATATGGTTGGGTATGATGTTATCCTTGGTATGGATACGTTAGTGAATACCGTGCGATAGTAAATTGTTATGGGAGGAGTATAGTCTTTGCCATTCTAGGGCAAGAAATTTTTCTAGTGGCCATGCCTGTTTCAGAGGGAGGTTCGAGAACATATTTATATTGTATTGCAGAGGAGACTTCACGTGATATAGTCATTTCCTGAGATATGATTCTTGTAGTTAGAGACTTTGAGGACTTTTTTCGGTAGATTTCGAGTTTACCTCTAAGTTGTGAGATCGAGTTTGTGATTGATTTAGGACCGCGAACTCGATCGATTGCTAGAGCTCCATATCGTATGGCTCCTGTGGAATTAAGGGAGTTAAGGGATCAAATTCATCAATTATTAGAGAAAGGGTTTATTTAGTGTAGCAGGTCGCCATGGGGTGCCCCTATGTTGTTTGTGAAAAAGAGATATGGTTCCCTCCGATTACGTGTTGATTATCGGGAATTGAACAAGGTTACCATCAGGAATAAATACCCATTACCTCGGATCGATGATTTGTTTGATCAATTTAGGGGAGCATCGTACTTCTCTAAGATAGATTTGATGATTGGGTATCATTATTTGCGGATTCAAGAGAAGGATGTGCCCAAAACTGCATTCTTAACTAGATATGGGTCCTATAAGTTTCTGGTCATGCCTTTTCGGCTAACCCATGATCCTACAGTGTTTATGGGCCTTATGAATAGAGTGTTTCGGGACTTCCTGGACCTGTTTGTTATCCCATTTATTGATGACATCTTAGTCTATTCTCAGACTGAAGCTAATCATGCTAAACATTTACGATTGGTCCTGCAAATGCTAAGGTATCATCAGTGTAACAACCCAGGCTTTTGAGAGGCTATTTTATATTATTTTGGCTTGTTGGGTGAATTTTATAAAATAGGGGAAGTTGGAGTAAATATTTTTCCCGTGATATGGAGGGATAATATTTACTATTTTTTGTCTATTTACTGTTATAAAAAGGTAAATACCATTATATTGTGTTTTATTGCATCGTTATATGTTATACGACGGTTATGGCTCATATTTAAATTGGAGCCTAATTAATGAAATAAAATGAATTTGGAACACAAAAATAGTTCACATTTTTCCGAATGCCAAAATAGGGGGTGCGGTTGTTTTTAGAATAGTCGAGATAGTCAAAATAAGTGCCAAGTTGTATTTTTCTGTTTTGGGCACTTTTGGCGTGTTATGACTCAATTATGTGGTTACGAGTCATTTTAATAGTGTATTAGCAATTAAAAGTGGGGAATTAATGTTTTAAACGCCGGTTAAGTCCCCCACCCCTTTTATTTCTCAATCGTGTGTTAGAAGCCAAGAGAGAGAGAGAGAGAGAGAGAAGAGAGAGTTGGGAGAAAATTGGAAAAATGCGAGAAAAATGGAGATTTTGGCCGGATTTTGTTGCTACCGGAAGGGAATCCGAGACAACGAACTTGAGGCAAGTTTCTTACTTGCTACATATTGATTTAATGTGATAAATTGCATGTATAGTTAGGTTTTTGGAGATTTAAATCATTTTTGGGTTTTGAGGGTTTTTGGTGTTTAGTCCTTTCATCATGATTTAAATTTGATTTGAGGAATATATGTTAGTTATTAGTTGTGTTGAAGTGATTTGGGAGAGTTATTTGTTGTTGTTGTTGAAGTAAATTAAGAGATTTCAGTTTTTGGGATTTTAGGGTTCTTAAATCCGTAACCCAAATTGTGCAAATTTTGCAGAGCCGAATCGATTCGCCCCTATCGAATCAATTTGGTAAGGGGGAAAGTGTGAGGTCTGGTTTGACCAAATTGATTCGGACCACGCGAATAGATTCGGGGTTATGTATAATGTTAGGGTCTTCTTGACCGAATCAATTCGGCCCTTCCGAATCGATTCGTTTTCAAGACCAATTCGATTCGGCTAGGGCGAATCGATTCGAAATGCCTGCTTTTTTAGGATGTTTTTCCAGCTTAGTTTTTAGCCATTTTCTTTTAGGGTCTAAGATTAGGGGCCATCCTTTGGGAAGTAAATTAGTGTCCTAGAGGGTTGTTTTGGGTGGACCATTATCACAGGTTGGCACGGGGTTATTTGGGTTATCCTAAATTTAGTTTTGAGAGGTTAAGATTCCGTGTGATATAGGAAGTTAACCTAAAAATAAATTGGAGATAAAAATATTAATGTTGAGAATTTTTGGAGACAATTATTGAGGGAGACTCACTTTGATGATTCAGGGTATTGTGTTGAACTCTTGGAGGCTAGTTTGAGGATATTGGCACTTCGGGTCTTAGGTCATTAATACAATATGATTTATGAGAATGAAATGCTTAATCTAAAATGTGGTACTAAATGAATAAGTATAAATGATTTTTGAGAATGTAAAAATGGATGTTTTCTAATGGAAAAAGTAATGATTTTCATAAATGTTAATTTATGGATACACACCTCTCTAAATCGCTATCATAAGGGAAGTTGCATGCGTATGGTGAAGCCCCTTGGCTAATGAATGCAGGGTGGATATAGTCCAAGGCCATATGAGCATTTATTGTATGTTTTATGCACTAGTGAGGTGATTCTGGGTTCGGTCATGACTCTCCCACATGCATATGGACGCTTCCCGACGTTTCGTTAGGATCCCAGGTTGTCTTGGTGATAGGCCCTGAAAGACGATAGCCATTTAGGGGCGCGCACAGTGGGGAAACCCGGACGGGCGGTCTTAGATTTCGTTATATAATATGATATATAACTATGTACTACAATGTGGGACAATATTGGTTATTAAAGCATTTTATGACAATGAAATGACTTTAATTGCATTTCCCGTATGGAAGAAGGGAAATGGGAATTTAAATACATTTTACGGATGGAAGAAGGAAAATGGAAGATATGAAATGAAAAGGTAAAGCATTTTTACGTTAATAAAGCTTGCTTTAAATTATGCATTTTTCTTGGATGGAAGAAAGGAAATAAAATTGCTAAAGAAAGTCTTGAAATGAGATTGAATTGGTAAACATTTGATAAAATGAATTGCCATATATGTATTTCCTAAAGAAATAGGAACTGTGTGTTTAGATGGTGAATGGATTTATTTTGTATCTCCTTGCCTAGTAATAGTGTATTGGGGGGATTCCTTGTTTGGATTTCTCTTCGCCAGACACCCTACGCATGAATAGGGCATAGTGTTGAGACTGGGGAGAAGTTAGCCCTTAGTACTTGGGTTAAATAGAGCATCATCATTGATATTGCGCTAGGTTGTGCTTTTAGATTGAGAGGTGGGAAATATTATTGTTAATTGAGATAGAATTACGCACTTAACTGTCATGCAATTTAGTCACATGGTAATCATATCAAACCGGGCCCTGACCCGTCTATATTTATCTATTTTTGCATACACTCCTTGCCGTATAGGTGCTCTATCGCATGGACACCCGTATTTTCATTTCCATTCCGGTTGTCATGGAGCAGTAGCATTTTACGGATGTTGTAGGTTATTTTTCATAGACGCTTCTTTCCATTGTACTCTAGTTATGTTCAGTTATATATTCGGGCGTGTTGCCCAAGCTTTGCATTCATTTATTATATTGTAATAATTGAATTGTAATACTCGGTGTAACTAATTATATGGGTCTGTTCACCGACAACTTATTCGGTGATTATTTATTATTTTGTCGTTCTCTATTCGTTGATTTTTTATATCCACCGTTTTTACAAAGGGGATTGCCTAAGTGGTTTTTTCTTTTATTTTCAAAGTTTTAAATTTGACAGTCCATTTTCTAAAATGATTGGTGGTTATCCCGTACTATTATTTTAATCGACAGTGATACTGATAATGGACCATCTATGATTCCTGTTATTATTAGAGTATTGGTTTGGCCACCTATTATTTTTATAGGTGGGTTGTCACTGATGGTATCCGAGCATTAGGTTCTAGAGTCCTTACGAATCTGTGCGGACGTATTACGCCTTCTGCGTTATTTTTGATTTGACATAGAGCCTTAGGATTAAGATCGTTGGTTTCTATTATGAGATTTCGTTCTCCTGCTATGATATGAGAACCCCAAAAATCTTTTTTCCGTTCGTGTTAGACTCGTAAGTCGAAAGATGAAGGGTGTCAAGGAAGGCTATTGTGAAGGCATCATGAGATGGTATTACTAGAGCTGTGAGTTGTAGTCGGGAATAAGGGCCGCTTTAGAGGTCGCTCCCTTTGTTGAATTATCCCATATTGCTACTATGACTGCTAAGTACTGTAGATATAGTGTTCCAATTACCGCTTCCAGTCGAGAGTGGTACTAATTTTGGGATTCTAAGCGATGTCAATCTGAAGATTGAGAAGTCCTTGACGAGGACTACATGTTGAAGTTCGGTCGGTTGGAGGAAGTGTAATCTCATTCGGTGAGAGTATAAGGTCCAGGATTTTTGGCCTAAAGAGGGGTATAGAAGTTCCCAGGTGCGAAGATTGGGGGAAAATCTTTCACCCATAAGTGTAAGGTTGAAGTGGTGGAAATGGTAGTCGCCATATTTTGGTGGGGCAGTAAGTTTTACCCGTAGAGAAACCCGGTAGATATTTTCAACAGGGAGTTTCTCTGGGATATCAGAAATGATGAGAAAGTAGATTCTCAAATATTCACTTGAGGTTCGGTCAGAGGCCGACTGTGAATAAATAGTTACAGGGTTAAGGAAACCTTGAATCGAAATGGGTTGTTACAAGGAAGAGAGATCCCTTCAGTGGAAATGACGGGCTCACGTATAAGTGTTGCTAACACTTCTAGAGAAGTATTGTTTATGAGACCCCATTAGTGGACATCGATCTGGGGAAGACTCATTGAACTAAGTCCAGAGAGGCTAGTAGAGTGTTCTCTTTTTTGCAGAAGTTAAGGGAACTACGCGAGTAATCGCAAGAGTAGCTAAAGATGGAAGTTGTTTTGTTCGGTTTAGACTAGAATATGTGTCGAGGAACCATTAGTAGTGGCCAAAGATATTGGCAAGTATGTTGGTGGGAGTTCCACCTTAGTTGAGGGTGGAGTATTCCTTGTGATAAGATGGAGTAGTATTGTATTTACTCTAGATTCGGGTGTGTAAATTGAGCTTACGGTATTATCGATATTATTATAGTGAGTATATCTATATGGCTTCCATGATAGGGAAGTTCAATATTTTTCTTCATTCGCTAATGGCGAGTGATGATATTTTAGATGTATATGTGTGCTATGTGATACTGGTATTAGATGTATTATACGGGTGGAATTATTTTTGGTTTGGTGGGTGCGGTAGCAAGCAAATAAATTGCGAGGCTATCCTATTTCTAGTTCTAGAAAGCAACGAGTGGCTCTATAATGTCTCTCCTGGATCCAGGTTGAGAATTTATAGAGGTGGTTTAAGGTATGCGAGGATTTTCTTTTCATTTTATTTCATTCTTTTTGCATGCATGATTGTTGCATTTTTTTTCTTTCTTTTTGTTGTTGAGATGATGGGTTGGAAGGTTTAGCCGAGAATCATGTAATTGATTGATTAAAGGCTAAGTTGATGTGCGATATAGGAGCACTGTATTAGTCCTTCCCTCTGATCGATGTGGGGGAGACTAAGATAAGAAATCAGATTGAGACTTAGGGTTATGCCTTAATGAGAAGACCATTTAAAAAGATATTTGTGTGTATATTGGGATAAGGCATTTGTGGCATCTTACAGAAAGTAAATGCCAGACTAGTTTAATTTTCAGTTAATTGAGGTGGTAAGACATAGAAGTAGAAGTGCATTAGTAGGGTTACAATTTAGGATTTTAGAGGTCCCGATCATGTGTCTTCGACCGTTACATCTCAACGACTGACGATGCGAGGTAGTAGTGTAACAGGAGGGTTCCTTGTTCGGATTTCGCTTCGGCGAGACGTCCCACGCATGAAACCGAGTGAATGTCGAAAGTTGGGAAAGGTCTTAGACACTAGGGATATAAGTAGAATAATATTTATATGACTTGATTAGGATATATATTGACCTTAGGATTACTAGGACGAAAGGCCCTGAGGATATAGGATGCGGTTTTAGGAAGGCGGTAGTGACTTGACCACAATAGGTTTGTGGGTTAACTCTAAGTAGGATTAGGTCCCTAGAACGAAGAGGTATGGGATCTCGAGTGATGCGGAATGTTAGGCCATAGAAGGTGGGGCCTCTCTTAGATAGAGCGTTACGTCGGTAACCTATCTTTTGAGGAGTTAGAGTATGAGTTGACTTTTACTCCTGCACTCGTGTTGTTAAGATCGAGAGTGGATTTAACGAATGAGTTTCTGCCAGGAATGGGAATTATTAATACGGGATCATGGACCCATTATTTATGCGTCTCACAAATTTGAACCCTGTGAGAAGTATTATCCCCCGCTTGATTTAGAGTTTCTAGTGGTATTATTCGCCTTAATGAAACTAAGGCATTACTTCCTGGGCAGGAAAGTGGTCTTTGCATGAGCAACATGTTGGAGTTCGTAAAGGACTATCAATTGGATATTCCCTTTTGCTAAAGAAATGCGAGTGGGAGTAGTAGATGCACTGAGTAGAAAACCATCGGATAGATTAGTTGAGGCATGGAATGCCAAGTGGAACGATCTTAACCGAGGGGACACTATAGCAAGAGCATTCATGTCTGTGATCGACTCTTTAACCTACTAGTGTGAAGAGACTAGTGGTGGAATAAGGAAGGATGGGAGTAGTAGCTTTTATGGGTCGAATTTCTGTACAATAGTTCGGATCATTTCTTATAAGTATGGTGCCGTGTGTGTGGCCTAGTTTAGTCGGTTGAGCAATTCGCCTGTTCATTGTAATGGAACCAGTGGACAATATATTTCTTGGGCTTGGAGTGGTCCGAGAATATTTATTTAACGATTGGGGCTCCTTGAGCCGCAGACTTTTAAGGTTTACACCAATGCGAATAGATGTTAGTAGTGTTGGGGTAGAGCAATTATATGTTATTGTAGTTATTCCCTGGGAAAGGTATAACGTGATTTTAGAAGAGAGGCAATTTGTGCCGAGATATGTAGGTATCTCATTCCGTAGTAGAAAGGTAGGATCGATAGTTTATGAGGAACGGTTTGGTGCTATGTTAGAGCATGGAGAAGGTAGACTGAGATCGAATAGTGATGACCTTAGTCCGAGTCCGATGGGGTTGCCGGAATGCTAAGGGGTTTACAAAGAATGATAGAACGATAGTTTGGTATAGTATACCCTTTGTATGATTATAGGGTACGCCTGAATTTTGAGGGCAAAATTCCCTTCTAAGGGGAGTAGTATGTAACAACCAAGGCTTTTGAGCGGCTATTTTATATTATTTTGTCCTGTTGGGCTAATTTTATAAAATAGGGAAAGTTGGAGTAAATATTTTTCCCGTGATGTGAAGGGATAATATTTACTATGTTTTGTCTATTTACCGTTATGAGAAGGTAAATAGCATTATATTGTGTTTTATTGCGTCGTTATATGTTATACGAAGGTTATGACTCATATTTAAATTGGAGCCTAATTAATGAAATAAAATGAATTTGGAACACAAAAATAGTTCACATTTTTTTGAATGCCAAAATAGGGGGTGCGGTTGTTTTTAGAATAGCCGAGATAGTCGAAATAAGTGTCAAGTTGTATTTTTTAGTTTTGGGGGCTTTTGGCGTGTTATGACTCAATTATGTGGTTACGAGTCATTTTAATAGTGTATTAGAAATTAAAAGAGGGGGATTATTGTTTTAAAACCCGGTCCAGTCCTCCACCACTTTAATTTTCTCAATCTTATGTTAGAAGCCAAGAGCGAGAGAGAGAGAGAGAGAGAGAGAAGAGAGAGTTGGGAGAAAATGGGAGAAAATAGAGAAAAATGGAGATTTGGGCCGAATTCCATTGCTACCGGAAGGCAATCCGAGACTACGAACTTGAGGCAAGTTTTTTACTTGCTAGATATTGATTTAATGTGATAAATTGCATGTATAGTTTGGTTTTTGGAGATTTAAATCACTTTTGGGTTTTGGGGGTTTTTGGTGTTTAATCCCTTGATCTTGATTTAAATTTGAATTGAGGAATATATGTTAGTTATTAGTTGTGTTGAAGTGATTTGGGAGAGTTATTTTTTGTTGTTGTTGAAGGAAATAGAGAGATTTGGGTTTTGGAGATTTTAGGCTTCTTAAACCCGTAGCCCAAATTGGGCAAATTCTGCATAGCCAAATCGATTCGGCAATGGAGAAAGTGTCAGGTCTGGTTTGATCGAATCGATTCGGACCATGCAAATCGATTTGGGGTTATGTAGAATGTCAGGGTCTTCTTAACTAAATCGATTCGGACCTTTCGAATCGATTCGGACCTTCCGAATCGATTCGTTTTCAAGACCGAATCGATTCGGCTAGGGCGAATCGATTCGGAATTCCTGCATTTTTAGGTTGTTTTTCCAGCTTAGTTTGCAGTCCTTTTCTTTTAGGGTCTAAGCTTAGGGGCCTTCCTTTAGGAAGTAATATAGTGTCCTAGAGGGTTCTTTTGGGTGGACCATTATCCTAGGCTGACATAGGGTTATTTGGGTTATCATAAAGTTAGTTTTTAGAGGTTAAGGTTTCTTGCGATATAGGAAGTTAACCTAAAAAAAAATGGAGATAAAAATGTTAATGTTGAGACTTTTGGGAGACAATTATTAAGGGAGACTCACTTTGATGATTCAGGGTATTGTGTTGAAATCTTTGAGGCTAATTTGAGGATATTGGCACTTTGGATCTTAGGTCATTAATAAAATATGACTTAATGAGAATGAAATGCATAATCTAAAATGTGGTACTAAATGAATAAGTACAAATGATTTTTGAGAATGTAAAAATGGATGTTTTCAAATGGAAAAAGTAATGATTTTCATAAATGTTAATTTTTGGATACACACCTCTCTAAATCACTATCATAAGGGAAGTTGTGTGCGTATGGTGAAGCACCCTGGCTAATGAATGCAAGGTGGATATAGTCCTAGGACATATGAGCGTTTATTGTATGTTTTCTGCGCTGGTGAGGTGATTCTGGGTGTGGTCATGACTCTCCCGCAGGCATATGGCCGCTTCCCAATGTTTCGTTAGGATCCCAAGTTGTCTTGGTGATAGGCCCTGGAAGATGATAGCCATTTAGGGGCTCACACAGTGAGGAAACCCGGACGGGCGGTCTTAGATTTCGTTATATAATATGATATATAACTATGTACAATAATGTGGGACATTATTGGTTATTAAATCATTTTATGAAAATCAAACGGCTTTAATTGCATTTCCCGGATGGAACAAGGGAAATGGGAATTTAAATACATTTTTTGGATGGAAGAAGGAAAATGGAAGATATGAAATGAAAAGGTAAAGAATTTTTATGTTAATAAAACTAGCTTTAAATTTTGTATTTTTCCTAGATGGAAGAAAGGAAATAAAATTGGTAAAGAAAGTCTTGAAATGAGATTGAATTGGTAAAAAATTGATAAAATGAATTGCCATATATGTATTTACTAAAGAAATAGGATTTGTTCCTTTAGATGGTGAATGGATTTATTTTGTATCTCCTTGAGTAGCTGTAGATGAGACCTCCCGTATATATAAATATATTTATATTCATTACGTGCTTGGGGTCTAATGAATCTCGACGATGAACCTTGCCTAGTAGTAGTGTATCGGGGTGGTTCCTTATTTGGATTTCGCTTCGCGAGACACCCCACACACGAATAGGGAATAGTGTTGAGACTAGGGAGAAGTTAGCCCTTAGTACTTTGGTTAAATAGAGCATAATCATTGATATTGAGCTAAGTTGTGCTTTTAGATTGAGAGGTGAGAAATATTATTATTAATTGCGAGATAATTACGCACTTAACTGTCACGCATTTTAGTCACATGGTAATCATATCAAACCGGGCCCTGACCCATCTATATTTATCTGTTTTTTCATTTACTCCTTACCATACAGGTGCTCTACCGCATGGACACCATATTTACGTTTCCATTCCGGTTGTCTTGGAGCTATAGCATTTTGAGGATGTTGTAGGTTATTTGTCATAGACGCTTCTTTCCATTGTACTCTAGTTATGTTCAGTTATATATTCGGGCGTGTTACCCAAGCTTTGCATTCATTTATTATATTGTAATAATTGAATTGTTATACTCGGTGTAACTAATTCTATAGGTCTATTCACCGACAGCTTATTCGGTGATTATTTATTATTTTTTCGTTCTCTATTCGTTGATTTTTTATATCCATCATTTTTACAAATGGGATTGTCTAAGTGTTTTTTTTCTTTTATTTTCAAATTTTTAAATTTGACAGTCCATTTTCTAAAATGATTGGTGGTTATCCCGTACTATTATTTTAATAGAGAGTGATGCTGAGAATGGACCATCTATGATTCCTGTTGTTATTAGAGTATTGGGTTGGCCACATATTATTTTAGTAGGCGGTTTGTCACCATCAGTTGTATGCTGAGTTCGAGAAGTGTGGTTTCTGGTTGTAGGAGGTGCAGTTTTTAGGTCACATTGTGACAGCTAAGGGCATTTCGGTAGATCCAAGTAAAATTTCCGAGGTGAGTGAATGGGGTCAGCCCACGACGCCCACGTAGATTCGTAGTTTTCTATGTTTGGTGGGTTATTATCACCGTTTCATTAATGGCTTTTCCAGGATCGCTATCCCTTTGATAAATCTGACCCGGATGGGAGTAAAGTTTATTTGGGATGATTATTGTCAGCTAGCTTTTGATAAATTGAAGGATAAGTTAACGTTCGATCCAATACTTGTGTTACCAAGGTCGGGTGTAGACTATTTAGTCTTTACTGATGCGTCTCTGTAAGGATTGGGAGGTGTGTTGCAACAAGAGCAGCGGGCTATTGCTTATGCTTCTCGCAAGCTGAAGCCCATGAAAAGAATTATCCAGTGCAAGACTGAAGCTTGCAACGGTAGTATTATCCTTGAAGATATAGATACATTACCTCGTTGGGGAGAAGTTTAATCTTTTCATGGACCAAAAATCATTGCAATATTCATTCTCGCAAAAGGATTTGAATATGGGACAACGTCGATGGTTGGAGTTTATGAAGGACTACCAATTTGATATTCATTATCATCTGAGCAAGGCTAATGTGGTAGCAGATGCAATGAGCCAAAAACCCAAGCGGGAGTTAGCGCAGGTATGGAAGGCTAAATGGAAAGAACTTAGAGAGGAGGATGTTTTAACGAAGGAATTCATGTCAGTGTTAACCGTTACGCGTGCGATAGTGATGAGAGTAGTCGAAGCTCAAGGAAGGGACAAAAATTCTCAAGTTTGAATACGCCAGTTGCTAATCGAGGGAGAGGAATCCTACTCTATAATTTAGGACGGTGGGTTACGTTTCTACATGACACTTATTGTCTCGGATGAGGGAGATTTGAGGCGTGCTATAATAACTGTATCTTATGAATCCAGATTTGTAGTACATCCTGGTGGAGACAAAATGTACCAAGACACGCGCCATTAATGTTGGTGGGCGGGTAAGAAAAGGGACATCTCAGAATTTGTTTCCTAATATAGTGCTTGTCAATTGGTGAAAGTAGACCACCAATGTCCAATAAGACTATTACAACCGTTAGAAATACCGTTATGGAAGGGGGAAATTATCTTAATGGATTTCATCACAGTATTGCCAGTGTCACCAAGAGGTCATGATTCCATTTGGGTTATCGTCGATCGTTTAACCAAGTCTTCACATTTCTTACCAGTACGTACGGATTATAACACAGCTCGTTACGCCCGAATATATATTATGGAGATTGTGAGACTCCATGAGGTGACCATTAATATAGTATATGATCGAGATAAGATTTTTGTTTTCCATTTTTAGCAAAGTTTCCAAGAAGCAATGGGAACCGAATTGAAGTTGAGTACCTCCTACCACCCGCAAACGGATGGACAAACGAAAAGAGTCTACCAGATGTTGGAGGACATGCTTAGATTGCACAATGAGGAATGCAACCATATCTTTTTCATTAACAAATCAGATCCTTGAATCCTAATCAAGTATCTATCTTACTTTATTTTAGTTAATGTTCCACCAATGTTAGTTTAGGATTGTTAAGAACATTCTTTTTGGAAGAAATTGATAATTTAGAGATTTTAAATCGCATTTTTAGAGGAACTAAATATATTCTGGACATCTCAATCATATATAGAGGGTTACCCCCGAATTTGTATGGATCTAAAAGTAAGAAATTTGGAAAAGAATTCGGAGAAGCGTATGTGATGCTTACACCAGTATGCACGGTTTATAGGGTGTGTGGGAATCCTAGTTAGCTATTGATTGAATCCTTCGAGTTGAAGAGATATGGGAATAGATGCATGGAATATATGTTTGTGATAACGACATAACAAAGTGTAACTATTAGAGTGGATTAAGCGTGGATTATTTTTGGAAGAATATTTTTTGAAAGATTTGTATTATTTTATTGTGTTGTATAGAGCATTGGTGATTTATATTATTTCGAGAGATATTGTTGTATCAATTTGAAGAGATTGAGATTGGTGATTTCTCTAATTTTGTGGGATTTTAATTAGGATGCTCTATACCTTATTATATTATGGATTTGTTTAGTTTTTTTGAGTAGCGCTTCGTTCGCTCTGCCCGAGCGGGCGGGATGTTACATATATACGTGTATGATCAGAGTAGAAAACATGAATTTCATTGGAAGGCTATGGGAAGCCATTTAAGGGTATTCCTTGAGAAGGATAAAGCTTAAGTATTATGGAAAAACACTCGGAGTGGAGCTTTACCTAGTCAAGTGTGGAAAGCGACTTGCGCGTAGGTTGAATGATGATGCTTGTAAGGTATAAAGGTTTAGCAGTGCACATTATGTAGAAAATTGCATGGGTCGAAACTTTCGGTATACGCTAATGTAAGGACATAATTTTATAAATGTACGGTGTAGAATCTAGGAATTTTTTGTTTTCCCTAGATCACAGTTTTTATGTTTGATACTGCTACATTCGGCACGTCAACACAATCATCCACGACGACCTCTCTCTGAATCTATGCATCCATCATCTTCACATGTGCATCATGCTACATGCAACGTGCTGCTCATCTGTTTCCAACTACTCCATGACTCTTTATTGGTATAATTATTTAATGGGGTTGTTTATATTTGCATAAATATTTGGGAAATTTTTCAGAAAATATTTTTTTGAAGTCTGAAATATTTTTTATCGATAATTTTTTCTAAGTGTAGAAACGGAGTACCTCGGTCGACGATCTCGTTCAAATGAGCTGGCACTGTCGTTCGAGCGAGATCAACATCTCGCGTGAAGTCGTTAGAACTACATGTGTCCTTCGTTCAAGCGAGATGCCTATGTCGTTCGAACGACGCCACCACCTCGATTTTTGTATAAATATTAGTGTGCATTCTACACGTTTTCCCAAGTCTTTTTCCAACACAATTTTTGCAAAGAAATGCCCAGAAAATAGAGTTCACTTTTTAAGGTTTTATGCCTTCTTTATTCACATAAGCATTCCCATGTATGTATGTGAATTGTTAAACCTTCAAGAGGATCATTTACTACTCATCTAGAGTAATTTGTGAGGGAGCCATCTTCTTCTGTACTGCTGCCCACCTGGGGTTCCTGAGGGAGATTCCAGTTGACGACATTGAAATCGACACCCGAGGGTATTTCTTTGTCACACTTATTTTCATTATAATCCGTATAACCGTTTTTACAAATTATAGTGAAAATAAAAAGGTTTTTGCCCCTTTGCGGGATTTTTCCTCATTTGTGTGTTTTGTGGGTGATTAATTATTCTTCCATGATAATATTGATTTCAATCACACCTAGATGCATGTTTCAGAACTAATTACATAATTATAATGTGTAATTTTCCCCAAAAGTTTCTAAAGATATTAATTTTCTGAAAAATTGATTTTTGAAAAAGGGCGTGTTCAAGATGGAGAAATTATATTACAAAATGCCAGTTTTTGATGGGACAAACTATGCATACGGAAAGCCTGCATGAAATCTGCTTTAATAGCCATTGATGAACGTGTTTGGATTTTGGTTGAAAGAGGGTGGACACCTCCCTCCGTTACTGTTGAGAACGTAACTAGTTTAAAATATGTCACTGCTTGGACTGAAGAAGAATATAAATGGTCATCTTTTAATTCAAAGGGTTTAAGTGCTATTTCCGGATCCGTCACACCTGACGAGTTCCGATTCATAATGACGTGCACCACGTCAAAAAAGGCATGGTATGTTTTACAACTTACCCATGAAGGAACTAATGCTGTGAAAGAGTCTAAACTACAAAATTTAACAACTCAATTTGAAACAATCACCATGCTTGAGTCTGAATGTTTTGATGAATTTTATGCTAGACTGTCTGATATTTTTAACACTATCTTAAATCTTGGTGAACACATTCCTAATGCTAGACTTGTTAAAAAGATTCTAAGATCACTGCCTAAGCCTTTTATCCCTAAAGTTGTTGTACTAAATTCTATGGGTAATTTAAACACGCTTAAATTGGAGGAACTTGTAAGAGACTTAAAAATGCATGAAATTGATATGTTTCCTAAATCTATCAAGCCTAAAGATAAGGGAATTACACTTAATGCACATGATAGAAAGAGTGAGGGGTCGGAAAGAAAGAGGGTAGAGTCATCTAGAAAAAGAGATATAGAAACGTCAGATTCTGAGTGTGACTTTGATTTAGATGATTTGGCCCTGTTTACTAAAAATTTCAAGAAAATTCTCAAATTCAAGGAAAATTGTAATTTCAAAGATAAAAAAAATATTTAGAAAAATTAATTTGAAAAGGAAAATGAAAAAGATTTTGAACACCCTCCTAAGAAAGACAGTGAGAGATGTTATGAATGTGATCGTAAGGGACATAGAGATTTTGAGTATGCTACTAGGCTGAATAGACTTGCAAAAGAAAAGGGCAAAGTTGTCCATAATCCTACCCTTAGGGATGACAGTGAGGTCGATTTGGTGGACTCTGGAGACGAGTCACCGCATGAGTGTAACTTTACCGCATTCATGGATATTCGTGTGAGTACTTTTAGTGCTCCTCACGATGACGAGGATGATGCTTCACAGGGACACCTAGACAGTGAGAGCGATGTGAGTGAGGGGGAGGATGATGCAAGTGAGAGCGAGAGTAATCTTTAACGCGCCTACACTGAGTTATCTAATGAGTCATTTAAAACCAAAATGCGTAACAAAGTGTTAGTTCTTAGGTTCACCGCGTTAGAGGAAGGTTTAGAAGAAGCGAGAGAGAGAGAGAGAGAGTCCTCCACCTGCACTACCTTGAGAGAGAGAGAGAGAGAGAGAGAGAGAGTCTGCCTGTGCTGAGAAAGAAAGTTTGTTCAGAGAGAGAGAGAGAGAGTGGGTTTGAGAAAGATAAGGGGGACTTGACTAAACAAGTGTCTAGTCTTACGAGTGTGATCCATTCCTTCCTGGAGACTCAGAAAAAACTTGAAGCCCTTATTCCCCAACTTCCTCATGACCTCGAGAGAGCAGGAGAAGTCAAGGTTCAAATCGAGGACAAATCTGGAAAGATGGGAAAGATGTTCCTCGGCCCCGCTTTAGGTTTCGATGATAGATAGGATATAGGTTATGATGGTGCCTCCACATCCCAAATTTCACCTGGACCAGTTCTTAAGTTTACTAGGACTCCATATGGCCATCGCCAAAAACCACGAAGAAGAGTTCGACTAAGAAAAACAAACCCAGGTCCGCCTAAGACTGTGTTCTTTTGTACGTACTGCAAAATAAAAGGCCACCACCGGGAGTTTTTCCATAGTTTAGGTCGGACATGACGTACTACTGCTCCACCACATCGTACTGATGACTTTTCCAGTTTGAGAAAGCGTGTTGAGTTTTTATCTACCACATCACAAAGTTTGATGGAGGAATTCCGACGGATGTCTTTGCCGTCAGTGAATGCTTCCCGCATCCCAGCTAAAACCAACAACAACAAGGGTAAACAAAAGTTTACCACTTCTTGGGTACATAAGAAAGTTGAAAAGGCCCTTGTTGTTCATGTCTCTCTCAAAGCACATAATACCTCACAGTGGTATTTTGATAGTGGGTGCTTTAGACGTATGACAGGTGATGTCTCCTTTTTTAGTTACCTAGAGGAGTATAAGGAAGGTAGAGTCACCTTTGGAGATGGGAGAAATTTTAGCATAGTAGGATGAGGTAAAGTACAGTTACAAGGGTTTCCTAAGATAGAGAAGGTTTTGTACGTCAAAGTTTGAAAGCAAACCTTCTCAGCATTAGCCAACTGTGTGACGCTGAATTTTTCATAAAGTTTCAGCGGGGTGCTTGTAATGTCTAAAATCAAGTCGGTAAACTTTTAGTGCAAGGGGTGAGGATAGAGGATAACTGCTATGGGACTATTCCCACATCCTCACTTCTCTCCAACAGTGCCACGATGACTCCGATGGATCTGTGACACCAACATTTATGTTACGTGAATATTGGAGATTTACTCGCTTAGCTAAAAAGAACCTAGAACGTGGCTTACCATCACTTGGAAAGGAAAATTCCACGGTTTGTGGACCATGTCAATTAGGAAAGAAAATTTGTACCCCCCATAGGAAGTTTCATTCCATTACCACCTCCTGTGTACTTGAGTTGATTCACATGGATCTTATGGGCCTAATCGTACTAAAAGTCTGGGCGGTAATAGGTATATCTTCGTGATGGTGGAGGATATCTCCAGATATTCGATTATAGGTTTTCTGAGAGAGAAATTCGATGATTTAGATTTTTTAACGACCAAGTGTCGTGTCCTATAAAATCAACATGGTGTCACTATTAACAGGATACATAGTGACAATGAAACATAATTTAAGGAAGTAAATGTAGATCTTTACTGTGACAGACTTGGAATCAAACATGAGTTTTCTGCTGTGAAGAATCCTCAGCAAAATGGGATTATTAAGAGAAAGAACCGGACAATTCATGAAATGGCTAATTCTATATTTCTAGGTCGTAAGGTTTCTAGGAGATTTTGGGCAGAGGCAGTGTCTATTGCATGCCATACGGTGAATAGGTTTTACCTGCGTCCACACACACTTATGATGCCTTATGAATTGTGGACTCGTAAGAAACCCAACCTTTCATATTTTCGTATATTTAGGAGTAAATGCTACATCCTATGGGATAGAGAGCAATTAGGAAAGTTTGACTCCCGGTGCGAAGAGGGAATATTGCTAGGATATTCATCAAATAGTAGAGCATACCGGGTTTTAACCTGAAGAGCTCTAAGTTTATGGAGTCAATAAACGTCACCATGCAAGATGACGAACCTTCAACGTTTATTGATCCTAGCTTTTAGTCTGGGGATGATGACTTTTCTGGCAGTGATTTACTTGTCCCTCACCCACACCTTGTGGACCCCACTCCTGTATTAGGGGACACACCTTCTTGGGTTTGCAAGAGTCATGATCCCTCTTCCATTTAGGAAGATCCCAATTTAGGGGTCAAGACTGGTGCTCAGCTAGAAAATGTTGTTAGTCATTTTTGCTACGTGTCCATTGTCGAGTCCAAGAATCATAAAGAAGCACTCAAGGATGAACATTAGATATCTTCCATGCTGGATGAGGTGCTTCAGTTTAAAAATAAAAATGTTTGGGAACTTATCCCCCAACCTATTGAGACTAATCTGATAGGTACCAGGTGGATTATCAAGAATAAAATGGATGAAAACGGTACCATAATCAGAAATAAGGCTACGTTGGTCGCTCAAGGCTACACACAGATAGAGGGTGTAGACTTTGGGGATATATTTTCTACTATTGTGAGTCTTGAGTCCACCCTCTTTCTACTCGCCATCGTATGTCATATGCGCTTTAAGTTATATCATATGGATGTCAAGAGTGCCTTTCTAAATGGCATTCTATAGGAGGAGGTTTGCGTGGAACAACCAAAAGGGTTTGAAGACCCTAAGCACCCGGAGCACATCTACTATCTGAGGAAAGCCTTATATGGTTTGAAGCAAGAACCCCGTTCTTGGTAAGAGAGGCTTACTTCCTATCTCTTAGCCCGTGGCTTCAAGAGAGGGGGAGTTGATATGACGTTGTTCATTAGGAGAGATGACGGTGCAATTTTAGTTGCCCAGGTCTATGTGGACGACATAGTCTTTCGATCCACGTGCTCCCAGCATGATCACCACTTTGAGGAGGAGATGAAAAGTGAGTTTGAGATGAGCATGGTAGGTGATCTTACTTCCTTCCTTGGTCTCCAGGTTCATCATCCAGAGGATGGGATGTTCATCTCCCAATCCAAGTATGCTAGAGACGTAAGGAAGAAATTTGGTTTAGACTCCACTAAGCATGCACGTACACCTATGAGTACCACTACCAAGCTTAGTAAGGACACTTCAGGCAAGGACGTAGAGCAAACCTTGTATCAGAGTATGATAATTAGTATTCTCTCCTAGACTGCCAGTTGTCCCGACATAGCCTTTAGTGTTGGAGTATGTGCGCGTTATCCGGCATCCCCGAAAGAGTCACACTTACTCGATCTAAAATGTATTATCAAATATATGAGTGGGTATGTCTCATACGGTATTTGGTATTCCTTTGATATCGATGACCGTTTGTCTGGCTATTCAGATGGCGATTGGGTCGGGGATGTAGATGGTTGTAAGAGCACTTCTGGTGGTTGTTTCTATTTTGGTTTTTCTCTTGTCTCCTGTTTTATCAAGAACCAAAACTTCATCTCCTTGTCCCCTGGGGAGGCTGAGTACATCACCGACAGGAGTTGTTGCACGCAACTCTTGTGGATGAAGAAAATGTTAGAGGATTATGGGACTTAACAGGACACCGTGACTATTTCCTGTGATAACACGAGCGCGATACACATATCTCGCAATCCAGTCTAGCATTCGTACACAAAGCACATCAGGATACGTGAGCACTCTATACGACAGTTAGTTGACGAGAAAGTCGTATCCCTAAGTTTCGTACCCACCGACCTTCAGTTAGCGGATATATTCACGAAGCCTTTAGATTTCCTTAGATTTGAGATTCTTAGGAAGTATTTGGGGATTTGCACAGTTGACTGAGGGGTTGGTTCATGTATGGGATAGGATGCATTGTCATGTTTATATCATATGATTCCTATTCCTAGGTTGTATCATTTGTATTATATTTTTTTCTTTTTTTATTTTTTGAAAAATTTAAAAAGATTTTCTTTTTATAAAAAATTTAGAAAAGAACAAAAAGATTGTTGTATTTTATTTGCACCTTTTATGGATGAGCATTTAAGATGGCCGAGTCACAAATTTCATTCCATTTATCCATGTGACTGTTTGATAGTGATTTGAGACGCTACACCATTGCATATATGTGCTTTACATTGTTTGGAGTCTTTGAGATGTGATTAGTGATATCTTTATACATGTTTAGCTCCTTATCTCCTTTATTTCACACGTGCATGGTTTTATTTGATTATTGTACTTGTCTATCACATATTGTCTTGAGTGTTTTTATCTCAATTCTATCTATACAACGAACCATATACGATAAAACTTGACAGGATTAGAATGCATGTAAAAAATCGTTTGGTGAGATTATGTTTTTTTTAAAAACGGTGAAGTGCTACGGAAGATTCTTATCTAGCCTTTGCGATTAATACATCGTTAAATCGAACCTAAAAAATTAAGGAATTTTATTATCCGGGGTCCAAGAGGTTAAAAGAGCCCAAAAAAATTTAAAGGCAATAAAAAGAAATTCATGCCAAATATGGGCCATTTAGGTTTCAATTCTCCAAAGTTTGAGAATTTAGATCAACTCTATTTAAAATATGTATCTGAGGGATTTTGGTTGGAGAATTTAAACGGGGTTGCACTTACTTGAAAGTCCTGAAAAAGCATTAAATCATTTTAGACGTTATTGGTGTGGAAATCATTTTAATATTTGATTTGTTGATTTGATTGAGTCAATGTCTCATATTTCCATTTTTTTACACCTAAGGAAGATGTTTACTGCATTCATTAGGAGTATTCGATATTCATCATGCACATATGTCATGTTTGTATGCGTTGATTTTCCTATCAAATTTGATCAGACCCCTACATTTACGCTTTCATCGACTTGGTTATTTTTGTGCTTGTTCATGGTGTGATTCTTTGTTGTATATTTTGTATGAAAAATTTTGAAAAATTCAAAAATAGAAATTTTATTACCATGTGACATTTTCTATATTTATGCTTCTCATATCTGTCTATTTGGGGACATCATAAAAAGGGGGAGAATGAATTATGGGGGAGAGAATTTTTGTTGACTTATCAATGATTTGCTTAAGCTTAATTGATCTTTGATTTTTTCATATCATTATATTTCAAACTGTTGAGTGTCACGGGTATTTGCTTTATCTCATGTGTGTAGGTACAAACGTGATATTCATTGGATTGCACACCCTGATGAGAAAAGCTTTGGGAGTTTCTGAAGAGCTGAAGATTTGAAGATGCTGATGTTTGATTGAAGACATGTCATTTAGTATTCTAAGTTTGAGCGTTTAATGGGGATATTATATGTATGTCATTTGTGTTAGTGATATTGTATAATTGGGATTTTTTATGTACGTACCGACACAGACATAGGGGGAGGTTTGTAAGGTTATAATTTTATAAATGTCTAGGGTAGAATCTAGGAATTTTCTATTTTCCCTAGATCATAGTTTGTATGTCTGATACCGCTACATTCGGCACGTCAACACGATCATCCACGATGGCCTCTATCCGAATCCATGCATCCATCATCTTCACACGTGCATCATGCTACATGCAATGTGCTACTCATCTGTTTCCCACAACTCCATGACGCTTTATTGGTAAAATGATTTAATGGGGTTGTTTATATTTGCATAAATATATGGGAAATTTTTCAAAAAATATTTTTTGAAGTCTGAATTTTTTTTTATCCAAAGCACAATTTTTTCTAAGTGTAGAAGCGGAGTGCCTTGGTCGACGAGCTCTTTCAAATGAGTTGGTAGTGTCGTTCGAATGAGATCAACATCTCGCGCGAAGTCATTCGAATGACATGTGTCCTTAGTTCGAGCGAGATGCCTATTTGGTTCGAGCGACGCCGCCACCTCGATTTTCGTATAAATACCAGTGGGCCTTCTACACATTTTCCCAAGTCTTTTTCCAACACTATTTCTGCGAAAAAATATCGAGAAAACATAGTTCACTTTTTAAGGTTTTATGCCTTCTTTATTCACATAAACACGCCCATCTATGTATGTGAATTTTTAAACCTTCAAGAGGATCATTTACTACTAATCTGGAGTACTTTGTGGAGGAGTCGTCTTCTTCTCTACTGCTGACCACCTGGAGTTCCTGAGGGAGATACCAGCCGACGACATCGAAACCGACACCCGAGGGTATTTATTTTTCAGACTTTTTTCCATGTAAACGTTTTTATAAATTATAGTGAAAATAAAAAGGTTTTTCCCCTTTGGGGGATTTTTCCTCATTTGTGTGTTTTGTGTGCGATTAATTATTCTTGTATGATAATATTGATTTCAATCACACCTAGATTCATATTTTAGGATTTAATTGAAAAACTGAGATTTAATTAAATAATATCTTAATTTGAACACAAGCGTACTCTTCAGCTAATGAAACAAGGGGAGTGTTAGGTGTCACTTATGTGAGTCATTACAAGTGGAAGTCGATGTTGAGCGGGACATAGCGGGTACTTTTCGCAAACACCACTCACAGAGAGAGATCGGTTTGAACAAGAGGATCAACCAGAGAAATTTGTAGCAAACCTACGATTCCTGAAGTAGAAGAGAGCAATTGTGTGAAATTTCTTAGATGGGGTGCCAACTTCAAGGTAAGGTCACGAGTTCCTTAGAATGTGTGGAACAAATTAACCTAAAAGAAATTGATTATTATTCTTTTGGGTCATATACACTATTAGACAATGTGCCCCAACCTTTCTTTGAAAATAAGAATCACGCCGGTAGGAGGTTCCTCCCGGTATTATTCTAAACTAGAATGGAATCATTGAACCCCACCTTCAAACCAGAGTTTTGGGAAGAAATGGGGATAACGTTTCATTTTGAGTGGGTTGTATCACCCTTAGCTGGGGGTAGGCGAGGTGATTAAAGATTAGTGGAACCGCGTGAAAGTAGTTTTAAATTCATGGTGATTATTTCATTTGCACAATGGATGTATCTAGCAAGCGACGTTTAGTACAGTAGATTTCCGTGGAAGAACTCGTACTTGTTTATTGTGGACAAACTGCTTATTGAAATTTTATGTGGAAAAACCTTAACTATTCTCCCTTTGGCTGTTTAGAGGTGAGTGGATAATCAGATTTTTTTATCGGCCGAGTTAGAGTCTGATGACTGTGGTGGAATTACCGTGGCTATTTTAGGTGACTTTTAAATATCGTAAGAGTTACGTTGCCAAAAATTGAGATTCGAAGAACTGACAAGAGTGGTCAATTGTTCGTACGGTTTCTCTCACTAAGAGAGTTTTGTGATTAGATAAATACGAGTGATTGTTACGTAGTGAGGTGCGACCTCCCAATAATATTGATACAATAGGGGCCAATGATGTGTAGGCTCATCTTATTCGAATAGAAACGGATTGGAGCATAATGTGAAGTGCTGTTACTAAGGTGCGACTCTATAACTTATGGTATTGATAGTGTTTCATAAGCTTATTGTAAGGCGGGGGACTACAAAAATTCACCTTACCCGAAAGTTCGTTTTGAGTATTGATAAAGTGTCTAGATATATTTTTACCAGGCATACCTTATTTTCGGAATTTCAGGACGAAATTATATTGTTAGGGGGGAAGTATGTAATACCCCGTATTTTTATGGCTTTTAAAATTGGGGATTTATTAAATTTAATTGAGATATTAATTCAATATTTCGGGAGTTTATTTTATATATTTACTAGCATGACGATAGTTAGTAATTATTGAGAATGTGTTGAATATTACTGGATGAGTAAAGTAATATATAACATTGATTTTATTAAAATTGTCACGAATGAATAAAATTGCAATAATTGAAATTTAAGTCGAGACGCGCCTATATCGTGTGAGGAATAAATTATTATTCTAAAAGTTAATATATTATAAGTCACCCGTATGGTCATTTCGAGTGCGCCAAAGTGTCTGAAAGGGTCGAGATAGTCATAAAAGTGTACTCGAGGTTTTAGTTTGGGTCTCAGGGTGTTTTTATGCCTAATTGACATCCCGGGAGGTTATTATTGACATTTTGTAATTTTGGGTAATTAAAGCCACGAATTTTCTTAGAATATATGAGTCATTTGGAGTTATCTCTTAGGGTTAACAAACAAAAAACCAAATCCCATCCATTAGATAAGAAGGTGAAGAGATTAGAGAAAAAGGTGAAGAGTTTCCAAGCAATACAAGGCCTCGAACTCAACAGATTACACCGCCACCACCACCAAAACGTAGATCGCACAATGAGGAACGCAACCATATCTTTTTCATCAACAAATCAGATCCTTGAATCCCAATCAAGTATCTATGTTACTTTGTTTTAGTTAATGTTACATCGATGTTAGTTTAGGATTGTTAAGAACATGCTTTATGGAAGAAATTGATAATTTAGAGATTTTAATTCACATGTTTTAGAGGAACTAAATATATTCTGGAAATCTCAATCATACGTAGAGGATTACCAACGAATTTGTATGGGTCTAAAAGAAAGAAATTCGGAAAAGAATTAGGAGAATGGATGTTTCATGAAAAATTAGGGTTCTTGATAATTATATTAATTTTACCTCACTAATCCAATACCTTTGATGATTTTGGACATGTTTCACGTACGAAAGCATGTATATAGGTATATATGACTGTTAGTAATCTTGTTTGGAAGTTTGGGGATAATTAATGGTGTTTTGGAGAAGAGTTTTTAATGAAACCAATAGGTTGGAATTTGGAGATTCTGGGCAAGAACTGCTTGATCGATCGATCGACCAAGATCGATCGATCGACACCCTTTCCTCGATCGATCGATCCCTCCTAGAAATCTTCATATTTTGCCGCTTTTTTGTTTAATCTGGTTAAAATGCGTAGGGACCCCTGATTACTATTAATAGAGTATAATGGGTTATCAAGAGGACCATTAGGGTCTAGGTAGACTCCATTGAATGAAAATTAATGTGGGATGAAATTTTGGGTTAACTGATAGTTATTCATTACCTAGGAAATTGTGCGTAAGTTTACTTAAATATTGAGACTTGTAAAGGATTTATACCAGAAGGTAAGTGACAGTATACCTCCGAAAATTATACTTAGTGAGATATAATACTTCGAGAGATGATAAGTATGTATGAAATAAATTATAAATGAGAATAAAAGAGACGAATCCATTATGCGAGATAATTGAGTAATTTGTGCTAAGAACGGATAATTATAATTATGGATCATCGGCGCACCAAATTTAGAAAATGTGAATATTTATATATATGACCGTTTGACTGTGCATATATTATGTATCTGTGTAAAAATCATACCCGGGATACTTTCTATCACGGAGTTTTTCACATCGGGACGGTCTTATCTGAATTGGACCTTTATGGGGGATATTGACTCGAACCCTAAAAGACAGTATCCTTGATACAGGCTATCTGAGAATGATAGTCAGATGTTTAAAGAGCCGTGAGGGTATGTGCCGACCTCTTAGGACCTGTAACTATGCTTAGCCTCCATTTGTATGTGTATTGTGTTAATACAGTTCGAGAGTGATTCCGAACTAGTATTTCCCTTAGTTTGAGTGATACGAGGACTTGATAGCAAAGTATGCCAGCACCATAGATTTATGTGGGGTGCCGATAGTATATATATATATATAATTTTTACTGTGTGTATAAGTAGCTAAGTAATGAATAAATGTTTCAGCTTTATAACAAGTGTTCATGAATTTAGTAATGGTACTAAGTGATTCTAAGTAGCGGAAGAATATGGAAGAGAATGATTTTTAAAACTAAATATTATGGCCTTGGTACTTCTCGAGATAGAAGTTTATGGAAAAATAAGTTATATAGACTTATGTGATCAGTAGTATGGTAGGTGTGCACACTATATGAGAGGTGAGAATTGTCAAAAGAGTGTCGCATATTAACATGGTAGTTATATTAGCCGGTAGGCATTTTAAATACTTGCTAAACTATTTTTAAAATTGTTTTACAATCGGGCTCTGACCCATTTTCTGTCATTTCTCTCTCTCTCTTGTACATATATGTATATGTTATAGGTGCCCAGCCATAGGGGCGTCATGCTTAGGATCTCTGGATTGGACATGCTGCAACTTATGTGGGAGTTGCAGGCCCTAGCTTTAGACGACCTCTTCATTGATTCAGTTATTACTTTAGTTCTTTATAGTTAGTGCATGTGTCTCCCGATTGTCTATTCTGTTTGGATTTGTCAGATATTTATTTTACTTATATTTCTAGTATTCATTACTCCTTGGGAGTTAACTATTGTCAGAATGATTTCATTTATGGTTCTTAAACTTGGTTTGGGTTATTGAGATGGTTAAATTCTTGGGTGTTAATTTCCATCCTTAGTGTGTATGTGATTCTTAATTGTTGGGTATTAAAAAGGTTTTCATATTGGTATTTAATAAAGGAAAAATGAGATTTTAAATTGTTTTGACACTTACCTTAATGATTTAGGGTGTGCAACGTGGAAAATATTATTTTGCGACAGTGATGCTGAGAATGAACCATCTGTTCACTTTGATTTTAATTTAATAAAGGACTGATCACCCGGTATTTAATTAGGCGGGGTGTTAAAGACGATATTCGAGAGAAGTATCCACGTCTCGTTTTAAAAGGTACGCCTAAATTTTGAGGACAAAATTCCCTTATAAGGGGGGGAGTATGTAATACCCCTTATTTTTGAGTAATTGTATTTATATCAATTTTGTCAGGCAGGTTAATTATATAAAATAAAAGAAGTTGGAATATATATTATTTTAAGTGATTTACGAGATAATATTTATTGAGTTTTGCATATTTACTGTTAAGTGAATGTAAATAGCATTTTATTATGCTTTGTTGTGTCGTGGTACCTAAAGTGACGGTTATGATTTAAGATGATGTTGGAACATGAGATAATTTATGTTATTCCAGCTGCCAATTTAGAGGGTGTGGTTAGTCCGAAAATGGTTGAGATAGTCAAAATAAGTGTCATGTTGTATTTTTGGGTTTCGACACTTTTGACCTATTATGACTTAATTATATAATTACAAGTCATTTTAAAGGTGTAGTAATATTTAAAGATGGAACTTAATGTTAACGGACATTTATGTATTCCAACAACATTTTACCCTCATTTATATGACTTAAACCTATATAGAAAGAGAGAGAAGGAGAAATTGAGAGAAAAGCATAAAAAGGAAGAGAACTGAAGATTTGGGCTTTGGATTTTTTGCTACCGGAAGATATTCCGAGATTTTAACCTTAAGGCATGTTTCTAACTTGCAAATTTATGATTCATTGTGTATAAATTGTAGTGATAGTTATGTATTTAGAAGGATTGAACAATCGTGGGTTTTGAGAAATTTGGTGTTTAAACCCTTAAATATGGTATTAGATTTGATTAAATTTGGTTTTAGTAAGTCTTGCTGGTTTAGAAATGAGTTGGGGTTAATATGAGTCGAATTAGTTGAGATTTCAGGAGAGAAGTATGAGTTTTGGGTAAATTAGGTTTCATAACCCATAGCCCCTAACTAGGCAAATCTGCTAGGGCGAATCGATTCGCCCTTCCTAGTGAATCGATTCGCTAAGAAGGGAGGCTACAGGTCTGGGGAGCCGAATCGATTCGGGTTAGGACCGAATTCGGCATGAGTGTAATAACCCTTACTTTTGAGTAATTTATTTTATATGAATTTTCTATCTGAGATAATTATAGAAATATTGGTAAATGGGATAAATATTTCTTTAAGTGAATTAAAAGAAAATATTTATCAAGTTGTGCTTCAATATTGTTATGTGAATGTAAATTGCAGTACATTATGAGATAGGGTGTTATTGTGCTTTACACGAAAATTATGGTTTAAATGAATTTGAAAATGGAAAAGAGATATATTACTCTGGATGCCAATTTAGAGGGCGCGGTTAGTCCCGAAATAGTCGGGATAGTCAAAATAAGTGCCGCATTGTATTTTTGGATTCCGGGCACTTTTTACTGTTTATGACTTAAATCTGTAGTTACGAGTCATTTTAATGGAATATTAACAATTTAAGATGGGAACTCATATGAATTACATGGTTAAGTCTTACACCCCTTTTATCTTCCAAATTGTGTTCTTAAACCTAGAGAGAAAGAGAGAAGAAGAAGAAAAGAAAAAGGAAGAGAAGTGAAGATTGAAGCTTGGAGTTGTTGCTATCATAGGAAAATCTGAGAGTGCAAGCCAAGGCAAGTTTCTTACTTGCTAATATATGATTTAGGTTGAATAAATATGTGTGATGGTTGTGTAATTGAACTGATTGAACAACTTTAGGGTTTTAAGGGAATTGTTGTGCTTGAACCCTTTTAATTTGATTTAGATGGTTATTGTGTGGATCAAATTAGTTAGCATGCATTTATGATGGTTTTGGGTTGAATTAATGATGTTGATTTGAGAGAAAAGAGGTTGGGAGTGATTGGAGTATTAAAACTCCATAGCCGAAATTGGGATTTCTGGGCCAGGCGAATCGATTCGCCCCTAGCGAATCGATTCTCTAAAAGGGTAGGATACAGGTCTGGGATGACCGAATCAATTCGACCTATCCGAATCGATTCGGTAGTATGCATAATGTTGGGTTCTCTTGACCGAATTGATTCGGACCACACGAATCGATTCTCTTCAAGACCAAATCGATTCGTCCATGGCGAATCGATTCGGAATTCCTACTGTTTTGAGTTATTTTCCTAACTCAATTTTAACCATTTTCTCTTTGGTTTAGGACTTAGGAACCTTATCTTATGAAGTAAACTTAGAGTCCTAGATTCTTATATTAGTTAGGTAACTACCTTATGCTAGTAAGGGAATAGTTGGGGCATATTCTGGGGATCAGTAAATAGATGATTAGGTATTTCCTTCCTTTAACAAGTTAGTTTGATATTAAGAGACGTAGAATTAAATAATTGAGGAACTTTCGAGACGTGAGTAGGGTATGCTAGACTTGGTGCCTTATAGTAACACCATACATTCTCGGATACTAAGTTAGGGGTTTATTAATCATTGAGGTTTATAATGATGATATTAATTATGTATGGCTCTGGATAAAATGTGATGTATATTTTAAAATAAGATTAAAATTGTGAATGATAAATTGGTATATACACACCTCTCTAAATGATATCATAGGGGAAGTACGTGCATGAGGTGAAGTCCCCTGGCAAGTGAATGCAGGGAGAATATATTCCCCAGCCATAGGACCGGTTGTTATATATTGTGTGATTATTGTTTGAAGTGAGGTAATTCCGGGTGTGGTTATGACTCACTATCGAAGGTATATGGCCACTTCCCGATGTTGCGTTGTAGGATGCCCAGGTTGTCTTGTGTGATATTCCCTGGAAGATGATAACTATTTAGCGGCGCGTCCAGTGGAGAAACTAGGAAGGACGGTCTTATAATCGTTATATATTATGTAATATAACTATTCTTATTAAAGAGGGATTTAATTTAAGATGAAGAGCTCTACGAATTAAATTGCTTTGAATACGTTTCTTGATGAGATATGGAACGGTGAAGTGAAATGGGGGAAAAAGGAAAAGGATATTGAACCTCAGTTAATAATGACATTTTATTCATGCTCTCTTGCATAATTGAATTGGGATTATGATCATTATATATGCTCTTGGTTATACTTTTAGATTAAGTAGATAGATTTATTTATCATTATTCATGATGATTAACTTGTCCACAACTGTCATACTCTTTATTTATCTGATGAACATATAAAATCGGGCCCTGACCCATTCATATTTATTGTGTTGCTTGAACCTTTTATACGACCAGGTGCTCCACCGCATGGACGCCCATATTGACCCTCCTATTCCCATGTCTTGGAGTTGTAACACCTTGCGGATGTTACGGGAGATTTTGATGTAGACGCTTCCATTTTCTTTTGTAATCTATTTATGATTGGTTACTCATTCGGGCATGTTGCCCAAGTTTTGTAATTTTATTATATATGTGATGTTATACTTTAATACCCGGTGTAACCATAATGTTTTGATCTGTTAAACGACAACTTATTCGGTTATTGTGTTATATATGTTATGTTTAATTTATTTCATGTGGTTATTTTATCCACCTTCTCCTCTAATGGGGTTGTTTTAAATGCTTTCTTTAATTTACAAATAATATTTTGACAATTCGTTTTCTAAAATTATAGGTGGTGATCTCGTATGATTATTGTATATATGGTGATGCTAAGAATGGACCATCTATGATTCCTGTTAATATTGGAGTGTCGGGCTGACCACCTCTTATTTTGATAAGTGGGTTGTCACAGATGGTATCAAAGCATCAGGTTCTAGAGACTTTAGGATCTATGAGGACTTGTCATGTTCTGCCGTAGCATTCTTTGATATAGAGCTTAATGTTAGGATTGTTATGTTTGCATATGTTTACGATCTTCTGCAAAATAAATTGTTCTAAATAGTATTCTAACTCTAGCGTTTCTTCCTCTTAGATGTCGCCCAAGAGAGGTCGCCTCGCTAGAAGAAATAGAGTTGTAGATGATGATATAGTTCCTCCACCACTTCCACAAGGAGTGATAAATGCTGCTGAAGTAGAAATTATTGTGGCCCAAGCGGTCAATGCTGCGATGAGTGCCGTAGTTCAGCAATTGCCACAAGCTAAATAAGCACGAGCTCAGGAGGTACAATCCCCTGCGGGACCTTCTCCGTGGGAAAGGGTCAGAGAATCCTTTTTAAAGGGCCATCCCCCTGAATTTTAAGGAGGCTTCGACATGATAGTAGCTAATCAATGGAAAAGGGATATGTAGTGCCATCTTCGCATGGTGGAGTGTAGTGAGGAAAGGAAACAAATCCTTGCTACTTTTAAACTAGTTGGAGCTGCATTACATTGATGAGAATCGATGACCCCGCCAGAACAGCGAGATACTATGACTATAAATTAATTTTGGGTTTTGTTTGATCGAAAGTATTTTCCTCCCGCAATTTAAAGGGAGATGAGAAGAAAACTTCAAGATGTAGTGCAAGGTGAACGTTCAGTTGCAGAGTATGAGGAGGAATTCACTCGGTTAGCTAGTTTTGTGCCAGATGAGGTAACTCCCGGGGAGAGGAGGATATCCAAATTTATTGGAGGTTTACATTGGAGGATATGGCAACATTTGTTGGGCAATCCAGCTTTACAAACTTTTAAGGATGTAATGAATGCCGCGTTACTCCATTGTCAAGATCATCGGTTACATGTTGAAACTAGTTAGAAAGCTTCCATTGTGGGATAAGAAAGTAAGCTAGGAGTCAATTGTGTAGGAGGTGGAGCACTACCCTCGTCCCAATCATCGGGAGGTAAACAAAAGGAAAGGGACACCCAGCAAGAGGACTTGTCCAAAAGGCAGCGTTTTGATGGATTTAATTTTGGTGGCAGTACTATTAGGCACGGTCAAGGTGCCCAACAACAAGCAGGTCGGGGTGATAATGGGGGCAGAGGCCATCCAGATCAAGGCTTTGGGAAGTTTAGAAATAACCGGGGCAGAAATTAGGAAAATATGGCGGTTCGATGCTTTCAATGTGGAGAGTCGGGTCATTATAAGAAGGTGTGTCCGCTGGTGATTGGGGAACATCTTCCTTGGATTACACAGTATCAGTAGGCCTAATTAATGCCATAAGTGCCTAGTCCAGTCGTCCCTCCCTAATAGGGACAACTACAGTATGGTCGTGTCTACCACATTCAGGACGCTATGCTTCTTCCATCCCCGCCAGCGCCACCAGCTATTGAGGGTAAGTTTCCCATTCATGGGGAAATGGGTTGTGTATTATTTGATACGGGTGCGACACACTCATTTATTTGTAGAAGCTTTGCTCACTCTATGGAGTTAATTAAATCTGTAGAAAGTACTTTCAATAGTGTAGAATCTTCTAAGGGTGATGGTTCACTAATTTTCTTTGTTTGTAGACAAGTAGGAATAAACCATGGTAATTTGTGTTTTGAGGCCGATTTACTCGTCCTTGATATGGTCGGGTATGATGTAATTCTGGGTATGGATTGGCTAGTGAAGTATCATGCGATAGTTAATTGCTATGGGAAAAGTATAGTTTTTGCCATTGCAGGGCAATAGATGTTTTTAGTGGCTATGCCTCATTCCGAGGGAGGTTCTAGCACTTACTTATATTGTATCGCAGAGGAGACTTCTCGGGATGTAGTCATTTCCTTAGATTCGATTTCGGTTGCTAGAGATGTTTAAGATGTTTTTAGGGAAATACCAGATTTGACTCCAAGTAGGGAAATTGAGTTTGTGATTGATTTAGCACCAGGAATGCGACCGATTGTTAGAGCCCCGTACCGTATGGCTCTTGTTGAGATGAGGGAGTTAAGAGAACAGATTCAAAAGTTTTTAGAACAAGGGTTTATTAGGCGTAGTGCGTCACCGTGGGGCATTCCGGTGTTATTTGTGAAGAAAAGAGACGGTTCTCTCCGGTTGTGTGTTGACTACAGGGAGTTGAATAAAGTCACCATCCGGAACAAATACCCTTTAACTCGAATTTATGATTTAGTTGATCAACTTAGGGGAGCGTCGTACTTCTCTAAAATAGATTTGAGGATGGGGTTTCACCAGTTGAAGATACGAGAGCAGGATGTGTCCAAAACTGCTTTCCTAACTAGATATGGGTCCTACAAATTTTTGGTTATGCCTTTCGGACTAACCAATGCCCCCGTCGTGTTTATGGACCTTATGAATAGACTATTTCGAGACTTCCTGGACTAGTTTTTTATCGTGTCCATTGATTACATCCTAGTGTATTCTCAAACAGAAGTCGATCATGTTACTCATTTAGGGTTCGTGTTGTAGACATTGAGGGATCATCAATTGTATGCCAAGTTTGAGAAGTGAGGTTTTTGGTTATCGAAAGTACAATTTTTGGGTCACATTGTGATAGCCTAGGTTATTTCGGTAGACCCGAGTAAAGTTATTGCGGTAAGGGAATGGGGTCAGCCCACGATACCTACCGAGATTCGTACTTTTCTGGGTTTGGCTGGTTATTACCGCAGATTTATCATGGGTTTTTCTAAAATAGCTAGCCCTTTGATAAATTTAACCCAGAAAGGGGTGAGGTTTGTTTGGGTCTATTCTGTTGGTAGAAATTTTGTTGGTAGAAATTTTTTAAAAATAGAGAACCATTCATTCCAAATGGAGTTTAACACTAAATGTGGAGAGAAAAAAATAAAGTACGAAGTAAAATATTAAAAAAAAAGGAAGGTCTAAGTATCTTCCCTTTATTACAATTAATTCTAGCTGTGGAGAATCTTACTGTGGTGGGAGGTAAGGAAGTACAAAACTATATTTACGAAATTACATGGTGGGACTCCTTTCATGGAGTTTCAAACCCGCAACATCTTAGGAGAGGGGTGCAATTATCGTGCAACTATCAGCCCATTTGCGACCACAAAGTCAAAGACAATCTACTTACTACTTTTATTTCCACCTCCTCGTTCTCAAATCAGTCCCTAAAAATATATTCTATGAGTTGTAATCAATACATTGTGGGGCCATTTAGGTGGATCCCATATGAACATCACACCCCAACCAATGTATATTTGAAACCTCACTTGAATGGTTTTGGGAATTTGGGGAAAATTACTTCCTAAAAAGTGGACTAGAAAAATAGGATAATCTATATTTTTCTCTATACGTTTCATTATAAAATCATAGCTCAATGTGACAACCCGCCTGTAGACACCCCATTCTATTACCCCTAACACTCCTTAGGTCCCTAGTACCTCCACTCATCACCGCATCCAGGTCATGTCCCGAGCACTGACTTGGAAGCCATGGAGCACTCCCCGACACGGTTTGACCAAAAGTCAAACTCTTCGTCTCGACCGAGACTCAATGAATCTTCGAAGGGCACTAAATACCCTTTCCTACGGTCCATCCCATGCGCGATTCTGACTTACCATGCAGACGAATGATCCATTTGCGTTCGAAACCCGACCTAGAGGCCACCGGGCGCTCCCGGGCTCTGTTTGACCTAAGTCAACTCTTCAACTCAACCGAGGCTGAATGAATCTCCGAAGGGCACTAAATACCCTTTCCAACGGTCCATCCCGTGTGCGATTTTGTCTTTCCATGAAGACGAACGATCCGTTTGACTTTGAGAGGTCATTGAATGCTTCGCGGGCCCGGTTGACCAAAGTCGACTCCCCGAACCAAGTCAAACTCTTTGCAATGTTGAAGTACATCCGCCCCATGCGCGATTCAGACTTGCCATGCGGACAAATGATCCATTTGCGTCCAAATGATTCCCCGTCCTGCGGACTAACAAACGCTTTCGAGCTACATTTGATCCAAAGTAAACTTCCGAACTCGGGAATGGTCCAAAGGACTTTCGAAGGTCTCTGAAATAACTATCCAATGAAATGCCCCGTGCGTGATTCTGACCAACGGTTTGCCCTCGGCGACCAATTTTCCAAAAAAGACTGAAGCGCACTACTAAATGGTAGGTCCTAGACCATGCCGATCGGCACCTGCCGATAGGTAGTGCCATGGCAATGCTGATTGGTAGACCCCTGGGCCTATAAAAGGAGGCCTTGGGCTCATTTGCAAGGAGAGCCCAGATCAGAAGAAAATCACTCTCAGCAAGTCCCAGAAATCTCTCTCGAAGGCAGCGTCATTTCAACTTCCAAATCCCTTTTTCACTTCCACTTTTCATCCTCCCTTCCATCAAACTTGATGAATTAACCACTCTCCAGCATAATCCAAGTGCAAGGGTTTCTTTTCAACATTCAAGATCAAGCTCAAAGTCTCCAATAAGGTCCATCCCTCTCACCTTTCTCTTCAAATCTTCTTAAATTTATGATAACTTGTTTTATTACTTAAGCACTTTTTATTATCTTATTTCACATATCCTAACATACTTTTTTGTCTAGTATTCTTGTACATCTCCTATTTTCACATAAATAAAACCCAGAAAACCAAGAAAAAGAGGGTTTTAGCTTAAATTTCAAATAGGGATTTTCACACTTTTTCCACACTTTTCTCACAACTTAAATACTTTTTTCTACACACACACACATACTTACAAATAATATATTTCTCCATTTGGATTTATGGGACAAACCCCACCCCTCATTTTGTATGCGAACTACGTGGACTTTGATGCCTTTATGGGCTATGTAGGCATCTCGGTGTAAAACCCGAGACTCGAGTCCTTGTCTCACTTTTTCTCTTCTTTTTATCTCATTTTCTATTATATTATATATATATTCGTTCTTAGTGGCGTATTATTCCACATGCGTTATCGTTCTCTTATAACGATCAACATAGGGTAATCGCGTGAATCCTATTTTCTACATTAATTTCACATTCCTACGCATGACTCGCTTTATCTTTTCCATGATACAAGTCGAGGATTCCTACCTCCATTCTATATATACACATGCACACATATCACGGGGAAAACATAAAGTAAAATAGCAAATATCCATGAGAGACCAAAAGGGCGGAATGGGTGCCTAACACCTTCCCATTTCATAACTAAGCCTCCGAACCCTTCTCGAATCATTTTGGTTTTGCACGCAACAGTATGTATTTGGATGACATCCTTCGGGGTGGCTCCCCTTTTTCTTTTGTCTGTTTTTAGTAAAATAGACTGGAGACTCTGAATCTCTCTACATTTTTCACGCCTCACAAATCGACGCCGGTCGAAGCGCTCTCCCGAGAGGGGGGCGCCCCGGACCCGAAGGATCCTTTTCCCCCCGCGACGGGGATCGGGGATGGCCATAGTGGCGACTCCGCTGGGGACTTTATTTATATTTTGAGGGATTGACTCTATTTACATGGATGCTATATTTTCTTATGTTTTCCCCATATTTGCATGTTCCCCTTTCTCATATATACCCCATGCTTATGCTTATATTCACACACTTGTAGAAAATTCTCCATGTACACTTCACACCACGTTCATATAGGATCACATGTATATCTCCATGTTTCACGCATCACCCATCCATACTTGGGGTACCTTCTGAGGTACTTGTACTTTGTTCCTTGTTTGGCATAATCAAGAAAGGCATTCTCATCATAAGATACTAATAAGAGAATCATGCATGATTCACACGATATCACCAAAGAGCATTGCTATTTACCAAATTTTACCCAGTAACTGAAGGGTCACGTCGTGATGGGCGCTGGTCCGGCAGGTCACAGTTATCCTGAGCGATATGACTCTCACCTTCGATTGGACAAGTACCTTCGATGTATATCGAACGGTTCCCCCGCATCATACCGCTTAACCGAAGTCATGACGGGAGGTATATCGCAGGGAATTCATTCACGTACGCCGAGTATATGAAATCCGCTTTCACACGTACTGTCCCCACGAGGTATATGGTGAGGCAAATCATGTACACTCAGGTATATCAAATGGCTTGTCCACACGTACCGATTGCCCGCAACAGCAAGACGTATATCGTGGAAGTCACGCCAAAGGGGGGAACCCATGCCGATTCGCCCAACCAACTGTATACTCGCATATAGGTGTCAAACCTAGGACGCGCACTTTAAATTGCTGGTTTCAACCCAAAACTCTGCCGAAATTTCGGGTCGAACTGCCGCCCAATTTTTACGCATTTTTAAAATGGGACCCTGTCCGTGAGCTTGGTTACAAGTCCAGCCATAGCTTTGCATATATTAAAAACCCCACTTTTCCAGGCTCGGGTCCCGTTCGGCATTTCATTTAGGAGAATTAAATACAAGTGAGAACATAATAATCATAATAATCATGCTGAGTTCCGTCTCCAAAAACATTTCTCCCTCCTTTATTAAAAAAAATCCAAAAACATTTCTCCCTTCTTTATCAAAAAAATCAAAAAACATTTCTCCATTCTTTATCAAGAAAATCCAAAAACATTTCTCTCTTTTTATCAAAAATCCAAAAATAGTTTCTTCCCTTTTTTCTCAAAAATAAATCTCATCCTATGCCTTCTCAGGTCGATCGCATGCCCTTGGCCTGGCTCCTTATTGGCTTTGGTCTTCAGTCAAATCACCCTGGAGTTTTATCCGCTCCTCTACTACTTCTTTTGGGTCCGGAATCCATCCATCTTCCATGGAGAATGCAGATCAAGTACCAGTCATCCAACCGGATCTGCCGACAGTCCTAGCTCAGCTCGTGGCCAAGATTGACAACCTCCAAGCTGAGGTCCGAGAAATGCAACCAAACCAAGTTCCTATTCCTCAAGTGCTCGAGGCCCTGTTCCCTCATGTTACGGGTCCACCCGAGCCTATCTAGGTCCCGAAAGAATATCAGCACGCCCCACGTGCCCCTCCTGCCAATAGGTCACCGCCTGCCTAGCTTTCGATTCCAAACATTGCCCAGCCTGTGGCTAACCTGCATATGGTCATTGATCCAAAAGAGGAGGATTTAAACAAAGTCAAAGAAGATCTCAAGATGCTCACCAAGAAGTTTGACCAAGTCAGGATCTCTGGGAATTACATGGACTACACCCACATGTCTCCTTATCTTAAAGAGAGGTTGCTCGAGAGGTTCAAGATCCCAAATATCGATAAATTCGGGGGGAGTGGTCCCCCAATTATTCATCTTTGCAATTATCACCATTCCATGACTCTCCTAGGGGCTTCTGAAGAAGTAATGGCCCAACGGTTTCAACAAACTATGAAGGATAGTGCCCTCCGATGGTTTTTATCTCTTGAGGATTCCAGAATCCATAGCTGGGAGGATGTAGCCCGAGAATACATGTCGCGGTACAAATACAACGAAGAGCTCGAGGTCACCCACCATGATTTAGATCTGCTCAAACAAAAATCTGGAGAATCAATTAGTAACTTTATAGCCCGATGGAGGGAAAAATAAGATACCATGACCAATCATCCATCTGAGGAAGAACAAGTCAACATAGTGAAGAAGAATTTCTTGCCCCATGTCCGAGAAACCATGGGAGGACAGTACTACCCACACTTTCGAGCTCTCAGAGAAGCAGGAGTAGAAATCTGTGACACCCCGCCTAATTAATCCCGGGTGATCAGTCCTAAATCAAGTTAGAACAGGTTTCTCATTTGGTCCATTCTTAGCATCACTGTCGTCTGTTTTAATTACTAACCACCTAAGTGAGAAAAGTAGACTGGTGCCAATTTATATCATTCATTATTTAACAAACACCCATGCAGAAAATAAAACTATATAACAATCACAGATGACTGAATTAATCATTCACAAGTAAAAATATAATTGACCGAATAAACCAACGGTCCAAATAATAAATCCCATAAAGATAAGAATAAACTCTCAACAAGTCTAATACAAATAAATGGAAAGTGAGCAACATGCTCGAATACTAATCATGAACTTCTACATTTAAGAATGAAGAATGAGGCGTCTATCAAAACCCCGCAACATCCACACATGCTGCAGCAACGGATCCCTGGAATATAGTCAAGGCTGGCGTCCCTGTGGTTGGACACCTAAAAGATTTTTAAAAGTTTTTATAGCAAGGGTTAGTACCCAAAACATTTGAAAAACATTTAACAAATGATTAACTTGCAGTAATAAATAAATATGCATGCTCTTCAAATTTTTAGTTAATAACGCACTCTCTTGAGGACTTCCTTACCCTTCCTCTATTATACCCTACGAATGCTTTAATTAAATTACCTAGTTACTCATCTCATGACTAGATAATTAACAAAGTTCCTTTATACCCTCTCTACTCTAACTGAGTATGTAGTGATTTTGATATATAAGTTATTGGTAACATCAACTTAACTAAATCACTTCCCTTTTTATATTCATATAACTTCTACACTTGTTATACCTGTGAAATAACTCACTTTTCATTAATATTCCGTATATAATTAATTATAAAATTATATACTTATAATCATATTCTAGCATTCACAATCATAATGTAATATATATAATAACTTGCAACCTCCCGAGTAAAATACTCCCGGAATGTAAATTCTATAAAGTGCTATCCCACTAGGTATAATCACATAGCCTAGTTATCCCAAGTCAGAATTTTCACACCAACTTGATAAAAATAAATAATTGGAGGCGGTCATATTCCTTCCCTGAAAGTGAGTTGTCCCTCACCCATATAACGGACGCTATGACCTCGGGAATATACTCACCCTACTCCTCAAGCTAGGGGATTCATCCACTACGCGCAACCTCTCCCTATAGCACTATAGTAACAAATATCTAATCACTGATATTAATTGAGCACACCATATATATATATATATATACTAACGCCTCCGTATATATAAATATAAAAGTCCCGGCTATACCGTTCACTAAAATCCGTAACATAAGCCTATTCAAATTATTAAGAGTTTATGGTCCAACTCTAAGTATTAATTAAATTGCACTTTAATTAATTTAGTTATTGTTGGTGTCGCCCCCACCATAAATTTGGACTTACTCCCGTAGCCCAAAATAAATTTACCCTAGTCACAATTCCCGACTCTAATTTATTAGCCTCAAACCCTAATTAATCTATCTACAATTAATTAGATTCAAACTCATGTATTTAATTTCTCAATAATTAATTACATAAGGTTTTTATATAAATATTCCCTCTTATATAACCAACTGGCGGAACTGCCAGATTCTGGCGACCGTCGATCGATCGACCCAGACCGTCGATCGATCGATCGAACATGTCTTCGTCTTCTTCGCGAAGACAAGGCATCCATGGACGGATTTTCTTAAACCCTAATCTCTTCTAACATGAGTTTTAAGCCTTCTTAACACCAGAGTATACTAGAAACCTTATTAGGATAACCCAGAAAGACTACAACAACCATCAATTCGTCCATAAACAACTGATTCATAAATTTTTGGGGAAAATCCATCTTTTTCCTTAAACACATTTTTACTCCAAATTTCTTCATCAAATTCGTTCTAATATATCTGGATATCATTCTAATAGATACACATCAATAATCAAATATCAGATTTTTACATAACTCCTCATAATTTCGGCCAAAACAGATTCATGTTTTCTTCAGAATTATCAAAGCCCCATGTTTATACCATGAACCCCAAAACGAATTTTAAATTCATAACAACACACAAATATGAATTGAAAAACAGTTTTCATGCTATTGCAAGTTATTCACTTGCCTTAGGTTTCGTAGTGTCTGAATATGCGATGGATTCCAAGGTTGAAGATGACCTTGTTGGTTCTTTGAGATCCCCAAAATGGCTTTGGCTACTGCTAGGGTTTCCTAACCCTTTAATTCCTTTCTCTGCTTAAGCTTAGCCAGCCCTTATTTCTTTTTATTAAGTTAATTAATCCATTCCCGTTTTTTGACTAATGGGCCAAGCCCAAGTGACCAAAATGCCCCCGAGTGGGCCCGACTATGTCTAAAAACGTCTCGTGACCCGTTTACTACCCCTGGGTACACTTTTCCGACTATCTCGGCCCATCCGGACTCAACTGTACACTCAGAATTTGCATCCGAATTAATTTATAAAAATACTTATCCCCCACCCAATATAGTCTATACCGACTTCCGGATGTGATAAGTACATATCTCGTCATTAATACTCGAAACGACGAAATTACATTATTACTATACACTCAGTAAATAATTTTCCCTAAATATTAACCATTCAATCCCAGATTAATATTTATATATTATTCTATCATAATTAATTCATTAAATTACAACACACTAGTAATTTAGAATTTCCGAATTAATTAAATTTTAAATGTACCAAAAATACGGGGTGTTACAATCGAGGAAGGTCTTGCAAAAACAGAAGTTGAATAGAAGAAGGTGTCCGGACAGTTCACCCCTAGAAAATATGACAAGCCTGCCAATGCTACAGTCTCAACCATCAACAACATCTCTCAACCAACCACATCATGGGCACCAAAAAGTCACCCCGCCCCCGTCCAAAGGGAATACACTGAGCTTCATGCTCCCCTCTCCAAAGTCTACTAATCCCTGTTAAGCCGAAACCTTATAAAACCCTTGGATCCCCATCCATTACCCAATCCACTCCCAAAAAACTTCAAGACTGATGCTCATTGTGCCTTTTACCGAAATGTCGGCCATACCATCGACCAATGCTTTCACCTTCGGAACATAATCCAAGACCTCATTGACCGGGGTACCATCGCCCCACCAGCCAATCCTAAGCGAAACACTACTCACAATCCACTCCCAAATCACACCAATACCATCTTCTTGGAAGAAAACCCGAATTTCGATCCATCAACCCAAATCACACCCCTATACCCTCCTAAACCTCTTCAAATTTGCCCATATTTCCTCCTACACCCTACTAGCCCCGCAGATTTGGCACTGTCACTCCTTATCAGAGCATGTATCACTGTCCGGACCCGTTCTGAAAGTGAAAGTATGGAATTGTCAGAGGTATTAAATCAACTCCTAGAGTTCGGGCTGAAATTTCCCTCACAGATGATTATCGATTACCATAGGTTCAGTGAGCTATTTTTGGAAGCGCGGAAATGGGCCCGAGAATCAGATAGTTGGGTGATACCAACCGGTGAAGTCAGCTTAGATGATGTTGTCCAGATCATGGCGAAAGTATTCAGGCAAACCAAAAACATTTGCAGTGTCACCGAGTTATTTAGTGCTTTGAAGCTACAGAGGCACCTGGTCCCTTCACCCTTACACATCCCCACAGAATGGGAAAACCTATATGAAGAAGCCATTGAAGTTATGGAATGCATTAACTTCACGGGGGAAAATAGAATCATTGCCGCCGGATGGGTGGAAGAATTCGAAGATTCAAATGAAGAACAAGCTTCAGGAAGAACTGGCCCAGTAGCCGACTTATGTGGGATGATATCATTTGGAGAACTCCTCGGAGAAATAGACAGGGCGGCAGAGCGACCTGAGATTGACGAGGAAACAGGATTTAAGTTTTTCCCTTCTTCAGTAAATCACATGACCAGATTTGGGAGACATTACCAAGTTCCAAGCTCGCTACTAGCAAATGACAAAGGGAAGGGCGTTGAAAACCTTCCTATTCCAGAAATGACCATCGAGGAGAGAAAGATCCTCGATCAACTGAAGAAAACTCAAGCTAACATAACTCTATGGGGGCTTTTTATGTCTTCCCAGCTGCACATAAATGCTTCAATCAAGTTGCTCACAGGACCCATAGTTCCTCCTTCTACCACACCAGAAGAAGCGATAAATTTGGTCGGGTCCTTGACCTCCACCCGAATGATGTCCTATTCTGAAGAAGAAATCCCCAAAATTGGGCTAAATCATAAAACATCTCCATCGAAGTTTTGGGGAAGGTTGTACCGCTTTCTCTCATTCATAACGGATCCTCTTTGAGTGTCTGCCCACTGAGAACCTTCAAATGTCTAGGTCTGAAAGAAAGTGACCTCACTCCAACCTCCGCTGCCGTGCGTGCCTATGATAATACCCGTCGGGAGGTGATGGGATCCATAAAACTTGCAATAGGGGTTGGACCTATAAGCCCCGTCGTTGAATTCCAAGTCATTGATATCCCGGCCTAGTTCAACATGTTGCTCGGACGACCCTGGCTCCACAGTATAAAGGGTGTCTCGTCCTCATTCCATCAGAAATTGAAGTTCTTCGCCGATGGGCGAGTCATCACCATCTTGGGTGACGACGGTAATGCCGAGGGTGCAGGCACTGGCAGTCTAATGCTCGAGATACAACACGGGTCAAATAATATGTTCCTATCAGGATTTCGAGTTAAGCCATCCCTACTCCTGACAGGGGACGGTTTCAAAAAAAGGGTTTGTCCAGAATATGACCCTCATGACAATGTCAATGTGATTCAGATGTTCAGAAACATGCACTTTATGCCCAGACTGGGGCTAGGGTAAAGGAAGCAAGGGATACTTGAGCCCATCGAACAGAAGAAAGCTTTCCCTCCTTGCCACTTGGGGTATCAACCATCAGAATAAGAGCTCAGAATGATCCTCCAGACTCAATCAAAGAGAGGATTAGACTGTGTCCGAACCATCTCAGGAGATTCCTTAAATGGACAATTCATCAAAGAAGGCGAGGATTTCCCCTTTTGCAATTTTCAAGAATCATGGTACGACCACACAGACAAGAAGATGAAGCCTGGAATGGAGATCTTTTTCCAAGATAGCTACCCATGGGCTGAAAGTTTCCCACACCGCGTACAACCGCTCATCAAAAATATCAAAGAGACTGAGGAAAGTGATTCCGAAGATTCCTTCAACTTACAGATACTAGGGCTGGCACTCTGCATGGTTCATTCAGGCACTACATCAATGGACCCATCTCGTCTGATTAAAGCTGCTGATACACCTCTCCTCAACTGGCATGCTGTGCCAATTCTACCTCTTGAAATCTCCCCTAACCCCAATGTTTACCCTATTTCTTCTTCTGTTGTCTATCCTTGCTCAAATGTAATTGAGATCTCTTTTGATGAGGTTCTCAATGCTGATTTTCCTATCAATGAAATAAACAAAGATTTTTACTATCTTGTTGTGCCTTACATTAATTGTTTAGATTCTAATAAAACTTTTGATGATGATGATTTTGCAAATGAACAATTCTTAACTAATTTAAACATGGTTAATAACAAACAACATAACCTCGTTCAAGATAATGAGGAAGAGACTATTGTTATTAATCTCGGTTCTAATAGCCAACTGCGCGAGATTTGGATAGGGGCCACCCTTGACGAGCATGAGCGTGCACAACTCAAAGAATTGATGAAGGAGTTCGTGGATGTCTTCGCATGGTCGTATGATGATATGCCCGGTATCGATCCTGAAATAGCTCAGCATGAGATCCCCACTTTCCCAGATTACAAGCCTGTTAAACAAAAATTGAGAAAACTTCGCACTGAATGGTCGCTCAAGGTCAAAGAAGAGGTGGTCAAACAGTTGAACGTAGCTTTCATTCGAGTAATCAAATATCCCACGTGGCTAGCTAACATTATACATGTACCGAAATCAGGAGGAAAGGTTCGAATGTGTGTGGATTACCGAGATTCAAACAAAGCTTCTCCGAAGTATGATTATTCTCTACCTAATATCGACATGATCATGGACAACACAGCCAGTCATGCTCTCAAGTGATTCGTCGACGGGTTTTGCCGAATACAACCAAATCAAGATGCACCCCGAAAACCAAGAGAAAACCGCATTCATCACCCCATGGGGGACCTTTTGCTACACCGTTTTGCCATTTGGTCTCAAGAATGCTGGGGCTACCTACCAAAGGGCTTCCACAACCATCCTGCCTGACCTATTTCATAAAGAGGTTGAGGTTTACGTGGATGATATGATTATCAAGTCCAAAACTAGAGAAGGTCATGGTCCTCCTCTTCGAAAGTTCTTCGAACAACTGCGGCAGTATCAGATGAGACTCAATCCACGAAAATGCATCTTCGGCGTTACAAAAGGAAAACTCTTAGGATTCATGGTCAGTGAGAAGGGGATAGAAGCAGATCCCGGCAAGCTGAAGGCCATACATGAGATGTCACCTCCCCGAACAGAGAAAGAAGTCCGAGGTTTTCTTGGGAAATTACAATATATCAGCCGTTTTATCAGCCAGCTAACCTCCATCTGTGAACCAATCTTCAAGCTCCTCTGAAAGGATTCAACTAAGGTTTGGAATGAGACCTTCCAAGAAAGTTTTGATCAAATCAAAAAATATATGACCCAACCTCTAGTTCTTATGCCACCACAGCCTGGTCTCCCTTTGATCTTATACCTAACCATAATCGACACTGCAGATGTGGTTTTGCTAGCCCAATACCTTGACGATTAGCCATCTATTATGTCAGTCGCAAATTGGTTGAGTATGAGATCAACTACACTGCTTTGGAAAAAGCATGTGTCGCGCTTGTCTGGGTCACCCAAAAGTTGCGACACTACATGCTCGCCTTCCCCATCAAACTTGTATCCCAAATGGATCCCATCAAATACTTACTTGAGAAGCCCTCCTTATCCATCCAAATGGCCCAATGGTTGATGCTCCTAATCGAGTTCGATATTGTATACATCACACAAAAAGCCGTTAAAGGAAGGGCCATCTCTGACTACCTCGCTGACTACCCTGTAGAAGAAACAAATGTCTGGATCTCTGAATTACCACATGAAAATGTCCTCTGCACCACTCAAGACTGCCTTCAATGGAAAATGTTCTTCGATGGCTCTGCCAACAAAAAGGGATATGGCATTGGGATAATTCTAGTCGCCCTAGATGACTCCCACACTCCTTTCACCATAAAATTGGATTTCCCTTGCACCAACAACATGATAGAATACGAGGCATGCACAGTGGGCGTCAAGGTCGCTCTCAAGAAAAGTATTCAATACCTTGATGTATATGGGGATTCTGCCCTCATCATCGGTCAAGTGCTCAGAAAGTGGAAAGTCAAGGACGAAAAGTTCCAACCCTTTCATGCCCAATTAGAAGAGTTAGCCTCCCAATTCTGAGATATCACCTTGCATTACCTACCCCGAGCAAATAATAACCTAGTCGATGCTCTCGCTACCTTGGCCTCCATGGTCGATATGCCCGAGGGAATAACAATGAACCCCTTCCTAGTTCAAAAGTAAGACAAACCAACCCATTGCTACCACATTGAGCTCATCACCACAGAAGATCCTGAGCTAGTAAACTACTGGTACTATGATATTTGGTGCCTCCTCAGGTAGGGTAGGTATCCCGAGGGTTCCAACAAGAATGACCGAGCTACCTTTCGAAGGCTGGCCGCCCAGTACATCATCTGTCATAAAGCACTACTCAAGAGGAACTTCGATGGAACTCATTTGCATTGTATCGCAGGGGCTGACATTGAAAAGATAATATAGAAAATTCACAGTGGGGAGTGCGGGCCCCACATGAACAGTCACATGCTTGCCAAGAAGATCATCCGATAGGGCTACTACTGGACCACCATGGCCTAGGATTGCACCGCCTATGTTCAGAGATGCCCTACATGCCAATAGTTCTCCAATCTCCAACATCTACCTCCGCGAGAATTATACAACATGACTTCTCCCTGGTCATTCTTAACCTGGGGTATCGACATCATAGGGAAGGTTACGCCAAAGGAGTCAAATGGGCATGAGTTCATCCTACTTGCCATCGATTACTTCACCAAATGGGTCGAAGCTGAGTCATACGCAGTATTAAATGCCAAAAAGGTGGCCAAATTCATCAAGAAAAATATCATCTACCGATATGGGGTCCCGCACGAGCTAGTGTCAGATAACGGTTTGCACTTCGAGGCAGAAGTCATAGAAGTAGTCAACGAGTATGGGATTCAGAGACACAAATCTTCTCCCTACCGACCTCAGATCAATGGAGCAGTTGAAGCCGCCAATAAGAATCTCAAAGACATCATGAGCAAGATGATCGAAAGTTGTAGGGATTGGGCCGACCGGATCCCGTACGCCTTCTGGGGCTATTGAACCTCAATCCGAACCTCTACTAGGACTACCCCTTACTCCCTGGCCTATGACATGGAAGTTGTACTCCCTATGGATCTGGAAATACCCTCACTATGCATCATGCTCGAAAGCAAGGATAGTGAAGAAGATTGGTGCCAAAGCCGTCTTGATGAGCTATCCCTCCTAGATGAAAGAAGATTAAAAGCTCTTTGTCACATACAGGGATACCATCGCCGGATATCGCGATCATTCAACAAGGGAGTCAAGGACCGCGGTGTTCGGGAAGGGGATTTAGCCCTCAAGGAGATGCTTGAACCCATCTGGGACCCCAGAGGAAAATTCAAGCCCAATTCGAGCGGCCCTTACATTGTGAAGAAAATCTTGTCTGGCGGTGCTGCCATGCTCACTGACCTGGATGGGGAAGAGATGGCTCGTCCAGTCAATCTGGACCATCTCAATAAATTCTACCCCCTAGTCCGAAATCTCGCCCACTAAGACTCTTCTCATCCCCCTTTTATTCTTAAAAAAAATCTTCATTTCCCTCTACTTAGAACTATGTGGGCCTGATCCTCTACAAAAAAACCATTTTTAAACAAAAAAAAATTCAAAAAACCCCAGAGGTACATAGGCAGCTCATACATCCCACATGAGCACGGCCCCTTCTTTTTCATGAAAATATATTCTTTTCTTATCTTCGAGAACGATAGTTCATTCTAAACATCTACTTGAACAAAAGGATTATGTATGCCTTAGCGATCGGTATAGATAATTCAAAATACAAAATTCATCGAAAGGCACAGCTGGATGATCAGAAACTTGTTTATTTCATTAATGGGAAATTACAGTACGGATTACATAAGAAAAAGGAACGGATAACTCCTTTCCCCTATTACCATAAAATCCAAATAAAATCCCCACATCTGTTACACAAAATAAACTCCTAAGAGTCCTACCCACACCCACCAGAGGAGCCTGCAACCTCATCATCTACATCCGGAGGTCCCCAAGTTTCCCCTGCTTGAATAGAGTGACATAAACATTCCATGGATCAATGAGCCTTAACCATCTTCGAAAAGACCACAACGCCCCCTTCCATGGAGTCAGATAAAATAAACAATCTTTGACCAGTCTCCACTGCCAACATCTTGCTGACTACTTTCCTCCATAACCACTTCATATAATCTCTAGGGACATGGAAAACCTTCCCGACAGACTGAGAGGGACGGGTCGACGGATGCCGATTCTCCCACAGAGATCCAAGAAACAGACGTAAGTGCTCAATCAAATCTTCTACTGGAAAGAAATTTGAGGTTCGAGGGGGCACAACCTACACCCAACCAAATTGGCGCAAAATCCGCCAAGGGAAATAAAAATTGGTCTGTCTGAGACCAACCAGCCGCACATATGAATACTCTCCTAGCTCCAGAATTGGTTGCAACTGTCCCCACCAAGGAACTGACCAATACAGCCCACGAGCCCCATGTTCCACAAGCCAATTCTCCCAATTCTCAACATGCAGGCCAACGTGGATGAAGTAGCGCGAAAAGAAGTTGGGTACGGCTGACAAGGGATACTCTGGAGGAGTCTCCAAATGGAATCTTTCAGACTACCACATGAACAACATCACAGGGCTACCCCTCAAAAAGACAGAACGACCTTCTCTCCAGGCATCAAGTCCATTCAGAGTCTCTGCCAATATCACCGCTGCAGGATTGCAACGGTATAACATCCCTGAAGTAATGGCTACAAGTTGTGGGTACACTTTCACCCCCCAGTTACCAACAGTAATTTGGAAACCAGGCCCAGAACAACGGCTCCAGCATAGCCAGAATCACCTACTTCTCGCAAATACACGGACTGCAGCACCGCCGGGAGGGAGATCATTCCTCTAACAACCAATGACCTCGCCGCCGACGATGAGATATGAAGAAGCCCGACCAACAAATCCCTGGGAGAGCGGGAAAATTTGGGCAATGCCATAGCAACACTGGGATTCACACCCAGCATGGTAGAAAATTACTCGTAGGTAGGACAAACTTCTTCCAACCCAAAGCGGAATACATGGTCTTCGGGGTACCATAATTGTACCGCCGCTATCAGCATATTCCACTCAAAAGGTCGATTGCGCCACAAGGAGACTCGAGGCATGTTGAAGGCATCATAGTCGACATTATAAGATCACATAGCTTCCAAGGCTTCGAGGTAATTGTCAAACTCAATGCTACCAGGGAGAGCCATCTTGCATGAAATAGTAGGCAACTGAATAAGAGTGTGAGGGTGTGATGAAAACACTCCACCCTTACCCCCGTTTAATACTTGAGAACTCTAAAAAAAGACATAATCCCTGCAGAAATTGGAGGGAATCCTACCCCATAAGGTACTAAAGGCTGAAGAGGGTACCAATCAAAGTTTTCAATAGGACTGGACTGAACTGCCGATAGGCAGGTCGAGGTGATTGCCGATAGGCAACCCCCCATTTTTGGAAATTTCCTCCTTTCCTCTTTTGTCAAATAAAAAAACTCAATAAAAATAAATTGATATTCTCAACAGAATTTCAAGAATCCAGTTTTCTCCTTATAGGATTCCCCTTTTTAAATAAAAAAGCTTTCCTTTGAAAATTCCAAAAATACTCTTGTTTTACGGTCTCAGTAGTAAATTAAAAAGCGCATGTGCATGCATTCATTCATCATTAAAATAAAAGATAGTCAAAAAACTACATTGCATTGCATATATTTGTTTTCTATTTTACATCATGTTGTAGGCAATATAAAGAAAAGCCAAAAACAAACGAGACTCAGCCCGAACCCACATTCTCTCTCTCTCTCTAAACAGCTTCCACCCCTGGGACGCGCTCTCTCCCCCCTACGGCGAGACGATGCGCCCCCACTACCCGAGCCAGAGTCTTCCCCAGACGAGGCTCACAGCACCAAGAAAGAAGGAATAGGGATAGCATCCCGAATGTGGGCAGTCGCCGATGATATCCACTCTCTGATGTCTCTCAGCCAAGTGGTCGACACCCAGATTTTCTGCAAGGAAAAGGCAGAATCAGTATCAAGCAAAAGAAATCAAAAAGAGGAAACGGACCGAAAGGTTTACCGTAGGACGAAGGACCTCCTCTATAAAACCCATCTCCTTCGGATCCATCACAAGAGGACGATGCAGCATCGGCATTATTCCACCATCAGCCTGTCGGATGTTGCATGAAGTAGTGTGCAACCTCACAAAAGGGACCTCTAAGGTTGTCGTTGCTGCAGGTGCCGACGGACCACCACCACTGTTGGAAGACCCCACCGCCCGACTTGAACCTGTAGGAGGGAAGGGCAAGGTGTCATGTATGTTGGGCTCCATCAACCAGCTCATCACAAAGTTTATATAATCATACAGCGCAACCTTATCAGTGTACAACGTATAGGACTCGCCGATCATCGATGCGATCCTCTCATCCTCCGACAGCTATCGCTCCCACCTCATAGACGTAGGAGGATGCGTGGGTGGCACCACCACCTCCTCCTCGGTGATCTGACGAACTACCCTCTCCTCGAGATACCAGGAATGGTCAAACTCATGCGCCAACAAATGCCTCATCTCTGCGTTCACCCCAGTCATCCCCGTATTTTGAATGGTTGTCCCCCAAGGATAAAAGGTCACCTAAAAATCCCCAAGCAGTCTTGAGTCAATACAAGATTAGAAGGTGCAAAAACTAAGACTGAAAAGGAAAGGACCTTACCCGACCACTGGTCAGGTCATTCAAGACCTGACGCACCGCCTCTAAGGAGAGAGATCCCTACGACTGTCGGTTGGCATTACGCCATCGATACAATCGGCAGAAGTCCCCAACAGTGTCATCCTTCAGAGCAATCAGCAGAATGTTGCACCCAATTACCTCATAGAACCGCTCTGAATTCATAAGCAAAAACGGACGCACAAGGAAAATGGAAATGCATGAAAGGAAAATGCGAATGCATGAAATGAAAATGCGCAAAGAAAAGAATACCTCAAGGAGATACGTGGCTCCAGTAAAAGTCTGCCGGCAGCACCGGCTGAATGCATCCAAAGAAGAGTAAAGGGTCGCCATGGTCAGACTCCCCCAATCATAGAAAGGGATGTTCGAAAACATCCTCAAGTACAACAGAAACCACAAATGGACGACGTTGCCGCTCGAAGCCACCATGCAACCTCCCCGCACCAACAAGATGAATAATCGGGCCATCTGCCTCATCTATAGCCCATCCTCCACATCAACCACCCTACTCAGCAAAACATCCCTCAGCAGGGACAGCTGGATAGAGTCTCCAAAAACAATCCTCCTCACATCACCAAGTGTCGCATGCACCGCCTCCGGCCTCACCCGCAAGGAGCGATCCACCTCTATCGGTTCCCCATCACAATTCAGCCCCAGCAGTTGCTGCACATTTATGGGAGTCACCGTCATCTCCCCGAAGACAAAATGGAAAGTGTGGGTAGTGTCCCACCACCTCTCCCCCAAAGCGCACAAGACCGCTGTCGAACGAGGCGTCTCATCCAGCGCAGCCGCCAACCTCCCAAAACCCGCTGATGATACCATCCAGCACACCACGAGTGGATGATTCTCTCAAACATCCTTAAGCCCCATCATCCTACGGGCACGCATGTTCCTCGAGGAAAATATCAGACTGGCAAAAGGAAAAATCTCATCAAAAGTCAAGAAAGAAAAATCACCCAAAAAGAAAGGAATTCCAAAGGTCAGGTTACTTACATAACCACCGGGAATCACTCTCAAAGAGCGACGATGCGATGGCTCTCGTAGTAAGGTCCTCTCATCTGCAACCAACTAGAATGCATAGAAAGCATTCTCATTCCCCAAAGTAAGGGGGACCCTGTCCCTCCAGTCCACATTCGCCCAGTCATCAACGGTCAACCACTCTCTGTGGACAGCGGTGCTCACAAAGACGACCATTTCTTGAAGATCGAAACGTTAGAACAATTTGCAGAGAAAAATCACAGAAAGAGAGAAGGCAAGAAGCTATGAAAAATGAAAGGGATTCTCCCCTTTATATAGGATGCTAAGTGTCATGCCGATCGTCACCTCACCCTTCCATACCGATCGGCACTGACTCCTCACCTTCCCGAGGAAGTCCGAAAGTCCGTGCCACTGCCGAATGGCACCCCTCAGTATTTGCCGGCCGGCACCCCCCTTAAAATTTCATACAAAAATTCCGGGAAAATGCCAAAAAACCCTGAAAAATCCAGAGAAAATTCCCAAAAATCCCAAGAAGGATTTGGAACGTTTTCGTCAAGAAAATTTCACACTCCCTCAGGCGAAACCTCTTTTTCCCCAACGGAACCCTCAAAATAACCTCTCGAGTAATGCGCCCGGACCACCTAATCACCTCCTCAGCAGAGTTTACAACCTCAAACCGATTATCTCCCCAAAAATAATCTCCTCCGCTCAAATCAAAGACACAAAGCCTCCCCGGCCATCGGCTACCCGGTGCGAAATAATATCACATGGTATTTTTCCCAACGGAATTCAGAAGAATCACTCGCCCCAGGCGATCTCTACCAAAGGACAATCCAAATCTTCCCCCCATCTCATCCATCGTTCCCCAGTGGAACCTCAAATCCAAATTCCTATCCCCAGCGGAACCTCAAATCCAATTCGTACCCCTAGTGGAACTTTTTTCTTTTCCCAAAGAAATGCAATCACTCTTAGGTCAGAATTGACCCCGGTCTTGGATTGTCACTTGAGTTAGGTCAAAATTGACCTCGGTCCTTGGTCGTCACCACTCTTGGGTCAGAATTAACCCCGGTCTTGGATCTTCACTTGAGTTAGGTCAGAATTGACCTCGGTCCTCGGTCGTCCCCACTCTTGGGTTAGAATTGACCCCGGTCTTGGATTGTCACCTGAGTTAGGTCAGAATTGACCTCAGTCCTCGATCGTCACCACTCTTGGGTCAGAATTAACCCCGGTATTGGATCATCACATGAGTTAGGTCAGAATTGACCTCGATCCTCGATCGTCACCACTCTTGTGTCAGAATTAACCCGAGTCTTGGATCGTCACCTGAGTTAGGTCAGAATTGACCGTAGTCCTCGGTCGTCACCACTCTTGGGTCAGAATTGACCCCGATCTGAGATCATCACCTGAGTTAGGTCAGAATTGACCTCGGTCTTCGGTCATCACCACTCTTGGGTCAGAATTGACCCCAATCTTTGATCGTCACCCGAGTTAGGTCAGAATTGACCTCGATCCTCGGTCGTCACCACTCTTGGGTTAGAATTGACCCCGGTCTTTGATCATCACCTTAGTTAGGTCAGAATTGATCTCGATCCTCGGTCGTCACCACTCTTGGGTCAAAATTGACCCTGGTCTTGGATCGTCACCTAAGTTAGGTCAAAATTGACCTCGGTCCTCAGTCGTCACCACTCTTGGGTCAGAATTTGCCCCGATCTTGGATCGTCACCTAAGTTAGGTCAGAATTGACCTCGATCCTCGATCGTCACCACTCTTGGGTTAGAATTTACCCCGATCTTGGATCATCACCTGAGTTAGGTCAGAATTGAGCTCGTTACTCGATCGTTACCACTCTTAGGTCCTCAGAGCTGACCTTGACCCTTTAAATTGCCCACCCTCGCTTCTTTAGGTCCTCAGAATCGACATCAACCCTCTGAATCGGTCATCCTCACTTCCATAGGTCCTCAAAATTGGCCTTGATCCTCTAAATTGGTCATACTCTCTCAGAAGCATCATGCGGTGTCTAATCAACGGTTATCATTTCTTCAAAACTCACCTTATTCTGTTACCCCTAACTCTCCTTAGGTCACTAGTACCTCCACTAATCACCGTAAACCCAGGTCATGTCCCGAGCACTGATTTGGAAGCCATGGGGCACTCCCCGACTCGATTTAACCAAAACTCAAACTCTTCATCTCAACCGAGACTCAATGAATCTTTGAAAGGACACTGAATACCCTCTCGAACGGTCCATCCCGTGAACGATTCTGACTTACCATGCAGAAGAACGATCCGTTTGCGTTCGAAACTCGACCTAGAGGCCACTGGGCGCTCCCGAGCTCTATTTTACCAAAGTCAACTCTTCAGGTTGACCGAGGGTAAATGAATCTTCGAAGAACACTGAATACCCTTTCCAACGGTCCATCCCGTGCGTGATTATGACTTTCCATGCGGATGAACGATCCATTTGACTTTGCGGGTTCGATTGACCAAAGTCAACTCCCCGAACCGAGTCAAACTCTTTGGAATGTCGAAGTACATATCCTAACCTTTCTAACGGTACACCCCATGCGTGATTCACACTTGTCATGCGGACGAACGATTCCCCATCCAGCGGACTGGCAAATGCTTTCGAGCCATATTTGAACCAAAGTCAACTCCCGAACTAGGGAGAGGTCCAAAGGAATTTCGAAGGTCTCTAAAATACCTTTCCAATGGTATTCCTCGTGCACGATTCTGACCAACGATTTGCCCTCGATGGCCAATTTTCCGAAAAAGACTGAAGCACACTACCAAATGCCAAGTCCCAAACCCTGCTTATCGGAACCTGCCGATAGGTAGTGCCAAGGCAATGCCGATCGACAGACCCCTGGGCCTATAAAAGGAGGCCTTGGCCTCATTTGCAGGGAGATCCCAGATCAAAACAAAATCCCTTTCAGCAAGTCCCAGAAACCTCTCTCCAAGGCAGCGTGATTTCAACTTCCAAATCGCTTTTTCACTTCCACTTTTCATCCTCCCTCTCATCAAACATGATGAATTAACCACTCTCCATTGTCATCCAAGTTCAAGGGATGCTTTTCAACATTCAAGATCAAGCTCAAAGTCTCCAAGAAGGTCCATCCTTCTCACCTTTCTCTTCAAATGATCTTAAATTTGCAATAACTTGTTTTATTACTTAAGCACTTTTTATTATCTTATTTCACATATCCTAACATACTTTTTTATCTAGTATTATTGCACATCTCCTATTTTGACATAAATAAAACCCAAAAAACAAGAAAAAGAGGGTTTTCACATAAATTCGAAATAGGGATTCTAACACTTTTTCCACACTTTTTTCTCACAACTAAAACACTTTTTCTACAGACACACACACTTACAAATAAGAGATTTATCCATTTGGATTTATGAGATAAACCCCACCCCTCGTTTTGTATGCGAACTGCATGGACTTTGATGCCTTTATGGGCTACGTAGGCGTCTCGGGGTAAAACTCGAGACTCGAGTCCTTGTCTCACTTTTTCTCTTCTCTTTATCTCCTTTTCTATTATATTATATTATTTTTTATGTATATTTGTTCTTAGTGGCGTATTATTCCACATGCATTATCGTTCTCTTATAACGATCAACGTAGGGGTAATCGCGCAAATCCTATTTTCTACATTAAGCTCACATTATTACGGATGACTCGCTTTATCTTTTCCATGATACAAGTCGAGGATTCCTACCTCCATTCTATATATACACATGCACACATATCACGGGGGAAAACATAAAGGAAAATAGAAAATATCCATGAGAGACCGAAAGGGCGGACTGGGTTTCTAACACCTTCCCATTTCGTAACTAAGCCTCCGAACCCTTCTCGAATCATTTTGGTTTCGCACGCACCAGTATGTCTTTGGATGCCATCCTTCGGGGTGGCTCCCCTTTTTCTTTTGTCTATTTTGAGTAAAATAGATTGGCAACTCTGAATCTCTCTACATTTTTCACACCTCACAAATCGACGCCGGACGAAGCGCTCTCCCGAGATGGGGACACGCGGGACCCGAAGGATCCTTTTCCCTCCGTGGCGGGGATCGGGGATGGCCACACCAACTACTAAAATAATAGGTGGCCAGCCCAATACTCTAATAATTACAGGAATCATAGATGGTCCATTCTCAGCATCACTGTCGATTAAAATAATTGTACAAGATAACCACCAATCATTTTAGAAAACGGACTGTCAAATTTAAAATTTTGTAAATAAAAGAAAAAGACTTAGACAATCCAATTTGCAAAATGGTGGATACCAAAAATCAACGGGTAACGGAAAGACAATATAATAAATAATAACCGAATAAGTTGTCGGTTAACAGAACAATACAATTAGTTACACCGAGTATTACAATCTAGATATCACAGTAATAATAAATGATTACAAAGCTTGGGCGACACGCCCGAAATAAATAGACTGGACATAACTAGAGTACAATGGAGAGAAACGTCTATTACAATTATGTTTCAACATCCGCAATATGCTATAGCTCCATAGACAACTGGAATGGAGATGTCAATACGGGTGTCCATGCGGTAGAGCACCTAAACGAACAAGTATGGTATGCAAAACAAAGAAATATAGACGGGTCAGGGCCCAGTTGATATGATTACCATGTGACTAAAATGCATGATAGTTAAGTGCGTAATTCTCTCGCAATTAACATAATATTTCTCACCTCTCAATTCTAAAAGCACAACCTCACGCAATATAAATGCAATGCTTAATGAATCATATATGAAAGGGGAGAACTCATATACAATACTCAAGGATACACCATAACCATATCATTCACAAACTAAAGGTACAGTTCCTATTTTCTTTAGGAAATACATATATGGTAAAATCATTTTATCAAATCTTTACCAAAACAATCTGATTTCAAAACTTTCTTTACCAATTTTATTTCCTTTCTTCCATCCAGGAAAAATACATATTTTAAAAGCAAGTTTAATTAACATAAAAATGCTTTTCCATTTCATTTCATATCTTCCATTTTCTTTCTTCCATCCGGAAACTATATTTAACTTCCCCATTTCCCTTCTTCCATCAGGGAAATGTAAGTAAAGCAATTTTATTATCATAAAATGCTTTAACATCAATAATGTACCACATTGCTAAAATAGTTATATTCACATAAATATAACGATTCTAAGAGCGTCCCTTCGGGTTTCCCCACTGGGCGCGCCCCTAAATGGCTATCATCTTCCAGGGCCTATCAAACAAGACAAACTGGGATCATACCAAAATGTCGGGAAGCGGCCATACCCCTGCGAGTGAGTCATAACCACACCCAGAATTACCTCACTAGCGCAGAAGAAATATACAATAACCGGTCATATGGCCAAAGGACTATATTCACCATGCATTCATTAGTCAGGGGACTTCACCTTAACGTGCACAACTTCCCTTATGATAGCAATTTAGAGAGGTGTGTAATCATAAATTAACATTCATGAAAATAATTTTTTCTATTTTGAAATCATCCACTTTTACATCCTCGAAAACCATATATACTTAGCCATTTGTGCCAAATTTTAAAATATACATTTCTTATTCTTAGAGTCATATTATTTTAATGACCTAAGACCCAAAGTTCCAATAGACTCACACTAGTCTCCAAGAGCCCAACACAAAACCATAAATCATAAAAATGAGTCTCCTTCAATAATAGACTCCCAAAAGTCTCAACATTAACATTTTTACCTTCTGTAAATTTTGGGTTAGCCTCCTATATCATTCGAACATTAACCTACCCAATCTAACCTTTAGAATGAGCCTAAATAACACCATACTAGTCTACGCTACTTGTCTACCCAGCACAACCCTCTAGGACTCGTCATTACTTCCAAGAGGAAGGTTCCTAAACCTTGAACCAAAAAGAAAAGGGCTAAAACAAAACTAGGAAAATCTCACAAAAATAGGGCAGCCGAATCGATTCGCCCTAGGGACGAATAGATTCGCCCCTGGTTGCGAATCGATTCTCCCAAAAGATAATCTATTCGGTGATTAAAACCAACTTTCTGCATTTGTCTGAATCGATTTGGCCTTAACCCAAATCGATTCGGTCTCCCAGACCTGTATCCTACCCCCTAACCGAATCGATTCGCCTGGGAGCCGAATCGCTTCGGCCCTGAGAATTTGCCTAGTTTGGGCTACGGGTTGTATGAACCCTAAATTCCCAAAACCCTCAAATCTTTTACTTCTTCCAACATCAACAACAATTATTTATACTACATCATTTCTATACTACAACTAACTTATATTTTCTCCTCAAATCAAATTAAAAAAATGATTTAAGGGTTATACACCAAAACACCCAAAACCCATAAATGGTTTAAATCTCCCAAAATGTAACTATACGTGGAATTCATCACATTAAATCAATATGTAGCAAGTAAGAAACTTTCCTCGAGTTTGTAGTCTCGGATTCTCCTCCAGTAGCAACGGATTTCGGCTCCAATCTTCCATTTTTCTCTCTTTTCTCCATTTCTCCCAAGCTCTCTCTTCTCTATATCTCTCCCTTGGCTTGTGTAACAACTCGTCCTTTTGGAGACAATTAAATTCCGTAATTGGGTATAAATTGGCAATTTGGAGAATTTCTCAAAATAGTGATTTTTGGGACTTTCGAGGATTTAATGATTTTCGATGGATGTTGTAACTATTTTTGGGATCTAAATATGTCAGAATATTTTTAATAATATGTCACTGCAGGGTAAAGCGACAGAAGATAATATTTTAATGAGAATACCACATTTATTTATTTTGGGTTGAAATAGTGAGTTGCAATCAAGTACCTCGGATGGAAATTTTGACTGTGTCGTGAGTCTCGAAATGGCCGAGATAGTCGAAAAAGAGTGTCCGATTGTCGAAATTGACTTTTGGGTATTTTTAGAGGTAAAAATAACTCGTAATTGGGTAAACGAGTCGTTTTTGAGTTTTAAGGGTTAAAACGCTTTTCTCCTTATAAAAGGAGGGAGAAAGGGAGAAAAGAGAAGAGAAAAGAGAAATAAGAGAGAGAAGAGATAAAAGAGAGACAGGAGGAAGAAAAAGAGGAGAAAAGGGGAGATTCCGGCCAACCTCCGCGGGATTCGACTCGGGATCGTCGGATTATATCCACGAGGCAAGTGTTTACTTGCTTTATTTAATTTTGCGCATAAATCTCATATCATAGTTGGTAATAACAAACCCTAAATATTTTGGGCTTGGGTATTCTTGTATAAATGGGTGTTTGGGAGAAGTTTTCATAATGATTTATTGTAATAATGATAGTACATGAATTCTATGCTTAAATCCTTGTTAATGGTGTAAACTATTGTGAGAAATTGGAAGAAATGAAAGTTAGGGTTTAATTGGTTAAATCCACAAATAATTTGTTATGTTTGGTAAATTATAGTGGGGAGATGTTTATATTGTTGTTGGGTGATGTTAAGCTCCATAGAAATGGTGTTGGATTAATGTGGAAAAAAAATAAGGATTGAAGAAGATGATGAATAGTGACCGCGTCTTAACTGAATCGATTCGGCTAGGAGAGAATCAATTCGGCTCTTGGTCAAGAAATGAAAATTGTAGATCTTTTCGACGCGGTCGCGCGAGCACCGACCGCGTATTTTTTTGATTTTTTTTGGATTTATATTTATTTTTCTATGGAAAGTTGTCCGAGATCGAAATAGTTAGTCAGAAATTAAGGCTAGAATTATTTGGAGATAAATATTAGCGGTTCTCAAATAGAGTGTTAGGACCTCTAAACGACTTGATGAGAGATGAAAACTTTGGTTTTTTAGTAATAAATCCGAGTTATAGTTTGAATGGTGCGTGGATTAAATTTTGGGTTTTGGGTTATATATAAAACCCTAAGCAGATTTGGGATTTTTGGACCACCCGATTCGATTCGATCCTGGCAAAATTTTGAGGTTCTCTCCTTTTAAGTTTAGGGAGACTTAAATTATGGTTTTGGAGACTATTATAGGAGTTTCTACATGGAATATTAGGAATCCTAGATGTTGATTTGAGGAGGATAAGTAAACCTCGGATTAATTTAGAGTGTGATTCGGGGTATGGGTTTATTTAATGTTTTGGGACAAGAGACATTCGGGTTTATGTACAAGTCCTTAAATATTGATTACAGGCGAGTAATATTTAAGAAACTGAATACTTAAATATTATTATGTGATTGGAAATTATGGCCATATATATATATATTCGAGGAGGAATATATAGTATATATATATACTATGTGATTAAAGTATATATGATATGATGTAAATGACTTCTGAAAATGTAAAAATGAATGTTTTCAAAATGGAAAGATAAATAATTTTTCATAAATGTTAATTTATGGTTACACACCATCTCTAAATGACATCATAAGGTAAGTTCGAGCATGAGGTGAAGCCCCCTGGCTAGTAAATGTAGGGTGGATATAGTCCTACGACATATAAGCGTTTATTGTATGTTTCTGCGATGGGTAGGTAATTCCGGGTGTGGTTATGACTACCCCGCAGGCATATGGCTGCTTCTCGACGTCTTGCGTTATAGGTACCCAGGTGTCGTAATTGATAGGCACTGGAACATGATGGTCATTTAGGGGCGCGCACCGTGGGAAAACCCGGATGGGCGGTCTTAGAACGCGTTATATGATATGAATATATATATAATTATTTTCAATAATGTGGGACATTATTAGTATTAAATAAATTTGTGATAATAAATTGGATTTAATTACATTTCCTCGATGGAAGATGGGAAATGGGAGCATATGAAATAAAAAGCATTTTTATGATAATAAAAATTGGCTTTTAAATACATTTCCTGGAGATAAGAAAGGAAATGGAATGTTTTGAGATAAAAAATGAAAAGTATTATAAATACTTTGTATATGAAACCTCGGTCGGGGAGATAGATCCGGATGTGTATTATAAAGATGAAATTGAATTGGTAAACCTCAGTCCGGGAGATATTATCCGGATGTACATTGTAAGGTACATACAAGAATGAATGTGATATGTCTATAAATGTATAAGTATGTATTTGTACTTTAGTTTTGTGCTAAAGGCCTAATGGATCTCTACCATTAACCCTGCCGAGTAGTAGTGTATCGGGGGGTTCCTTGTTTGGATTTCTCTTCGTGAGACACCCCACGCACGAACTTAGCGCAGTGTTGAGGATGGAGAGAAGTTTAGCCCTTAGTGCTCGAGTTGTAGACATTTCTAGTAGGTGGGTGAATTGGATTAGTTAGGCAGGGTAGCTTAACTATAAAGTTAAGTGCGTTAGGTGTGCACTATTACAAGAGAGGTGAGGGGTATCTCATGGGAGTGCGATACCAATTTAAATATGATATAAAAATCTATTTTTTCTAAAAATAAAGCATTTATGCACTTGCAAAATATTTTCAACCTACGGCTCTGACCCGTTTATCTACTTTTCCTCTCTTGCTATATATATATATATATATATATATATATATATATATATATATATATATATATATACACACTATATAGGTGTCCAGACACAGGGCCGCCTGGATGGCACATCTTTCGAGTTAGACGTCTGCTGCCGTAGCTGTGGATGCGTGCAGGTTATCGATAGTCGCTTCCATCTTTGTAATATAGATAGGAGGTATTGTATAAACATTCGAGCCAATGGTCCAATTGTATTTATTTATTCTTTTAGTACATCATTCGATAAGGTTGTATATTTTGACCGAGTGTTCGGTTATTTTATTTCATTTTAGTTTCATTTACGCACTTAGTGTGGATGTTTTAAATTGTAGTTGTTTAAAAAGCGTAGTTAAGTAAAATTTTGACACCAGCCTAATAGGTTATTAGTAATTAAATGGATTTTTGACAGTGATGCTAAGAATGATCCATATGAAACTCCTGTTATAATTTGATATAGGAGTGATCGCCCGGTATTTTATTTGGTGGGGTGTCTCGGATGGTATCAGAGTATCAGGTTCTAGTGTCCTTAGGAATCTGTGCAGACGTACTACGCTTTCAGCGTTGCTCTCGATTTGTTATAGAACCTCAGGATTAGGATCGTTGATTTCTCTCGTGAGATTTTGTTCTCCTGCTATATTATGAGATTATAGTAATCTTTTACGCGTTCGTTCGAGATTCGTGTGCTGATCGAGGAAGGCGACATGAGGTAGGATTCGAAAGGGGTCTTGCGGATAGCTTTAACCGTGAGTCCCCATGATTCAGTAGGAATAAGAAGAAGGTTGTTTTGGGAATTATTCACCTAAGTATCGGCAAGAGGCCGACAGTGGATAAAGGCGAAGATGTTGTTATGAGTTTCACCTTAGAAGGAAGAGGTATAAATGGCGTGGCTAGATAACGTTGTGGTGTTCGTTAGCCCTAGACTCGTGTGTGTAATTTGAGTTATGGAGGTATCAATAACATTGTATCATGTGTGTCTATGTGTTGTCAGCGGTAGCAGAGTTTTATTTTCCTTCATTCGCCATAGAGGCAGGTGTTGATATTTTGAATATATATATATTTGGCTTGTGATACTCGTTCTAAATGTTTATACGAGTATGGTGGTATGGTGAGTATATAATGTTATTGGTTGTTCGGAGCGATAGCCGACTAATGATGGCAAGACTATTGTGTCCGCAGTTCCAGGGTGGAATGGGTGGTTGTTGCGGTGTCTCACCTAGATATAGGTTGAGTTCGCCTTTATTGTTATGGGTTATTGGAACTTCGATGAGAAGAGGTTTCCTTATCGTGATTTGAGTATGTGGAGACCTTACAGATATGATTTAAGGCCGTAGGGTTATTGTTGAGCTGTAAGATTAAGCTCATTATTGATTGCGCAAGGACTTAAAATTAGTGCGAGCGCTGGGTGGTGTGACTCTTTGTTAGAGATAGGAGTTCAGACCACATTTGGTTGGAAAAAGGGGATAGGGTTATTTGGTTGCATGTTTCAAATAACAGACCTCCATTATCAACAAAGTTAAGTAGGAGTGCGTGGAGGGGTTCCTTGTTTGGATTTCGCTTTGCGAGATGATCCACACATGAATCTTGACGGCGTCGGGAGTGGAGAGATGTTATAGGATGCAAGGATGTTGGTTTTGTGGAAAAGTCTTATAGTGTGGATGAACCACTATAGACTATGAGCCATGTGATGATGGTATGCTTATGGAAATATTGTGCTATGGAAAAGCACTAAAGTGGTCCTCTCGCCACAAGTGGGTGGGTGAAGTAGGACTTAGAGAAATTGATTTGAGAATTATGGCCAGGCCTTAATGAAAAGGCAAATTTTGAGAAGGTATGTGTTGGGTATGATGTACATAGTTCTCTTACAGAGATTGGGAACTTCGATTAGTTAGATTTCCTTTCGTATGGGCGGAATGATAGAGTGGTAGGAATACATTCGTAGGTTAGCTTAGTAGGATTTAGGACATCCCGCTGGTGTGCCTTAGGTCGCTATATCTCAATGGCCGAAAACGCGAGGGAGTAGTGTAATGGGAGGGTTCCTTATTTGGATTTCACTTTTGCAAGACGTCCCACGCATGAAACCAAGAAAATGTCGGAAGTTGAGAGAGGCCTCGGGCACTAGGGATATACTTAGGATTATACTCATTTTGCGTAAGTAGGGTAATGCATTGAACGTAGCATTTTTTTAGGATGTAAGTTTAATAGAGTTAATGGCACCGATGTAAGGAGATTTGAATTTCACGGGTTTGGAGGACCCATGTGTGAGTATTACACTGAGGAAAGGAGACCCTTATTCGGAGAGAGTGTTACGTGTCGAACGTTCACAATGGTTGTGCAGATGTGCACGGGTTAGAAAGGTGTACGGGCACCTTAGTGAGTAGTTTTATATACCGCCTGAAATAGAATGGGCGTGGTATATAAAGTTGAAATTACGTCGTAAGGCACTAGTAATGATGGGTGCAATGTGATGTTATTGCAGTCAATTTATGACCGTGGTAGCCGCATAGAATTTGGTTGGGAGCCATGGGGATAGTATCATCCCCTTTGAGATGTTAGTATTTGGAGTGATTCTAGGAATTGTGGTGTAGGTTGTATTCGAATTTTGAGGACGAAATTTCGTTGTAAGGGGGGAGTATTTAACAACCCGTCTTTTGGAGAAAATTAAATTCCATAATTGGGTATAAATTGGCAATTTGGAGAATTTCTCAAAATAGTGATTTTTGGAATTTTTGAGGTTTTAATGTGTAACAACCCTCGCTTCTGAGAACCTGTTTTATATTAATTTACTACGTGAATTAATTATATAAAGTGCCGAAAAATGAAGTAAATATTAATTGAATGAGATAAAAATTAATATTTACTAACTTGTTGCATATTTACTCTATGTGTATGCAAATAGCATCATGTTGCATTTTATAGTGTCATAAAATTTAAATGCCATTTTTGTTTAAAATGAAATCGGAACCTGAAATGAGTTATAAAATTTCCAAATGATAATTTGGAGGACGTAGTTAGTCCCGAAACGTGTGAGATAGTCAAAACGAGTGCCATATTGTATTTTCAGTTTTTGGGCACTTTTGACTGGTTTTATCACATTACGTAGTTGTGAATCAGTTTAATGTGGTATTTACCACTTAAGTTGGGAATTGTAAACTAATGGAACGATTTATGTCTTGATTAATTCATTATTATCTTAAGTGAAATTTTTGACCTAGAGAAAAAAAAAGAGGAAGAGAAAGAGTAGAGAAAGGAGAAGAGATTGAAGATTGAGGTTGGATTCTTGCTACTACACAAGGAAAATATGAATTTGCAAGATTGAGGCAAGTTTTCTACTTGCTATAATGTGACTTAAGATAGATAATTAGTATTGATAATTGTGTATTATTCATGGTTTAACTAGGTTAGGGTTTTTATGGATCTATGGGTTTTGAATCATTAAAGAATGATTTGGATGTCTATTGAAGTAAATGGTGGTAGCTAGAGGTATTTATGATGTATTGGTGACATTAAATGACCTTGGGTTGAATGGATTAGAGATGGGGGAAATTTGGAGTCCAAGACTCCATAGCCAAACTTGGCAATTCTACAGGGGCGAATCGATTCGGCTGATCCTAATCGATTCGCATGGGGACAGTTTCCAGGTCTGAGTCGACCGAATCGATTCATCTGGTCCGAATCGATTCGGTAATTATGAAGAAAGTCAGTTTTCCTGACCGAATCGATTCGGCTATTCCGAATCGATTTTCCTTTTTGACCGAATCGATTCGGCCAGTCCGAATCGATTCAGAAATCCTGCACTTTTGAGTGATTTTTCTTAATTGAATTTTAACCCTTTTCTTTAGGATTAGGACCTAAGAACCTTCTCTTATGAAGAAAACTTAGTGTCCTAGAGTCTTAGATGATTTAGGGGACTACCCTAGATTTCAATTGGTTTATATGGGGTTATTATGGGGGTGCGCAAAGTCATGTTTAGGCATTTCTTTTCTATTGTAATTCATTAGAAGTATAGGAGTAATAAGGTAATATTTGGGGACTTAGAGGCTGATTTGAGATACAATAATTTTGGTGTTTTGGTATAGAACCCTAAATTGCTTGGAGAATAAATTGAGAGTTTATTCATTCATTGAGGACGTAGTAATGATGAAAATTACGTACGGCTCCCTATAACTTTAATACATTTGATAAAAAGTAAATGGAATTGGAAATAAAAAGAGTAAATGATAATTGACATATTCATGATATGGTGATTAATAAAAAGGTTGAAACACAACCTCTCTAAATGCCATCTTAAGGGAAGTTCACGCGTGAGGTGAAGCCCCCTGGATAGTCAATGTAGGGTGGTTATATTCCTAGGCCATATGAGCGCTTGTTGTATATTTTTTGCGATGGGTAGGTAATTTCGGGTGTGGTTATGACTACCCCGTAGGCATATGGACGCTTCCCGACGTTTCGGTAGGATCTCAGGTTGTCTTGATGATAGGCCATGGAAGATGATGATCATTTAGGGGCGCGCACACTGGGGAAACCCGGACGGGCAGTCTTAGAATCGTTATATGTTTATATTTATAACTACTCTAGCATCAAGTGGGACTTGATGGATATAAATGCCACAAAGAGTATACAATTGAGATACGTTCCACAAAGAGCACATGATAGAATTTGTATTCCTGATCAGGAATTGAAAGATAAACATGAAGGTGAAACATGAAAAAGGCTTTTGATTTATAATGATTATTCATATCCCCTAGCATAATTTAATTAAATTCATGATAATTTAAATTGTAGTAGTTCATGATATGAGATTTACAGGTAGAATGTCATCTTTATCATCCATGATTAACTGTTCATAATTGTCATACTCTTTATTTATCTGGTGATCACATAAAACTGGGCCAGACCCGTTCGTATTTTTCCTTATTGTGCTTGAATTTATACCCGCTCAGGTGCCCCGCCGCAAGGGAGCCCGTACTAACCTCCCCCTTTCTACTAAACCTTCGACGACCCGTGATAGTTTGTTGATATCACGGGATACTTTGAATAGACGCCTTCATTTTTTTTCTCTAGTTATGATTGGATCTTTTATTTGGGCGTGTGACCCAAACTTTTGTAATTGTATAATGGAAGTAATATGTAACTTAATGAACTTGTTGTACATTGTATGAAATTTGTTGACCGACATCACTTTCGGTCTTCTTATTATATTCATGTTGTTATTGTTTATTGTTCTTGGGGTTTCCACTTTCTTTTTCGATTATGGGTTGTTTAAACTACTTTTCCTTAATTTACAAAATAAGATTTTTGGCAACCCGTTTTGTGAAATATTGAGTTGTTATCCCGTATACTCTTTATATTGTTACGATGCTGAGAATGATTCCATCCATGATTCCTATATTATTGGAGTATCGAGCTGGCCACCACTTATTTTGGTGAGCGGGTTGTCACAGATGGTATCAGAGCATCAGGTTCTAGAGTCTTTAGGATCTACGCGGATTTGTCACGTTCTACCGTAGCTTTCTTTGATATAGAGCCTATTGTTAGGACTGCTTTTTGCTTATGCTTGCGATCTTCTGCAAAATTAGAATTTTTTTATGTAGTATTCTAACTCTATTGTTTCCTCATCTCAGATGCCACCTAAGAGAGGTCGCCCAGTGAGACGTAATAGAGTTGTAAATGGGGACGATGGTCCTCCGCCACCGCCACAGGGGAGTATAAATGCTGCTGATGTAGCAAATATAGTGGCCCAAACGGTCAATGCAGCGATGAATGCCGTGGTACAACAAATGCCACAAGCTCAACATCAAGCACATGAGGCACAAGCTCTTAGGGGACCTTCATCGTGGGAAAGAGTTAGAGAGTCCTTTCTAAAGGGCCATCACCCGGAGTTTAATGGAGGCTCGGATATTATAAGGGCAAATCAGTGGAAGAAAGACATGCAATGCCATCTTCGAATGGTAGAATGTAGTGAGGAGAAAAATAAAATCCTTGTTACTTTCAAGCTTGTTGGATCGGCATTACATTGGTGGGAGTCGATGACTACACCAGAGCAGAGGGATACAATGACAATCACTGATTTTTGGGCCTTGTTTGATCGAAAGTACTTCCCTCCCATAGTTCAAAGGGCGATGCGAAGGAAGCTTCAGGATGTGGTACAAGGAGAGAGATTGGTTGCAGAGTATGAAGAGGAGTTCACCCGGTTGGCAGGATATATACCGGATGAGGTGGCTCCAGAAGAGAGGAGAATCTTCAAGTTTATGGGAGGTTTACATTGGTGGATAAGACAACATTTGTTGGGTAATCCGGATTTGCAAACCTTTAGGACTGTGTTGAATGCGGCATTGCTTCATTGCCAGGAGCATAGATTGTTTATACAAAATAACAAGAAGGCTACAGCGATGGGGCAAGTCAGAAAACCTGGATGTAATGGGATTGGAGGACGAGCATTTCCTTCATCCCAATCTTCGAGGAACAAGCAGAAGGATAGGGACCGCCAACAAGGGGATTTGTTTAATCGAAAACGTTTTGATGGATTTAATGTGGGAGGTAACAATAATAGGCAGGGTCAAGGTGGACCGCCACAGCAGCAGGCAGGTAGAGGTGGAAATGGATGTAGAGGCCAGCAGGGCCAAGGTTTTGGGCAGTTTCAAAATAATCAAGGGCGAAACCAAGATAATGTGGTGAAAAAATGTTTTCAGTGCAGTGAGCTAGGTTATTACAAGAGTTCGTGTCCTCAGTTGATTGGGGGACAACTTCCTAGGGCTCCACAACAGCCATATGTTTAGTTTCTGCCCCAGGCACCTAATCTGGTCGTTCCTCCACAGCAGGGACAGCTGCAGTATGGTCGGGTTTGCCACATTCAGAAGGCTATGCTTCCTCCAGCCCCTCCTGCACCACCAGCGATTGAGGGTAAGTTTCTTATTCAAGGGCATTTCGGTCGAGTACTATTTGATACGGGTGCGACACCCTCTTTCATTTCTAGAAGTTTTACTCATACCACAGAGTTGATAAAATCTGCTGAGAGTACCTTCACTAGCGTTGAATCTTCTATGGGTGATGGTTCATTGATTTTCTTTGTTTATAAAAACATAGGAATTACACTTGGTAATTTGTTCTTTGAGGCCAATTTACTCGTCCTGGACATGGTCGGGTATGATGTGATTTTGGGTATGGATTGGCTGGTGAAGTATCACGTGATAGTCAATTGTTACGGGAAGAGTATAGTCTTTCCCGTCCCGGGACTAGAAATGTTCTTGGTAGTTATGCCTCGCTTAGAAGGAGGTACTAGTACTTATTTATATTATATTGTGGATAAGACTTCTAGGGATGTAGTTGTTCCCTTGGATTCTGTTCCGATTGTTAGAGATTTTGGAGATGTTTTTCGTGAAATACCGGGTTTTCCTTCGAGCCGGGAGATTGATTTTGTGATTGATTTAGCACCGGGAACTCGACCGATTGCGAGACCTCCATATCGCATGGCTCCTATGGAAATGAGAGAGTTAAGGGATCAAATCCAGCAGTTGTTGGAGCAGGGGTTTATTAGGTCAGTACGTCACCATGAGGTGCTCTGGTGTTGTTTGTAAAGAAAAGAGACGGTTCTCTCCGGTTATGTGTTGACTATAGAGAGTTGAATAAAGTCACCATCCAGAATAAATACCCCTTGCCTCGTATTAATGATTTGTTTGATCAACTTAAGGGAGCATCGTGCTTCTCTAAGATCGATTTGAGGATGGGATATCACCTGTTGAGGAAACGGGAGCAAGATGTATCCAAGACCGCATTTCTAACAAGATATGGATCCTATGAATTTTTGGTTATGCCCTTTGGACTAACCAACTCCCCCATCATATTTATGGATCTCATGAATAGGGTATTTCGGGACTTCTTGGACCAATTTGTTATTGTATTCATCGATGACATCTTAGTCTATTCTCGAACAGAATCTGACCATGCTACTCACATGCAGTTGGTCCTGCAAAGATTAAGGGATCACCAATTGTATGCCAAGTTCGAGAAGTGTAGCTTTTAGTTGCAGGAAGTTTAGTTTTTGGGCCATGTTGTGTCATCCCAGGGTATTTCGGTGGACCCAAGCAAAGTGGTTGCGGTGAAGGAGTGGGGTCAGCCCACGACACCTACCGAAATTCATAGTTTTTCTGGTTTTTGCGGGCTATTACAGCCAGTTTATCAAGGGTTTCTCCAAGATTGCTAGTCCTTTGATAAACTTAACCCGGAAAGGGGTGATATTTGTTTGGGATAACTCTTATCAGGCTATTTTTGATGAGCTCAAAGATAGGTTGACTTCGGCTCCAGTCCTTGCATTGCCAAAACCGGGATTGGAATATCTAGTCTTCACCGATGCATCTCTTGAAGGATTAGGATGTGTGCTTCAATAAGAGAGAAGGGCTATTTCTTATGATTCTCACAAGCTAAAGCCCCATGAAAGGAACTATCTGGTGCATGACTTATAACTTGTCGCGGTTGTCTTTGCCTTGAATATTTGGAGGCATTATCTCTTAGGGGAAAATTCAATCTTTTCACGGACGATAAATCGCTGCAATATTTATTTTCACAAAAAGATTTGAATATACGATAGCTTCGATGGTTGGAGTTCGTGAAAGATTATCAATTTGATATCCATTATCATCCGGGCAAGGCGAACGTTGTGGCGGATGCCTTGAGTAGAAAGCCCGGGGAAGAGTTAGCTGATGTATGGAAAGTTAAGTGGAAAGAGTCAGGAGGATGTTGTGGTGAGAGCGTTCATGTCAGTGATGATCGTTACTCCTACCATTGTGGCAAGGGTTGTAGAAGCCCAAGAAAGGGATAAGGGTTGTCAGGACCATATACACCGATTACTGTCCGAGGGAGTGGAATCCTACTCGATAAGTTCAGAGGGTGGATTATGCTTCCATGGGAGACTCATTGTTCTGGAGGAGGGGGATTTGAGAAGGGCGGTGATGGAGGAATCTCACGGGTCTAAATTTATGGTACATCCTGGTGGGGAAAATATGTATCAAGACATGCGCCGCCAGTAGTGGTGGCCAGGCATGAAGCGGGATAATTTTGAGTTTGTATCCCAATGCATTACTTGTCAATTGGTTAAAATCGATCATCAGCGACCGACAGGTTGTTGCAACCGTTGGAGATTCCGGTGTGGAAATGGGAGAGCATATCGATGGATTTTATTATGGGCTTGTCAAGGTCACATAGTGGTTGTGATTCTATTTGGGTGATTATCGACCGCTTGACTAAGTCGGCACACTTCCTACCCGTGCGTACTGATTATGACACTGCTCGCTATGCTCGATTATTCATCGCGGAGGTTGTTAGACTCCATGGGGTGCCTTAAAATATAGTTTCTGACCGAGACAAGATCTTTTTTCCCACTTTTGGCGATGTTTCCAAGAGGCTATGGGAACAGAATTGAAGTTAAGCACTTCTTGTCATCCTCAAACAGATGGCCAGACTGAAAGAGTAAACCAAATGTTGGAGGATATGCTTTGTATGTGTATGCTTGATTTTAAGGGTGGTTGGGAACAATACCTCCCATTGGTAGAGTTTTCTTATAACAACTCGTACCAATTTACTATTGGAATAGCGCCCTATGAAGTACTTTATGGACGGCCCTGCAGATCACCCGCTTGTTGGTTGGAAGTGGGTAATAATAAATTCCTTGGACCTGAAATGATCCAAGATACTTCTTCTAAAATTGAACTTATTTGGAATCGCATTCAGATAGCTCAAGATCGCCAAAAGAGCTATGCGGATGCGGGTAGAAGGCATATGGAGTTAGAGATTGGGGACCAAGTCTTGGTGCGAGTGTCACCAACGAAGGGCATTAAGCGTTTTGGTAAGAAAGGAAAGCTTGTGCCGTGTTTTGTTGGACCTTTTCCAGTTATTGCGAAGGTTGGAACAGTGGCGTATCAACTTGACTTACCGGAACAATTGCAACAAATTCACGATGTATTCCATGTTTCCTCTCTGAAGAAGTATAAGAGGTGCGAAGGTGCCCTTTGGCATATCCCTTTCGAGGATATTGAATTGCAACCCGACATTTCATATGAAGAACAACCGATTGCTATCTTAGAGCACGGGGAACGTAGCTTGAGGTCTCGAGTGGTTCCCTTAGTGAGAGTCCAATAGAGTCATCACAACGCTAAAGAGTCGACGTGGGAACGTGATGATGACTTGAGGGAAAAGTATCTACATCTCTTCTTGCAAGGTACGTTTGAATTTTGGGGGCAAAATTCCCTCATAAGGGGGGGAGTATGTAACAACCCTCGCTTATGAGAACTTGTTTTATATTAATTTACTATGTGAATTAATTATATAAAGTTCCGAAAAATGAAGTAAATATTAATTGAATGAGATCAAAGTTAATACTTAATAACTTGTTGCATATTTACTCTATGTGTATGTAAATAGCATCATGTTGCATTATATAATGTCATAAAATTTGAATGACATTTGTGTTTAAAATGAAATCGAAACCTAAAATGAGTTATAAAATTTCCAAATGATAACTTAGAGGACGTAGTTATTCCCGAAATGTGTGAGATAGTCAAAACGAGTGCCATATTGTATTTTCAGTTTTTCGGCACTTTTGACTGGTTTTATCACATTGTGTAGTTATGAATCATTTTAATGTGGTATTTACCACTTAAGTTGGGAATTTTAAATTAAAGGCACGATTTATGTATTGATTAATTCATTATTCTCTTAAGTGAAAATTTTAACCTAGAGAGAAAAAGAGAGGAAGAGAAAGAGTAGAGAAAGGAGAAGAGATTGAAGATTGAGGTTTGACTCTTGCTACTACACAAGGAAAATATGAATTTGCAAGATTGAGGCAAGTTTTTTACTTTCTATAACGTGATTACGATGGATAATTAGTATTGATAATAGTGTATTATTCATGGTTTAACTAGATTAGGTTTTTTATGGATTTATGGGTTTTGAATCATTAAAGAATGATTTGGATGTCTATTGAAGTAAATAGTGGTAGCTAGAGGTATTTATGATGTATTGATGACATTAAATGACCTTGGTTTGAATGGAATGGATATGGGGTAAATTTGGAGTCCAAGACTCCATAGCCAACCTTGGCAATTCTGTAGGGGCGAATTGATTCGGGGTCCGAATCGATTCGCATGGGGACAGTTTCTAGGTCTGAGTCGACCGAATCAATTCGGCTGGTCCGAATTGATTCGGTAATTATGCAGAAAGTCAGTTTTCCTGACCGAATCGATTCAACTAGTCCGAATCGATTCGCCTTTCGGATCGAATCGATTCGGCAAGTCCGAATCGATTCAGAAATCCTGCATTTTTGAGTCATTTTTCTTAATTGAATTTTAACCCTTTCTTTAGGTTTAGGACCTAGGAACCTTCTCTTATGAAGTAAACTTAGTGTCCTAGGGTCTTAGATGATTTTGGGGACTACCCTAGATTTGAATTGGTTCATATGGGGTTATTATGGGGGCGCGCAAAGTGATGTTTAGGCATTTCTTTTCTATTGTAATTCATTAGAAGTATAGGAGTTGTAAGGTCATATTTGGGGACTTAGAGGCTAACTTGAGGTACAATAATGTTGGTGTTTTGTTATAGAACCCTAAGTTTCTTGGAGAATAAATTGAGAGTTTATTTATTCCTTGAGGACGTAGTAATGATGTAAATTACGTACGGCTCCCTGTAACCTTAATGCATTTGATAAAAAGGAAATGGAAATGGAAATAAAAAGAGTAAATGATAATTTACGTATTCATGATATGGTGATTAATAAAAAGGTTGAAACACAACCTCTCTAAATGTCATTTTAAGGGAAGTTCGCGTGTGAGGTGAAGCCCCATGGCTAGTGAATATAGGGCGGATATTGTCCTAGGCCATATGAGCGCTTGTTGTATATTTTCTGCGATGGTTAGGTAATTCCAGGTGTGGTTATGACTACCCCGCAGGCATATGGCCGCTTCCCGACGGTTTGGTAGGATCCCAGGTTGTCTTGATGATAGGCCCTGGAAGATGATTGTCATTTAGGGGCGCGCACAGTGGGGAAACCCGGACGGGGGGTCTTAGAATCGTTATATGCATATATTTATAACTATTCTAGAATCAAATGGGACTTGATGGATATAAATGCCACAAAGAGCATACAATTGAGATACGTACCACAAAGAGCACATGATAGAATTTGTATTCCTGATCAGGAATGGAAAGATAAACATGAAGGTGAAACATGATAAATGCTTTTGATTTATAAGGATTATTCATATCCCCTAGCATAATTGAATTAAATTCATGATCATTTAAATTGTAGTAGTTCATGATATGAGATTTACATGTTAGAATGTCATCTTTATCATCCATGATTAACTGTTCATAATTGTCATACTCTTTATTTATCGGGTGATCACATAAAATCGGTCCCTGACCCATTCGTATTTTTCCTTGTTGTGCTTGAATTTGTATCCGCTCAGGTGCTCCGCCAAAAGGGTGCCCGTACTGACCTCCCCCTTTCTACTGAACCTTCGACGAGCCGTGATAGTTTGTGGATATCACGGGATACTTTGAATAGACGCTTTGATTTTTGCTCTCTAGTTATTATTGGATCTTTTATTCGAGCTTGTAACCCAAACTTTTGTAATTGTATAATGGATGTAATATGTAACTTAATGAACTTGTTGTTCATTGTATGAAATCTGTAGACCGACATCACTTTCGGTCTTCTTATTATATACTTGTTGTTATTGTATATTGTTCTTGGGGTTTCCACTTTCTTTTTCGATTATGGGTTGTTTAAAATGCTTTTCCATAATTTATAAAATAAGATTTTTGGCAACCCATTTTCTGAAATATTGAGTGGTTATCTTGTATACTCTTTATATTGTTACGATGCTGAGAATGATTCCATCCATGATTCCTGTATTATTGGAGTATCGGGCTGGCCACCCCTTATTTGGTGAGCAGGTTGTCACCTAATGATTTTTGATGGATGTTGTAACAATTTTTGGGATATGAATATTTCAAAATATTTTTAATAATATGTCGTTGCTGGGTAAAGCGATAGAAGATAATATTTTAATGAGAATACCGCATTTATTTATTTTGGGTTGAAATAGTGAGTTGCGGTCTAGTACATCGGATGGAAATTTTGACTGTGCCGTGAGTCTCGGAATGGACGAGATAGTCAGAAAAGAGTGTTCGATTGTCGAAATTGACTTTCGGGTAATTTTAGAGGTAAAAGTAACTCGTAATTGGGTAAACGAGTCATTTTTGGGTTTTAAAGGTTAAAACCCTTTTATCCTTATAAAAGGAGGGAGAAAGGGAGAAAAGAGAAGAGAAAATAGAAAGAAGAGAGAGAAGAGAGAGAGGAGGAAGAAAAAGAGGAGAAAAGGGTAGATTCCGGTAAACCTCTGCGGGATTCGACTCGGGATCGTCGAATTATATCCACGAGGCAAGTGTTTGCTTGCTTTATTTAATTTTGCGCATAAATATCATATCATAGTTGGTAATAATAAACCTTAAAGATTTTGGCGTTGGGTATTCTTGTATAAATGGGTTTTGGGGAAAAGTTTTCATAAGGATTTATTGTAATAATGATAGTAGATGAATTCTAAGCTTAAATCCTTGTTAATGGTGTAAACTATTGTGAGAAATTGGAAGAAATGAAAGTTAGGGTTTAATTGGTTAAATCCACAAATAAGTTGTTGTGTTTGGTAAATTATACTGGGGAGATGTTTATATTGTTGTTGGGTGATGTTAAGATCCATAGAAATGGTGTTGGATGAATGGGGAAAAAAACAAGGATTGAAGAAGATGATTAATAGTGACTGCGTATTAACCGAATCGATTTGGCTAGGAGCGAATCAATTCGGCTCTTGGTCAAAAAATTAAAACTATAGATCTTGTCGACGCGGTCGCGTGGGCGCTGACCGCGTATTTTTCTGATTTTTTTTTGGATTTATAGTGATTTTTCTACGGAAAGCTGTCTGAGATAGTAATAGTTAGTCAAATATTAAGGCTAGAATTATTTGGAGATAAATATTAGGTGTTCTCAAATAGAGTGTTAGGACCTCTAAACGACTTGATGAGAGATGAAAACTTTGGATTTGTAGGAATAAATCCGAGTTATAGTTTGAATGGTGAGTGGATTAAATTTTGGGTTTTGGGTTATATATAAAACCCTAAGCAGATTAGGGATTTTTGGACCAGCCGAATCATTTAGGTAAGAGACAGTTTGAAAGTAGAACCATTTCGAATCAATTCGGATAGGACGAATCGATTCGGTGGCCAGCGAATCCATTCGGACAGGCCGAATCGATTCGGTCCTGGAAAATTTTTGAGGTTTTCTCCTTTTATGTTTAGGGAGACTTAAATTATGATTTTGGAGACTATTATAGGAGTTTCAATATGGAATATTAGGACTCATAGATGATGATTTGAGGAGGATAAGTAAACCTCGGATTAATTTAGAGTGTGATTCGAGGTATGGGTTTATTTAATGTTTTGGGACAAGAGACATTCGAGTTTATGTACAAGTCCTTAAATATTGATTACGGGTGAGTAATATTTAATAGAGTGAATATTTAAATATTATTACGTGATTGGCAATTACGGACATACATATATATTCGAGGAGGAATATATAGTATATATATACTATGTGATTAATGTATATATGATATGATGTAAATTACTTCTGAAAATGTAAAAATTAATGTTTTCAAAATGGAAAGATAAATGATTTTTCATAAATGTTAATTTTTGGTTACACACCCTCTCTAAATGACATCATAAGGGATGTTCGCGCGTGAGGTGAAGCCCCATGACTAGTGAATGCAGGGTGGATATAGTCCTAGGACATATGAGTGTTTATTGTATGTTTCTCTGATGGTTAGGTAATTTCGGGTATGGTTATGACTACCCCGTAGGCATATGGCCGCTTCCCGACGTCTTGCGTTATAGGTACCCAGGTGTCATAATTGATAGGCACTGGAAGATGATGGTCATTTAAGGGCGCACACAGTGGGGAAACCCGGACGGGTGGTCTTAGAACGCGTTATATGATATGAATATATATCACTTTTTTCAATAATGTGGGACATTATTGGTATTAAAGCAATTTATGATATTAAATTGGCTTTTATTACATTTCCTAGATGGAAGAAGGGAAATGGGAGCATATGAAATAAAAAGCATTTTTATGATAATAAAAATTGGCTTTGAAATAAACTTCCTGGATATAAGAAAGGAAATGGAAAGTTTTAAGATAAAAAATGAAAAGTATTGACAAATACTTTGTATATGAATCCTCAATCCAGGAGATAGATCCGGATGTCTATTATAGTGATGAAATTGAATTGGTAAACCTCAGTCTAGGAGATATTATTCGGATGTACATTGTAAGGTACATATACGAATGAATGTGATAGTCTATAAATGTATAAGTATGTATTTGTACTTTAGTTTTGTGCTACGGGCCTAATGGATCTCTACCATTAACCCTGCCGAGTAGTATTGTATCAAGGGGGTTCCTTGTTTGGATTTCGCTTCGCGAGAAACCCCACACACGAACTTAGCGGAGTGTTGAGAATGGAGAGAAGTTTAGCCCTTAGTGCTCGGGTTGTAGAGATTTCTAGTAGGCGAGTGAATTAGATTAGTTAGGCAGGGTAGCTTAACTATAAAGTTAAGTGCATTAGCTATGCACTATTAGAAGAGATGTGAGGGGTATCTCATGGGAGTGCGATACCAATTTAAATATGAGATAAAAAAACTATTTATCTAAAAATAAATCATTTATGCACTTGTATAATATTTTCAACCTCGGGCGCTGACCTCTTTATCTACTTTTCCTCTCTTGCTATATATATATATATACTATACAGGTGTCCAGACACAGGGACGCCTTGATGGCCCATCTTTCGAGTCAGACGTCTGCTGCAGCAGCTGTGGATACGTGCAGGTTCTCGATAGCCGCTTCCATCCTTGTAATCTAGATAGGAGGTATTGTATAAACATTCGGGCCAATGGTCCAATTGTATTTATTTATTCTTTTAGTACGGCATTTGATATGGTTGTATATTTTGATCGAGTGTTCGGTTATTTTTTTCATTTCAGTTTCATTTACGCACTTAGTGTGGATGTTTTAAATTGTAGTTGTTTAAAAAGAGTAGTTAAGTAAAATTTTGACACCGGCTTAATAGGTTATTAGTAATTAAATGGATTTTCGACAGTGATGCTAAGAATGATCCATATGAGACTCATGTTATAATTTGATATAGGAGTGATTGCCTGGTATTTTATTAGGCGGGGTGTCACAGCTTCTAACATAAGGTAAGGGAAATAAAAGGGTTGGGAGAACTTAAACGGGGTCTAAACATTAATTCCCCTCTTTTAAGTGTAAATACACCATTAAAATGACTCTTAACCACTTAATTGAGTCATAACCCGTCAAAAGTGCCCGAAACTCAAAAATACAACTTGGCACTTATTTCGACTATCTCGAATATTCTAAAAATAATCGCACCCCCTATTTTGGCATTCGTAATAACGTGAACTATTTTTGTATTCCAAATTCATTTTATTTCATTAATTAGTCTCCAATTTAAATATGAGTCATAACCGTCGCATAACATATGACGACGCAATAAAACACAATATAATGTTATTTACCTTCTCATAACGGTAAATAGACAAAACATAGTAAATAATATCCTTAATCTCACAGGAAAATAATATTTACTCCAACTTCCTCTATTTTATAAAATTAGCCCATCAGGCAAAAATAATAAAAAATAGTCGCTCAAAAGCCTGGGTTGTTACATACTCCCGCCCTTAGAAAGGAAATTTTCCCTCAAAATTCAGGCGTACCCCATAATCATACAAAGGTTATACTATTCCAAACTATCATTCTATCATTTTTAGCAAACCCCTCAGCAATGCGGCGTCCCCATTGGACTAGGACTAAGGTCGTCACTATTCGATCTCAGTCTACATTCTTCATGCTCTAACACAACACCAAATCGTTCCTCATAAACTATCGATCCTACCTTTCTACTACGGAAGGATATACCTACACATCTTGGCACAAATTGCCTTACTTCCCGAATCACATTATACCCTTACTAGGGAATAATTACACTAACATATAATCGCTCAACCCCAACACTACTTACTTCTAATCGTATCGGCGTAGCCCTTGAAAGTATGCGGCTCAATTAGCCCAATCACCTCATTTAAGTCGAACATACCAATTCAAGGCATGCCCTCCGACATTTGGTTAACTTTTTCCATTCACTTGTCCACTTTTGGGTGGTAGGATATAATCCATTTCCATACTGTCCCAATCTTTTTCGGGAAACATTACCAGTAATCTTGACCGTTGCAATAACGGTAACTCAATAAGAATGTTCACGGACACACCCTTCCTCGCTCCACACTACTCTTTTCACACGAGTAGGTGAAATGGTAAATCACGGACCGAAATGCTCATGATATAGCATCCTCTCGGTTAAACTCATTACACTAGGCTTCCCATGCCTCCGCTAATCACTCCCATAGTTCTCTACTTGGCGCTACCGCCACCCTATTCGCACCTCCTTAGCGAAAGGGAATATCCAATTGATAGTCCTTTATGAACTCTAAACACCAACTCTGTTACCCCAAATCAACATATTGCAACAACTTGTTGCCCGCGAAGAAAATCCAATTTCCTGCACAGGAAGCAGTGCCTCTATCTCTTTAAGGAGAATATTACCGCTATGAACTCTACATCTAGCGTGGGATAACACTTCTCACGAAATTCAAGTTTGTGAGACACATGAACAATGGGTCCAAGCTCCAGTATTAATACTTCCCATTCCTGGCAGAGACTTGTTCGTTAAATTCGCTCTCGATCTTAACAACACGAGTGCAAGAGTAAAAGTTAACTTATCCTTTTAACTTCACTAAAGTTAAGTTACCAACGTAACACTCTATCTAAGAGAGGCATCATCTCCTTTGGACTAAACATTCTGAATCGCTCGAAATCCCATACATCTTATTTCTAGGGACCTAATCCCTCTTATAGTTAACCCATAACCTATTCGTGGTCAACTCCCTACTGCTTTCCAAAAAAAATGTCAGATGCCCTAAAGGCCTTACGTCCTAATAATCCTAAAGTCGATATATATCCTAATCAAGTCGTATAAGTATAATACTAGTTATATCCTTAGTGTCCAAGACCTTTCCCAACTTTCGACATTCGCTCGGTTTCATGCGTGGGACGTCTCGCAAAAGCGAAATCCAAACAAGGAACCCTCATGTTACACTACTACCTCGCATCGTCGGTCAACAAGATGCAACGGTCAAAGACACATGATCGGGACCGCTAAAATTCTAACTCGTAACCCTACTAATGCATTTCTACTTCTAAGTCTTATCATTTCAATTAACTGAAAATTTAACTAATTTGGCATTTTCTTTCTGTAAGATGCCACAAATGCTTCATCCCAATATACATACATACATCTTTTTAAATGGCCTTCTTATTAAGGCATAACCATAAGTCTCAATCCGACTTTCATATCTTAGTCTCCCCCACATCGATCAAAGGGAAGGACTATTACAGTGCTCCTTTATCGCACGTCAACTTAACCCATTCATCACTCTATCACGCGATTCTTAGCTAAACCTTCCAACCCAGCATCTCAACCATAAAATAAAATAAAATAAAATAAAATAAAAGAAGAAAGAAAAGCATCTCTCCACTCCTAACGTCGTTAAGGTTCATGCGTGGAGCGTCTCGCAAAAGAAAAATCCAAACAAGGAACCCCTCCAATACATTACTACTTAACTTTGTTGGTCGTGGAGATAAGGCAACATCATACACAAGCAAAACAAAAAAACAATCAATCAAAATAAACAAAGAAAACAATGAAAACTTCCTACATACCTTAAACCACCTCTATAAAGTCTCAATCCGTATCCAGGAGAGATATTATAGACCCGCTAGTTCTTCTCTAGAACTGGAAATTGGATAGCCTCACGATTTATTCACTTGCTATCGCTCCAACCAAATTAATAATGTTTCCACTTGTATATTACATGTAATACGATTAGCACATACCACACATATACTTTTAAAGTATCATCACTCGCCTCATAACGAGTAATGAAAAATCTAGGACTTTCCTACCATGGAAGTCATATAAATACATTCACTATAATAATATCGATACTACCATAAGCTCGATATTTAGACACCCGAATCTAGGGTTAATAAAATACCACTCCATCTTATCATAAGGAATTCTCCACCCTCGCCTAATGTGGAACTCCCACCAACATACTTGCTAATCTCTGGCCACTACCAATTGTTCCTAGACACATTATCTTAGTCTTATCCGAACCAAAATACTTCCATCTATGACCCAACTAGGCACCCTATTCTAGTCGGATGTCTTCAATCGACAAGATCAAAATGAGTGGTTCTACATTCCATGTCATAGCCATTATTCCATCCCTAATCGCCAAACAATTGCCCACGTAGTTCCCTTAAGTTCCTCAACAAAAGAGAACATGCTACCGGCCTCCCCTGCCTTAGTTCAATGAATCTTCATTGGGTGGATGTCCACCAATGAGGTTTCATGAACATCACTTCTCCTGAAGTGTTAACAACAATTATTCGTGAGCCTATCATTCCACTGAAAGGCTCTTTCTGCCTTGCACTACCTTATTTTGGTGCACGGTTTCCTTAACTGTACCACTAATTATCCACGGTCAGCCTCTGATTGAACCTCGTGTCAATATTTGAGAATATACCTTCTCATAATTCTTGTTATCCCATAGAAACTTACTGTTAAAAATATCTAACGGGTTTCTCTATGGGTAAAACCTCTTATTCGACTAAAATATGGCGACTACCATTTCTGCCACTTTAACGTTACTCCTATGGGTGAAAGATTTTCCTCCAAATCTTCACACCTGGCCACTTCTATACCCCTCTCTAGACCAAAGCTCTTAGGCCTCATACTTCTACTAAATGAGGTTACACTTCCTCCATCTGACTTAACTTCAATATGCAGTCCGTATCAAGGACTTTTCAACTTCAACTTAATGTCACTAGGAATCACAAACTTAGTATGACTCTCAACTTGTAGCGGTACTTGGAAAACTATATCTACTGTACTTAGTAGTGGCGGTAGCAACATAAAATAATGCTACGAAGGGAGCGACCTCTAAAGCGAACCTCATCCCCGACTACAACTTACAGTTCTTAGTAATCCCGTCTTATGACGCCTTCATAATGGCCTTCCCTGACACCCTTCATCAGTCGACCTACGGGTTTCAAATGAGCGTGCAAAAGATTTTTGGGGTTCTCATATCATAGCAGGAGAACGAAATCTCACAAGAGATATGAAATATCTTAATCTTAAGGCTCTATATCAATTCAAAAGTAATGCTGAAAGTGTAATACGTCCGCAAAGATTCCTAAGGACTCTAGAACCTAATGCTCTGATACTATCTGTGATAACCCGCCTACTAAAATAATAGGTGGCCAACCCAATACTCTAATAATCACAAAAATCATAGATGGTCCATTCTCATCATCATTGTCGATTAAAATAATAGTACGAGATAACCACCAATCATTTTAAAAAACAAACTGTCAAATTTAAAATTTTGTAAATAAAAAAAAAACACTTTGACAATCCCATTTGCAAAACGGTGGATACCAAAAATCAACGGGTAACGGAAAGACAATATAATAAATAATAACCGAATAAGATGTTGGTTAACAGACCAATATAATTAGTAACACCGAGTATAACAATCTATATATGACAATAATAATAAATGATTACAAAGCTTGGGCGACACGCCCGAATAAATAGACTGGACGTAACTAGAGTACAATGGAGAGAAACGTCTATTATAAATATCCTACAACATCCGCCATATGCTACATCTTCATAGACAAGTGGAATGGAGATGTCAATATGGGTGTCCATGCGGTAGAGCACCAGAACGGACAAGGAATTATATGCAAAATAAAGAAATATAGATGGGTCAGGGCCCGGTCTGATATGATTACCGTGTGACTAAAATGCATGACAGTTAAGTGCGTAATTCTCTCGCAATTAACATAATATTTCTCACCTCTCAATTCTAAAAGCACAACCTAGCGAAATATCAATGCAATGCTTAATGAATCATATATGAAAGGGGAGAACTCATCTACAATACTGAAGGAGACACCATAACCATATCATTCACAAACTAAAGGCACAGTTCCTATTTTCTTTAGGAAATACATATATGGTAAAATCATTTTATCAAATGTTTACCAAAACAATCTCATTTCAAAACTTTCTTTACCAATTTTATTTCCTTTCTTCCATCTAGGAAAAATACATATTTTAAAAGCAAGTTTTATTAACATAAAAATGCTTTTCCATTTCATTTCATATCTTCCATTTTCCTTCTTCCATCCGGAAAATGTATTTGACTTCCCCATTTCCCTTCTCCCATCCGGGAAATGTAAGTAAATCCATTTTATTATCATATAATGCTTTAACATCAATAATGTCCCACATTATTAATAATAGTTATATCCATATACATCTAACGATTATAAGACCGTCATGCGCCTCTAAATGGCTATCATCTTCCAGGGCCTATCAAGCAAGACAAATTGGGATCATATCAAAACGTCAGGAAGTGGCCATACCCCTGCGAGTGAGTCATAACCACACCCAGAATTACCTCACTAGCGCAGAAGAAATATACAATAACCAGTCATATGGCCAAAGGACTATATTCACCATGCCTTCATGAGTCAGGGGACTTCACCTTAACGTGCGCAACTTCCCTTATGATAGCGATTTAGAGAGGTGTGTAATCATAAATTAACATTCATTCATAAATTTTCTGTTGGGATTATTTAGATTTTATTTAATCATTATTGGAGATGGGATTTTTGGAGTTAGCATGTTATGGATCTTTTATCGCTTTGTTATTTGTGATCATTTGAGATTGAATCAATTGTTTATCTTATGGACTAATTTATTTATGTCTCATTATTGTCTCATGCTAAGAATGGTATTTATTTAGTTCATGCCCGGCTTAGTTTTGGTGGCGGCCGACGCTAGAGTTAGGCGGGGTGTGACAGATTTGAAATCATCCACTTTTATTTCCTTGAAAACCATATATACTTATCCATTTGTGCCAAATTTTAAAATATACATTTCTTTTTCTTAGAGTCATATTATTTTAATTACCTAAGACTCGAAGTGCCAATAGACTCACACTAGTCTCCAAGAGCCCAACACAAAACCATAAATAATCAAAATGAGTCTCCCTGAATAATAGACTCCCAAAACTCTCAACATTAACATTTTTACCTTCTATAAATTTTCGGTTAACCTCATATATCATTCGGACATTAACCTACCCAATCTAACCTTTAGAATGAGCCCAAATAACCCCATACTAGTGTAGGGTACTTGTCTACCCAACACAACCCTCTACGACTCCTCATTACTTCCCAGAGGAAGGTTCCTAAACCTTGAACCAAAAAGAAAAGGGCTAAAACAAAACTAGGAAAATCTCACAAAAACAGGGCAGCCGAATCGATTTGCCCTAGGGCCGAATCGATTCGCCCCTGGTTGGGAATCGATTCGCCCAAAAGCGAATCGATTCAGTGAGTAAAACCATCTGTCTGCATTTGTTCGAATCGATTCGGCCTTAATACGAATCGATTTAGTCTCCCAGACCTGTATTCTGCCCCCTAACTGAATCGATTCGCCAGGGAGCCGAATCGATTCGGCCCTGCGAATTTGCCCAGTTTGGGCTACGGGTTGTATGAACCCTAAATTCCCAAAACCCTCAAATCTTTTACTTCTTCCAACATCAACAACAATTATTTATACTACATCATTTCTATACTACAACTAACTTATATTTTCTCCTCAAATCAAATTTAAACAATGATGTAAGGGTTATACACCAAAAGACCCAAAACCCATAAATTGTTTAAATCTCCCAAAATGTAACTATACATGCAATTCATCACATTAAATCAATATCTATCAAGTAAGAAACTTTCCTCGAGTTTGTAGTCTCGGATTCTCCTCCGGTAGCACGGATTCCAGCTCCAATCTTCCATTTTTCTCTCTTATCTCCATTTCTCCCAAGCTCTCTCTTCTCTCTCTCTCTCTCTCCCTTGGCCTTTAACATAAGGTAAGGGAAATAAAATGTTTGGGAGAACTTAAACGGGGTCCCGAATGATTAGGTCCCCTCTTTTAAGTGTTAATACACCATTAAAATGACTCGTAACCACTTAATTGAGTCATAACCCGTCAAAAGTGCCCGAAACTCAAAAATATAACTTGGCACTTATTTCGACTATCTCGACAATTCTAAAAACAACCGCAACCCCTATTTTGGCATTAGGAATAACGTGAACTATTTTTGTATTCCAAATTCATTTTATTTCATTAATTAGGCTCCAATTTAAAAATGAGTCATAACCGTCGCATAACATATGACAACGCAATAAAACACAATATAATGCTATTTATATTCTCATAACGGTAAATAGACAAAACCTAGTAAATATTATACCTTAATCTCATGGGAAAATAATATTTACTCCAATTTCCCCTATTTTATAAAATTAGCCCATCCGGCAAAAATAATATAAAATATTCTCTTTATCCTAATGCACTTCGACTAGCATTTATCATTTATGTGAGACATATCCCAAGTTAATTATCGTTAAGGATATTTTCCATATCCGTATGCACATCAATCAACATTTATACTTCTCAATCCATAATATGGTTCAATCAATCCTATTAACCTTTAAAGTTATCCCATTTGGGATTTAATACTAAAATCCATCATCATTAAGTGCATCTTGACTCTCGCTTACAAACCATAATTATCTCCACACAGAATTCTCAAAGATAGTGGGCCTCCCCACTTAGTTAATATTACATCAATTAATCGCTATTCTCTCGAACTAAATCAATATGACTCCAATAATTTCTTATAAGGGAAACGCCATAAAATCTCCAAAACATACTTCATATAATTATTATAGAGGTTCCCAACAAACGAAACGGAATGAAATTCTCCCTAGAAATACATCCCCCAAAATGCCCTGTTTCCGAATCGATTCGGCCCTGCGAATCGAATCGGACTCCAACGCGAATCAATTCGGGTCATAAGACCTAGGATTCTATCATAGGCCGAATCGATTCAGGTTGGGTCCGAATCGATTCGGTCACTCAAACCTAGGCACCTGCAACTATCCCAATCGATTCGGTAACGGGCCGAATCGATTCGGCTCCTCAGAAATCATGAAAATGGCTACTTTTTCAAAGCCAAAAATCCTCAAAAATTTTTTTAATCATCTTCTCTTCATTTCTCTTCAACCCAAACATATATACATCATTAATATTCATCCAAGAACACATTTTAACTAATTTCTAACCTCAAATACATTATCTACACAACAAATCTAAGATTTTACCCAAAAGTTAGGTTTTAACAAACTACACCTAAAACCCATAAATTTGATCCACAAATCATGAAACAAAAGGTACACAACCATTATTTAGAAAGTTTAAACACTTTGCCTCAAGTTCGTAGGGTCTAATTCATCTTTCAGATCACGTAATGGCCGGAAATCCCACTTTCTCTCTCTTTTTCTTCTTCTTTCCTTCTTCTCTCTTTCTTTCTTTCTATTTCTCTTTCTCTCTAAGGAGATTTGATCTCCCGTATGCATTTAAGCCTTGTCTCCCAAGATACACATGTTTAAATGATAATACACACTTTAAATGACTCCGTACCTTTAATTCGAGCGAAACGAACTTAAAATATTTTGGAACCTAAATAGACCCCAAGTACCGTCAATTTGACTTTCTCGACCCTTCCAGAAACAACTACACCCTCATAATTTCCATTCGAAACACTTTCTAACACCTTCAAATTTTGACCTCAAATGCCATTTTAATTATTCTCCTATAAAAATAATATTTATTTCTCCCAAAAATGAATAAATTATTGTCCCAAAAATCTCAGGTTGTTACACTTTCAAGGAGTTTCGAACCCGCAACCTCTTAGGACAAGGGTTACCATGGAACTATGAGGTCATTTGCGACCACAAAGTCAAAGACCATCTACTTACTCATTTTATTTCCACCTCCATGTTCTGAAATAAATCCCTAAAAATATAGCCTGTGAGCTGTAATCAATACAATATGGGGACATTTAGGTGGAACCCATATGAACCTCACACCCCAACCAATGTATATTTGAAGCCTCACTAGAATGGTTTTGGGAATTTGGAGAAAAGTATTTCCAAAAAAGTGGATTAGAAAAATAGGCAATCTATATTTTTCTCTTAAATTTTCATTAAAAAATCATTGCTCAGATTTACCCAATTTATTCCTCACATATAGCATGTTATCTCATTTATCCCACAAAATTACACCCCTCTAAAATTTAGTATCCAAAAAGAAACTAATTTGCCAAATTAGAAGAAAATAGGGAGGGGGATAAAATTATACTGAATGTTAATTATCATTTTTACACTATAATACTATATTTCAAAAATTGAAGTGCTTGAATCTAGGATATAGTTTTTCAAATATACATATCTTATTGTCCTGGCGCTCATCCAAACACATGTAAATTAGTAAATTAAAATTGATTTATTTCCCTCTTATAGTATTTCATTTAATTCAAAACGGAGAGAGAATTTGTTGGTAGAAATTTTATAACTTTAGACAACCATTCATGCCAAATAGAGTTTAACACTGAATGTTGAGAGAAAAAAATAGACTACAAAGTAATAGATTCAAAAAAAAAAGGAAGGTCTATGTCTCTTCCATTTATTAGAATTAATTCTAGCCGTGGAGAATCTTACTGTGGTGGGAGTTAAGGAGGTACTAAACAACTTTTACGAAATTACACGTTGAGACTCCTTTCACGGAGATTCGAATCAATAACCTCTTTGGTGAGGCGTGCACTTACCATGGAACAATGAGTTCATGTGCCACCACAAAGTCAAAGACAATCTAGTTACTCCTTTTACTTCCACGTCCCCGTTCTCAAATAAGTCCATAAAAATATAACCCGTGAGGTGTAATCAATACATTGTGGGTCCATATAGGTGGACCCCATATGAACATCACACCCCAACCAATGTATATTTGAAACCTCACTAGAATGGTTTTTGGAATTTGGGGAAAATTACTTCCTTAAGAGTGGACTAGAAGAGTAGGACAATCTATATTTTTATGTGAACTTTTCATTAAATAATCATTGCTCAAATCATCAAAATTTATTCCTCACACATGTCATGTTACCTCATTTTCCCAACAAAATTACACCCCTCTAAAATTTGGTATCCCAAACGAAACCAGTTAGCCAAATTAGAAGAAAATAGGGAGGGGGATAAAATTATACTTAGCGTTAATTATCATTATTAAACCCTAATACTATATTTTAAAAATTGTAGTGCTTGAATCTAAGATATAATTCGTAAAATATACATATCTTATTGTCCTTACACTTTACCAAATGAAAATTGATTTTTCTCCCTCTTATTGTATTTCATTTAATTCAAAACGGAGAGAGAATTTGTTGCTAGAAATTTAATAACTTTAGATAACCATTCGTTCCTAATGGAGTTTAACCCTGAATCCGTAGAGAAAAAATATAGTACGAAGTTAAATATTTTTGTTTTTAAACAAAGGCAGGTTTAAGTCTCTTCCATTTTTTACAATTAATTCTAGTTGTGGAGAATCTTACTGTGGTGGGAGTTATGAAAGTACTAAACTACTTTTATGAAACTACATGGTGAGACTCCTTTCAAGGAGTTTCGAACCCGCAACCTCTTTGGAGAGGCGTGCAGTTACCATGCAACTATGAGTTCATGTGCGACCACAAAGTCAGAGACCATCTACTTACTCCTATTATTTCCACCTCTGTGTTCTCAAATAAGTGCCTTAAAATATTGCTTATGAGGTGTAATCAATACATTATGGGGATAGTTAGGTGGAACCCCTATGAAACTCACACCCCAACCAGTGTATATATAAAACCTCACTAGAATGGTTTTGGGAATTTGGAGAAAAGTACTTCCCAAAAAGTGGATTACAAAAATAGGACAATCTATATTTTTCTCTTAAATTTTCATTAAAAATCATTGCTCAAATTAACCCAATTTATTCCTCACATATAGAATGTTACCTCATTTATCACACAAAATTTCACCCCTCTAAAATTTAGTATCCAAAAAGAAACGAATTTTCCAAATTAGAAGAAAATAGGGAGGGGGATAAAATTATACTGAATGTTAATTATCATTTTTACACCATAATACTATATTTCAAAAATTGAAGTGCTTAAATCTATGATATAATTTGTCAAATATACATATCTTATTGTCATGACGCTCATCGAAATAGATGTTAATTACCAAATGAAAATTGATTTATTTCCCTCTTATAGTATTTCATTTAATTCAAAACGGGGAGAGAATTTGTTGGTAGAAATTTTATAACTTTAGACAACCATTCATTCCAAATGGAGTTTAACACTAAATATGGAGAGAAAAAAATAGACTACAAAGTAATAGATTTAAAACAAAAAAAAGAAGGTCTATGTGTCTTCCATTTATTACAATTAATTCAAGGTGTGGAGAATCTTACTGTGGTGGGAGTTAAGGAAGTACAAAACTACTTTTACGAAATTACACGTTGAGACTCCTTTCACGGAGTTTCCAACCAACAACCTCTTAGATGAGCGGTTCACTTACCATGGAACAATGAGTTCTTGTGTGACCACAAAGTCAAAGACAATATACTTACTCCTTTTACTTCAACCTCACCGTTTACAAATAAGTCCCTAAAAATATAGATCGTGAGGTGTAATCAATACATTGTGGGGCCATTTAGGTGGACCCCATATAAACATCACACCCCAACCAATGTATATTTGAAACCTCACTAGAATGGTTTTGGGAATTTGGGGAAAATTACTTCCTAAAAAGTGGATGAGAAAAATAGGACAATCAATATTTTTCTCTAACCTTTTCATTAAAAAATTATTGGTCAAATCATCAACATTTAGTCCTCACACATGTCATGTTACCTCATTTTCCCAGCAAAATTACACCCCTATAAAATTTGGTTTCGCAAAAGAAACCAATTAGCCAAATTTGAAGAAAATAGGGAGGGGGATAAAATTATACTGAGCGTTAATTATCATTATTACACTATTGTACTATATTTTAAAAATTGAACTGCTTGAATCAATGATATAATTCGTAAAATATACGTATCTTATTGTCCTTACACTTTTCCAATCACATTTTAATTACCAAATGAAAATTAATTTTTTTACCTCTGATAGTATTTCATTTAATTCAAAATCGAGAGATAATTTGTTGGTAGAAATTTTTTAACATTAGATAACCATTCATGCCAAATGGAGTTTAACACTAAATGTGGAGAGAAAAAAAATATAGTACGAAGTAAAATCACTACACCAAAAACACCAATTTGGCACACCTTGATATTATAAATCTGGCACAGTTTAAAACTGTGCCAAATTTTGGCACTGTTTAATAATAATCTGGCATGCTTTTAAGCTGTGCCAAATTTTGGCACTATTTAAAAGTATGCCAAAAATGAGAACACTTCACTAAAATATAAATTACCAAAAAAAAAGTAATCCCCTTAATGATTTTTCTTCTCCCGCTCTCTCTTCTCTCTCCTGCTCACCTCTCGCTCTCTATGTCTACTGCTCTCTCTCTCACACGCAAATCCCTAATCCCCTCAATGATTACAATTGCTTGGTTGCTCCGGTAGCACCGACGATGGTAGAGCCTAAGGTTCTGGTAACTATTTCAGTGGTCAGGTAAGTGATTCTTTACTTGACTTCGCTGACCTCCACAACAACATTCTCATCCAATGTTTACAAAGCTCGATACAATAGATTTGGAAAAATCTTCTCATCAAACAAAATCCAACCAATTTACATTGGATTTTTCCAAGCCAAACTGTTACGATTCGGTTAAGGAAAATATCTCTATGCAAAAGTGTGGTTCTGAGTTGCTTAAGGAAAATTTGAGTGTAAATTCGGGGAACTCGTCTGGATTTTTGTCTTCTATTACTAGAGAAGGGAGTGTTTTGAATGCTAAAGTTTTTTTGGCGCCGTTACCGGCAATTTTAGCTGGAATACCACCTTTAGTCGGTGGTAAAAGGCGCCTTGAGCATGATCATTTGATTTATTCTGGTAAAGTTTCTAGTAGGACTACAAGCTCCGAGAAATGTGACTGCAAAAACGCATCCGACGCATTTTAGCATAGAGTCAAATTATTTTTTTGGAAGTTTGTGTTGGACTACGACTTCGTGTTCCTAGGTTAGTTTAGTTCAAACGGTGTATTTTTGTGGAATTTGACCTTTTCGACTTCTATGAACTGACGTAAGATAGCGAATATGTGTGTCGATCTCTTACGCGTATTTGAGCTGAATCATAGCATATATGTATGATATGTTTGATATTTATATGTTGACTTTGTTGGAGAGCACATGGCTCAAGATAGTAAGTACGCGCATAGAATGCTTCACCTATTTTAAATGTCATAATTCATACATGACTTCACACTAGCATAATATAGACAACACGACGTTGGATAGTGATAGGGCCTAACGTAGCGAATTCATTATAAGATGTGTGCTTTTGTCTTCATATTTTTTTTTTGAATTAAGTGCCATTTTAGGGAATGGCTTTTGGGTTGTTCACATGGATATCGTATTTACTTAGGTATGTTTATTTTTAGGGAATGACGAAGGTTATTTTCTTAGGTATGTTTATTTTTAATTTTCATGTTTGCCTTTTGCAAAATTTAATTATTATGCTTTTAATTAATACTAACATAAGCTACAATTCAAGGTTAAGTGTTTATTGGAAAAAAATTTGGTGTTGACGCTTGCATAACTGCAATCTTGGTAAGAACTTATCATGTCTTTTATGTTTTGGAAATCTATATTTGATGTTAACATTTGCATACCTACAAGTTCGAATTTGGATCTTCAATAAATTTAAGGTGTTCTTTTACTGATTTGATTATCATGTCAGGGAAGGATACTGAATATTCTAATGTGTATAATCGTAGCATTAGATTATTGTTTTAATACATGCCTAAAGAGTTTCATTTCAGGCATAACATAGTCAGATCCAAATTTTTGGTGTTGTTTGGGTGGTAGTCTAGAGAGAGCATCAAGAAAATGCACTTTGTTTACATTCTTCCCCCCATCAATTATTTACTGGTAATGTAAATTTAGTTATTAAATTAGATGTTGGGTGTCTACACTAATATAATTTTTCCTTGTTTTTATGTGGTCTAGTCATTTTATCAAACAATATGTATGGCTCATCCATTTTTACTATCCGGTGGTGGGGGTGGGGTGGGGGCATTCCGAGAAATGAAGGTGTCTGAAGGTGGAGTTGGACCATGGGAACTGTGAGCGGTTCATAGATATCATGTTGACATGTGATGATAATATCACAACCAAAAATATTTACCAGGCAAGCGAGTTACATGTTTCTTTCCTAATAATAAAGCAAGTGGGTTAAGTTGAAAGTATTCTTACTCTTACCCTACAATCTATATTCTATGTTGATAGAAATTCTTAAGATCAATAGGCTTGATGTTTTTTTGACTTATTGTATTGACTACTTTTCTTTTCCGTTAGTCTGTCATTGATAAAGAGAGAAAGGGGGATTATCTTGAAAAAATTGTTCTGATTCTTTGACTGTTGCTTAAATGCATCTATTATATTGTTCAATCACTTATATTCCTGCCTCCCATGTTACTTCCATTGTTCAGGTTGCACCTCATATCACTGATGCCATTCAAGATTGGATTGAACATGTAACATCTATACTGGTGGACTTGGAAGAACGTCCACCTGATGTTTGTGTCATAGAATTGGTACTATAGGTAAATTAATAACTATATGCAACCTGTGGCACAATGAGGGGATTCATACTTTTGTTGGGTTAAAATGGACTTTTGCTTGAAGCAGGAGTCATTGAGTCAATGCCATTTATTTATGCTCTTGGACAATTCTCGTATTGCATTGGTAAGTTATATACACGTGTAATAATGCGTAAATAAATAAACATAGGGTGTGATACTTCTATTTAAAATGTCAGTGAAATAATTATGTTTTCTTTGTTCAGAAAACAAAGCCGACACAGCACACTATGAGGGGACTAAGAAGCTTGATATTGACACCAAATATTTTATCTTGCCTAAGCACAATTTGTTATATAGTTATCAAATTGATTTTACCCTTGCTAAATTTGATTTCAATTTATGTGTCACAATAATATTCTTAACATTGTCCATATTAGACATGTTTTACCCGCATCATCAACTAGTATGGTTATATTCTTTCTTTCATTGATTTTGAATTCAGGAGCATGAAACTGATGTGAAACCTAGCATCGTGGAATTCTTCAAGACATCTCATTCGAGTAAGAAAAAGGGTGATTTGATGAATGATAAGTGCAAGGATACACATGTATGTTTCAGTTCTTTCCCCCTTTTATCCTTTTTGTATTTTATAAGACAAACCTTCAAATATAAGTCTTCTGACACTTCAACAGCCATAGCAGAGTCTCGGTCTCATAATGAAGAGCTGATAAACTTGAAAGATAAGATATCATCTCATGAACAACTAAATGTCGCTCAGAATAGAAGATTTGAGAATTTGCAGACATTGTTGGACCAAAATGGGATACTTTCAAGACGTCATGGCATAAAGAGTTCATCGGGTGGCTATCAAAATGCAAATGAAATCTGGTTAGTCTCAAAGTCTCAAATTCTCTTAAAATTTGTAGTAGCATTAAATAGAAAAATGGTCTAAAATAGCGACAAGTAGCCAAACGTAAAATGGCTAACTTTATGAGCATATTTAGTTAAATTGCTGGAACCGATTTGCTGGGGGTTTGGTTTGGGAATTTGCGGCTGCTATTAAGTTTATTTCAAAGGTTAAAACGTGTTGGATTTAATGAATAAACAAACGAAACTATGTCAAAATTTTCTAAATTCAATAAACGTTCTAAATTGATTAAAAACATGTTGTTCGATGATGAAAACCCAAACCAGCCCCCAAACGGCCTCGCAAGAGGCATGAACACCTCGCACGGGACCAATGTAACTTGTACGAACTAATCGCATAGTCTTGGGTCCCCCGGTTTGAGAATATGATGATAATTTACAAAAATCCATGGCTAGACTTAAAAACAAGTCGTTAAAGGGTGAAAACTTAAACCAGTCCCCAAACGGACCTTTAAGAGGCACAAACACCTCGCATGGGACCAATGTAACTTGTAGGAACTGACTGCTTAGTCTCGGGTCTCCCGATTTGAGAATAAGACGATAATTTGGAAAAGTTCAACACTTAAACTTAAAAACAAGCCGGGACTAAGCTCAAATGACCCCGTAGGAGACACGACACCCCGCACGGGACCAATGTAACTTGTAGGACTTAACTGCGTAGTCCCGGGTCTCTCGGTTTGAGAATATGATGATAATTCACAAAAATCAACACTGAAACTTAAAAACAAGTCGTTAAAGGGTGAAAAACCAAAGCAACCCCCAAACGACCCCGTAGGAGGCACGAACACTTCGCACGGGACCATTGTAACTTGTTGGAACTAACCGCGTAGTCCCGGTTCTCTCGGTTTAAGAATATGATGATAATTTGCAAAAATAACACTTCGACTTAAAAAGGGTGAAAACCCAAACCAGCCCCCAAACGACCCCGTAGGGGGCACGAAAACCTCGCACGAGACCAATGTAACTTGTAAGAACTGACCGCGTAGTCCTGGGTCTCCCAATTTAGGAATTTGATGATAATTTTCAAAAATCACACTTAAACTTAAAAACAAGCTGTAAAAGGGTGAAAACCCAAACCAGCCCCCAAACGACACCGTAAGCGGCACGAACACCTCACACGAGACCAATGTAACTTGTAAGAACTGACCGCATAGTCCAGAGTCTCCCGATTTGAGAATATGATGATAATTTGCAAAAATCAACACTTAGACTTAAACACAAGTCATTAAAAGGTGAAAACCCAAACCAGCCCCCAAACGACCCCGTAAGAGGCACGAACACCTCGCACGGGACCAATGTAACTTGTAGGAACTGAGCGCGTAGTTTTGGTTCTCCCGATTTGAGAATATGATGATAATTTGCATAAATCAACACTTAAACTCAAAAACAAGACGTTAAAAGGTGAAAACCAATACCACCCCCCAAACGACCCCGTAGGAGGCACGAACACCTCGAGGGGGACCAATGTAACTTGTTGGAATTGATCGCGTAGTCTCGAGTCTCTCGGTTTGAGAATATGATGATAATTTATAAAAATCACACTTAGACTTAAAAAGGATGAAATCCCAAACCAGCCCCATAATGACCCCGTAGGAGGTACGAACACCTCGCACGGGGCTAATGCAACTTGTTATAACTGACCGCGTAGCCCCGGGTCTCCCGATTTGAGAATATGAAGATAATTTGAAAAATTCATACTTAGACTTAAAAACAAGCCGTTGAAGGGTGAAAATCCACACCAGCCTCCAAACGACCCCGTAAGAGGCACGAACACATCGCATGGGACCAATGGAACTTGTAAGAATTGATCTCGTAGTCCAGGGTCTCCCAGTTTGAATATATGACGATAATTTACAAAAATCAACACTTAGACTTAAAAACAAGCCGTTAAAGGGTGAAAACCCAAACCATCCTCCAAACGACCCCGTAAGAGGCACGAACACCTCGCACGGGACCAATGCATCATGTAGGAACTGACCGCATAGTCCCGAGTCTCCCAATTTGAGAATATGTGGGTAATTTACAAAAATCAACACTTAAAATCAACACTTACAAAAATAGGACAATCTGTTTTCTTTGTTCAGAAAACAAAGCCGACACAGCACACTATGAGGGGAATAAGAAGCATGATATTGACACCAAATATTTTATCTTCCCGAAGCACAATTTGTTATGTAGTTATCAAATTGATTATACCCTTGCTAAATTTTATTTCAATTTTTGTGTCACAATAATATTCTTAACATTGTGCATATTAGACATGTTTTACCCGCATCATCAACTAGTATGGTTATATTCTTTCATTCATTGATTTTCAATTCAGGAGCATGAAATTGACGTGAAACCTAGCATTGTGGAATTCTTCAAGACATCTCATTGGAGTAAGAGAAAGGGGGATTTGCTGAATGATAAGTTCAAGAATACACATGTATGTTTCAGTTCTTTCCCCATTTTATCCTTTTTGAATTTTATAGGACAAACCTTCTAATATAAGTCTTCTGACACTTCAACAGTCATAGCACAGTCTCGATCTCATAATTAAGATCTGAGAAACTTGAAAGATAAGATATAATCTCATGAACAACTAAATGTCGCTCAGAATAGAAGATTTGAGAATTTGCAGACATTGTTGGACCAAAATGGGACACTTTCAAGAAGTCATGTCTTGAAGAGTTCATCGGGTGGCTATCAAAATGCAAATGAAATCTGGTTAGTCTCAAAGTCTCAAATTCTCTTAAAATTTGTAGTAGCATTAAATAGAAAAATGGTCTGAAATAGCAACAAGTACCCAAACGAAAAATGGCTAACTTTATGAGCTTATTTAGTTAAATTGGTGGAAGCAATTTGCTGGTGGTTCGTTTTTGGAATTTGCTGCTGCTGTTAAGTTTATTTCAAATATTAAAACGGGTTGGATTTAATGAATAAACAAACGAAACTATGTCAAAATTTTCTAAAATCAATAAACATTCTAAATTGATTAAAAATAGTCCATTAGAGGATGAAAACCGAAACCAACCCCCAAACGTCCTCGTAAGAGGCATGAACACCTTGCAAGGGACCAATGTAACTTGTACGAACTAATCGCATAATCTCGGGTCCCCCGGTTTGAGAATATGATGATAATTTATAAAAAACCACGGCTGGACTTAAAAACAAGCCGTTAAAGGGTGAAAACTTAAATCAGCCCCCAAACAGACCTGTAAGAGGCACGAACACCTCGCATGGGACTAATGTAACTTGTAGGAACTGACCGCTTAGTCTTTGTCTCTCGATTTGAGAATAGGACGATAATTTGCAAAAGATCAACACGTAAACTTAAAAACAAGCCGTTAAAGGGTGAAAATGCAAACCACTCCCCAAACGACCCCATATGAGGCACGAACACCTTGCACGGGACCAATGTAACTTGTTGGAGCTGACCACGTAGTCTCTGGTCTCCCGGTTTGAGAATATGACAATAATTTGCCAAAATCACACTTAGACTTAAAAAAGGTGAAAACCCCAACCAGCCCCCAAATGACCCCGTAAGAGGCACGACACACCTCACGGGACCAATGTAACTTGTAGTGTTCGACTGCGTAGTCCCGGGTCTCTCGGTTTGAGAATATGACGATAATTCACAAAAATCAACACTGAAACTTAAAAACAAGTCGGTAAAGGATGAAAACCCAAAGCAACCCCCAAACGACCCCGTAAGAGGCACGAACACTTCACACGGGACCAATGTAACTTGTTGGAGCTGGCTGCATAGTCCCGGGTCTCTCGGTATAAGATTATGATGATAATTTACAAAAATCACACTTAGACTTAAAAAGGGTGAAAACCCAAACCAGCCCCCAAACGACCCCGTAAGGGGCACAAAAACCTCGCACGGGACCAATGTAACTTGTAAGAATTGACCGCGTAGTCTCGGGTCTCCCGGTTTAAGAATATGATGATAATTTGCAAAAATCACACTTAAACTTAAAAACAAGTTGTAAAAGGGTGAAAACCCAAACCAGCCCCCAAACGACCCCGTAAGCGGGACGAACACCTCGCACGAGACCAATGTAACTTGTAGGAACTGATCGCATAGTCCTGGGTCTCCCGATTTGAGAGTATGATGATAATTTGCAAAAATCAACACTTAGACTTAAACACAAGCCATTAAAGGGTGAAAACCCAAACCAACCCCCAAACGACCCCGTAAGAGGCACGAACAGCTCGCACGGGACCAATGTAACTTATAGGAACTGAGCGCGTAGTTTTGGTTCTCCCGATTTGAGAATATGATGATAATTTGCATAAATCAACACTTAAACTCAAAAACAAGACGTTAAAGGGTGAAAATCCAAACCACCCCCCAAACGACCCCGTAGGAGGCATGAACACCTCGAAGGGGACCAATGTAACTTGTTGGAACTGACCGCGTAGTCTCGAGTCTCTCGATTTGAGAATATGATGATAATTTACAAAAATCACACTTAGACTTAAAAAGGGTGAAATCCCAAACCAGCCCCACAATGACTCCATATGAGGCACAAACACCTTGCACGGGACCAATGTAACTTGTTGGAGCTGACCGCGTAGTCTCAAGTCTCCCGGTTTGAGAATATGACAATAATTTTCCAAAATCACACTTAGACTTAAAAAAGGTGAAAACCTAAACCAGCCCCCAAACGACCCCGTAGTAGGCACGACACCTCGTACGGGACCAATATAACTTGTAGGAAGCTGACTGCGTAGTCCTGGGTCTCCCGGTTTGACAATATGATGATAATTCGCAAAAATGAACCCTGAAACTGGAAAATAATCCGTTAAAGGGTGAAAACCCAAAGCAACCCCGAAACGACCCCGTAGAAGGCACGAACACTTCGTACGGGACCAATGTAAATTATTGGAACTGACTGCGTAGTCCCGGGTCTCCCTGTTTGACAATATGACGATAATTTTCAAAAATTACACTTAGACTTAAAAAGGGTGAAAACCCAAACGAGCCCGTAAACGACCCCGTAGGGGGCACGGAAACCTCACACAGGACCAATGTAACTTGTAAGAATTGACCGCGTAGTCCCGGGTCTCCCGGTTGGAGAATATGATGATAATTTGCAAAGATCACACTTAAACTCCAAAATAAGCCGTAAATGGGTGAAAACCAAAACCAGCCCCCAAACGACCCCGTAAGAGGCACGAACACCTCGCACGATACATTGTAGGAACTGACCGCATAGGGCCGGGTCTCCCAGTTTGAGAATATAACGATAAATTGCAAAAATCAACACTTAGACTTAAACACAAGCCGTTAAAGGGTGAAAACCCAAACTAGCCACCAAACGACCCTATAAGAGGCACGAAAACCTCGACGGGACAAATGTAACTTGTAGGAACTGATCGCATAGGCTCGGGTCTCCCGGTTTGACAATATGATGATAATTTGCAAAAATCACACTTAGACTTAAAAACAAGCCGTAAAAGGGTGAAAACCCAAACTAGTCCCCAAACGATCCCATAAGAGGCACGAACACCTCGTACGAGACCAATGTAACTTGTAGGAACTGACCGCATAGTCCAGGGTCTCTCGGTTTGAGAATATGACGATAATTTGCAAAAATCAACACTTAGACTTGGACACAAGCCATTAAAGGGTGAAAACCCAAACCAGCACCCAAACGACCCTGTAAGAGGCACGAACACCTCGCACGGGACTAATGAATCTTGTAGGAACTGACCGCATAGTCCCAGGTCTCCCGATTTGAGAATATGATGATAATTTGCAAAAATCAACACTTAAACTAAAAAATAAGCCGTTAAAGGGTGCAAACCCTAACGACCCCGTAAGAGGCACGAACACCTCACACGGGACCAATGTATCATGTAGGAACTGACCGTGTAGTACTGAGTCTCCCGGTTTGAGAATATCACGATAATTTGTAAAAATCACACTTAGACTTAAAGGGTGAAAACCCAATCCAACCCCTAAACGACCCCGTAGGAGGCACGAACACCACGCACTGGACCAATGTAACTTGTAGGAACTGACCGTGTAGTCTCGGGTCTCTCGATTTGAGAATAAGATGATAATTTGTAAAAATCACACTTAGACTTAAAAACAAGCCTTTAAAGGGTGAAAACCCAAACCAACCCCCAAATGACTCCGTAGGAGGCACGAACACCTCGCACGGGACCAATGTAACTTGTTGGAACTGACCGCGTAGTTCTGGGTCTCCCAGTTTGAGAATATTAAGATAATTTGCAAAAATCACACTTAGACTTAAAAACAAACCGTTAAAGGGTGAAAATCCAAACCCGCCCCCAAACAACCCCGTAAGAGGCACGAACACCTCGCACGGGACCAGTGTAACTTGTAAGAACTGATCGTATAGTCCCGGGTCTCTCAGTTTGAGAATATGACGATAATTTGCAAAAATCAATACTTAAGCTTAAAAATGAGCTGTTGAAGGGTGAAAACCCAAACCAGCCCCCAAATGACCCCGTAGGAGGCACGAACACCTCGTACGGGACCAGTGTAACTTGTAAGAACTGACCGTATAGTCTCGGGTCTCTCGATTTGAGAATAAGACAATAATTCACAAAAATCAACACTGATACTTAAAAACAAGCCGTTAAAGGGTGAAAATCAAAACCAGCCCCCAAACGACCCTATAAGAGGCACGAACACCTCGCACGGGACCAATTTAACTTGTAGGAAGTGAGCGCGTAGTTTCGGTTCTCCCGATTTGAGAATATGATGATAATATGCAAAAATCAACACTTAAAATTAAAAACAAGCCGTTAAAGGGTGAAAAACCAAACAAGCGTCCAAATTACCCCGTAAGAGACACGAACACCTCGCACGGGACCAATGTAACTTGTAGGAATTGACCCGTAGTCCCGGATCTCCCAATTTGTGAATATGACGATAATTTTCAAAAATCAACACTTAGACTTAAAAACAAGCCGTTAAAGGGTGAAAACCCAAACCAGCCCCCAAACGACCCCGTTAGAGGCACGACAACTCGCACGGGACCAATGTAACTTGTAGAAAGTGACCGCAAAGTCCTGGGTCTCTCGGTTTGAGAATATGATGTTAATTTGCAAAAATCAACACTTAAAACTTAAAAACAAGTCGTTAAGAGGTGAAAAACCAAACCCCCACCCAAAATTACCCCGTAGGAGGCACGAAAACCTCGCATGGGACCAATGTAAATTGTAGGAACCGGCCGCGTCGTCCCGGATCTCCCGGTTTTAGAATATGATGATAATTTGCAAAAATCACACATAGACTTAAAAATGGTGAAAACCCAAACCAGCCCCCAAGCGACCCCGTATGAGGCACGAACACCTTGCGTGGGACCAATGTTTCTTGTAGGAACTGACCGCGTAGTCCTGGGACTCTTGGTTTGGGAGTATGACGATAATTTGTAAAAATAAACACTGAAACTTAAAAACAAGCCATTATAGGGTGAAAACCCAAACCACCGCCCCAAACGACCCTGTAGGAGGCACGAACACCTCGCACATGACCAATGTAACTTGTTGGAACTGACCGCGTAGTCCCGTGTCTCCCGGTTCCAGAATGGACGATAATTAGTAAAAATCACACTTAAACTTAAAAAGGGTGAAACACAAACCATCCCCCAAACGACCCTGTAGGAGGCACGCACACCTCGCAGGGGACCAATGTAACTTCTAGGAACTGACTGCTTAGTCTCGGGTCTCCTGGTTTGAGAATATGATCATAATTTAAAAAAATCACACTTAGACTTCGAAACAAGCCGTAAAGGGTAAAAACCCAAACCGGTCCCCAAATGACCCTGTAAGATTCACGAACGCCTCGCATGGGACCAATGTAACTTGTTGGTACTGACCGTGTAGTCCCGGGTCTTTCGGTTTGTGAATATGATGATAATTTGAAAAAATCAACACTTAGACTTAAAAATAAGCTGTTAAAGAGTCAAAACCCAAACGAGCTCCCAAACGACCCCGTAAGAGGCACGAACACCTCGCACGGGACAATGTAACTTGTTGGAACTAACCGCGTAGTCCCATATCTCCTGGTTCGAGAACGGACGATAATTATTAAAAACCACACTTAAACTTAAAAAGGGTGAAAACACAAACCAGTCCCCAAACGACCCTGTAGGAGGCACGAACACCTCGCACGGGACCAATGTAACTTGTAGGAACTGACCGCGTAGTCTTGAGTCTCCTGGTTTGAGAATATGATCATTATGTAAAAAATCACACTTAGACTTCAAAACATGCCGTTAAAGGGTAAAAAACAAAACCAATCCTCAAATGACCCTATAAGAGGCACGAACGCCTCGCATGGGACCATTATAACTTGTTGGAACTGACCGTGTAGTCCCGGGTCTTTCGGTTTGTGAATATGACGATAATTTGCAAAAATCAACACATAGACTTAAAATAAAGCCATTAAAGGGTGAAAACCCAAACCAGCTCCCAAACGACCCCGTAAGAGACACGAACACCTCGCACGGGACCAATGTAACTTGTAGGAACTGACCGCGTAGTCCGAGGTCTCCCGGTTTGAGAATATGATATTAATTTGCAAAAATCAACACTTAAAACTTAAAACAAGCCGTTAAGAGGTGAAAACCCAAACCCCCACCCCAAATTACCCCGTAGGAGGCACGAAAACCTTGCACGGGACCAATGTAAATTGTTGGAACTGACTGCGTAGTCCCGAATCTCTCGGTTTTAGAATATGATGATAATTTTCAAAAATCACACATAGACTAAAAAATCGTGAAAACCCAAACCAGCCCCCAAACAAGCCCGTAGGAGGCACGAACACCTCGCATGGGACCAATGTAACTTGTAGTAACTGACCGCGTAGTCCTAGGACTCTCGGTTTGAGAGTATGACGAAAATTTAAAAAAATAAACACTAAAACTTAAAAACAAGTCATTAAATGGTGAAAATCCAAACCACCCCCAAACGACCCCGTAGGAAGTACGAACACCTCACACGGGACCAATGTAACTTGTTGGAACTGACCGCGCAGTCCCGAGTCTCCCGGTTTGAGAATATGACAATAATTAGAAAAAATCACACTTATACTTAAAAAGGGTGAAAACCCAAACCATCCTCCAAACCACCCTGTAGGAGGCACGAACACCTCGCACGGAACCAATGTAACTTGTAGGAACTGACCGCATAGTCCCGCGTCTCCCGGTTTCATAATATGATGATAATTTGCAAAAATCAACTCTTAAACTTAAAAAAAATCCGTTAAAGGGTGAAAACACGAACCAGCCCCCAAACGACCCCGTAGGAGGTACGAACACCTCGCACGGGACCAATGTAACTTGTAAGAACTGATCGCATAGTCCCGGGTCTCCCAGTTTGAGAATATGACGATAATTTGTAAAAATCAACACTTAAACTTAAAAACAAGCCGTTAAAGCGTGAAAACCCAAACCAGCCCCCAAACGACCCCGTAAGAGGCACGAACACCTCGCAGGGGACCAATGTAAATTGTTAGTATTGACCGTATAGTTCTAGGACTCCCGATTTTAGAATATGATGATAATTTACAAAAATCAACACTTAAACTTAAAAACAAGCCGTTAAAGGGTGAAAACCCAATCCAGCCCCCAAACGACCCCATAGGAAGCACGAACACGTCGCACTGGACCAATGTAACTTGTAGGAACTGACCGTGTAGTCTCGGGTCTCTCAATTTTAGAATATGATGATAATTTGTAAAAATCACACTTAGACTTAAAAATAAGTCGTTAAAGGGTGAAAACCCAAACCAGCCCCCAAACGACCCCGTAAGAGGCACGAACACCTTGCACGGGACCAATTTAACGTGTAGGAATTGAGCGCGTAGTTACGGTTCTCTCGGTTTGAGAATATGATGATAATTTGCAAAAATCAACATTTAAACTTAAAAACAAGCCATTAAAGGGTGAAAACCCAAACAAGCCTCCAAATGACCCCGTAGGAGACACGAACACCACACACAGGACCAATGTAACTTGTAGGAATTGACCTGTAGTCCGGATCTCCCAATTTGTGAATATGACGATAATTTTCAAAAATCAACACTTAGACTTAAAAACAAGCCGTTAAAGGGTGAAAACCCAAACCAGCCCCCAAACAACCCCGTAAGAGGCACGACACCTCACACGGGACCAATGTAACTTGTAGAAAGTGACCGCATAGTCCCGGGTCTCCCGGTTTGAGAATATGATGTTAATTTGCAAAACTCAACACCTAAAACTTAAAAACAAGCCGTTAAGAGGTGAAAAACCAAACCCCCACCCAAAATTACTCCGTAGGCGGCACGAAAACCTCGCACGAGACCAATGTAAATTGTAGGAACTGGCCGCGTTGTCCCGGATCTCCCGGTTTTCGAATATGATGATAATTTGCAAAAATCACACATAGACATAAAAATGGTGAAAACCCAAACCAACCTCCAAACGACCCCGTAGGAGGCACGAACACCTCGCATGGGACCAATGTAACTTGTAGGAACTGACTGCGTAGTCCTGGGACTCCCGATTTGGGAGTATGACGATAATTTGTAAAAATAAACACTGAAACTTAAAAACAAGCCGTTATAGGTTGAAAACCCAAACCACCACCCCAAACGACCCCGTAGGAGGCACGAACACCTCGCACGGGACCAATGTAACTTGTTGGAACTAACCGCGTAGTCCCGTGTCTCCCGGTTCGAGAATGGACGATAATTAGTAAAAATCACACTTAAACTTAAAAAGAATGAAAACACAAACCAACCCCCAAACGACCCTATAGAGGCACGAACACCTCGCACGGGATCAATGTACCTTGTAGGAACTGACCGCGTAGTCTCGGGTCTCCTGGTTTGAGAATATGATCATAATTTAAAAAATCACACTTCGACTTCAAAACAAGCCGTTAAAGGGTAAAAACCCAAACCGGTCCCCAAATGACCCTGTAAGAGGCACGAACGCCTCGCATGGGACCAATGTAACTTGTTGGAACTGACCGTGTAGTCCCGGGTCTTTCGGTTTGTGAATATGATGATAATTTGAAAAAATCAACACTTAGACTTAAAAACAAGCCGTTAAAGGGTGAAAACCCAAACGAGCTCCCAAACGACCACGTAAGAGGCACGAACACCTCGCACGGGACCAATGTAACTTATTGGAACTGACCGCGCAGTCCCGAGTCTCCCGGTTTGAGAAAATGACAATAATTAGCAAAAATCACACTTAGACTTAAAAAGAGTGAAAACCCAAACCAGCCTCCAAACCACCCCGTACGAGCCATGAGCACCTCGCGCGGGACCAATGTAACTTGTAGGAATTGACCGCATAGTCCTGGGTCTCCCGGTTTGAGAATATGATGATAATATGCAAAAATCACACTTAAACTTAAAAACAAGTCGTTAAAGGGTGAAAACCCAAACCAGTCCCCAAACGACCCCGTAGGAGGTACGAACACCTCGCACGGGACCAATGTAACTTGTAGGAACTGACCGCGTAGTCTCGGGTCTCCTGGTTTGTGAATATGGAGATAATTTGCAAAATTCAACACTTAAACTTAAAAACAAGCCGTTAAAGGGTGAAAATCCAAACCATCCCCCAAACGACCCCGTAAGAGGCACGAACACCACGCACGGGACCAATGCAACTTGTAGGAACTGATCGCGTAGTCCCGGGTCTCCCGGTTTAAGAATATGAAAATAATTTAAAAAAATGAACACTTAGACTTAAAAACAAGTCGTTAAAGGGTGAAAATCGAAACCATCTCCCAAACGAACCCGTAAGAGGCACGAACACCTCGCATGGGACCAATGTAACTTGTAAGAACTGATCGCATAGTCCCGGGTCTCCCAGTTTAAGAATATGACAATAATTGCCACTCAGAATAGAAGATTTGAGAATTTGCAGACATTGTTGGACCAAAATGGGATACTTTCAAGAAGTCATGGCACGAAGAGTTCACCGGGTGGCTATCAAAATGCAAATGAAATCTGATTAGTCTCAAAGTCTCAAATTCATTTAAAATTTGTAGTATCATTGAATAGAAAAATGGTTTAAAATAGCGACAAGTAGCCGAACGTAAAATGGCTAACTTTATGAGCTTATTTAGTTAAATTGGTGGAAGCGATTTGCTGGTGGTTTGGTTTTGGAATTTGCTGTTGCTATTAAGTTTATTTCAAATGTTAAAACGGGTTGGATTTATTGAATAAACAAACGAAACTATGTCAAAAATATCTAAAATCAATAAAAGTTCTAAATTGATTAAAAACATGCCGTTAGAGGATGAAAACCCAAACCAGCCCCCAAATGGCCCCGTAAGAGGCATGAACACCTCGTACGGGGCCAATTTAACTTGTACGAACTAACCGCGTAGTCTCGGGTCTCTTCGTTTGAGAATATGATGATAATTTGCAAAAATCCACAGTTATACTTAAAAACAAGCCGTTAAAGGAATAAAACTTAAACCAGCCCCCAAACGAACCCGTTAGAGGCACAAACACCTCGCATGGGACCAATGTAACTTGTAGGAACTGATCGCGTAGTCCCGGGTCTCCTGGTTTGAGAATATGATGATTATTTGCAAAAATCAACACTTAAACTTAAAAACAAGTCGTTAAAGGGTGAAAACCCAAACCACCACCCAAACGACCCCATAGGAGGCACGAACACCTCGCACGGGACCAATGTAACTTGTTGGAACTGACCGCGTAGTCTTCGGTCTCTCGGTTTGAGAATATGATGATAATTTTCACAAATCACACTTAGACTTAAAAAGGGTGAAAACCAAAACCAGCCCCCAGACGACCCCATAAGAGGCCGACAACCCGCACGGCACCAATGTAACTTATAGGAACTGACTGCGTAGTCTCGGGTCTCCCGATTTGAGAATATGACGATAATTCAGAAAAATCAACACTGAAACTTAAAAACAAGCCGTTAAAGGGTGAAAACCCAAACCAACCCCCAAACGACCCCGTAGGAGGCATGAACACTTCGCACGTGACCAATGTATCTTGATGGAACTGACTGCGTAGTCCCGGGTCTCCCAGTTTGAGAATATGATGATAATTTGCAAAAATTTCACTTAGACTTAAAAAGGGTGAAAACCTAAACCAGCCCCCAAATGACCCCGTAGGGGGCACAAAAACCTCGCAGAGGACCAATGTAACTTGTAAGAACTGACCGCGTAGTCCCGGGTCTCCGGGTTGGAGAATATGATGATAATTTACAAATATCACACTTAAACTCAAAAATAATTCGTAAATGGGTGAAAACCCAAACCAGCCCCCAAATGGCCCCGTAAGAGGCACGAACACCTCGTACGGGACCAATTTAACTTGTACGAACTAACCGCGTAGTCTCGGGTCTCTTCGTTTGAGAATATGATGATAATTTGCAAAAAGCCACAGTTATACTTAAAAATAAGCCGTTAAAGGAAGAAAACTTAAACCAGCCCCAAAACGAACCCGTTAGAGGCACAAACACCTCGCATGGGACCAATGTAACTTGTAAGAACTGATCGCGTAGTCCCGGGTCTCCCGGTTTGAGAATATGATGATTATTTGCAAAAATCAACACTTAAACTTAAAAACAAGCCGTTAAAGGGTGAAAACCCAAACCACCAACCAAACGACCCCATAGGAGGCACGAACACCTCGTACGGGAGCAATGTAACTTGTTGGAACCGACCGCGTAGTCTTCGGTCTCTCGGTTTGAGAATATGATGATAATTTTCACAAATCACACTTAGACTTAAAAAGGGTAAAAACCAAAACCAGCCCCTAGACGACCCCATAAGAGGCACGACAACCCGCACGGGACCAATGTAACTTTTAGGAACTGACTGCGTAGTCTCGGGTCTCCCGATTTGAGAATATGACGATAATTCACAAAAATCAACACTGAAACTTAAAAACAAGCCGTTAAAGGGTGAAAACCCAAACCAAACCCCAAACGACCCCATAGGAGGCATGAACACTTCGCACGGGACCAATGTATCTTGATGGAACTGACTGCGTAGTCCCGGGTCTTCCAGTCTGAGAATATGATGACAATTTGCAAAAATTACACTTAGACTTAAAAAGGGTGAAAACCTAAACCAGCCCCCAAACGACCCCGTAGGGGGCACAAAAACCTCGCACAGGACCAATGTAACTTGTAAGAACTGACCGCGTAGTCCCGGGTCTCCCGGTTGGATAATATGATGATAATTTGCAAAGATCACACTTAAACTCAAAAATAATTCGTAAATGGGTGAAAACCCAAACCAGCCCCCAAATGGCCCCGTAAGAGGCACGAACACCTCGTACGGGACCAATTTAACTTGTACGAACTAACCGCGTAGTCTCGGGTCTCTTTGTTTGTGAATATGACGATAATTTGCAAAAATCCACAGTTATACTTAAAAACAAGCCGTTAAAGGAAGAAAACTTAAACCAGCCCCAAAACGAACCCGTTAGAGGCACAAACACCTCGTATGGGACCAATGTAACTTGTAGGAACTGATCGCGTAGTCCCGGGTCTCCCGTTTTGAGAATATGATGATTATTTGCAAAAATCAACACTTAAACTTAAAAACAAGCCGTTAAAGGGTGAAAACCCAAACCACCACCCAAACGACCCCATAGGAGGCACGAACACCTTGCACGGGACCAATGTAACTTGTTCGGACCGACCGCGTACTCTTCGGTATCTCGGTTTGAGAATATGAGGATAATTTTCACAAATCACACTTAGACTTAAAAAGGGTGAAAACCAAAACCAACCCCCAGACGACCCCGTAAGAGGCACGACACCCTGCACGGGACCAATGTAACTTGTAGGAACTGACTGCATTGTCTCGAGTCTCCCGATTTGAGAATATGACGGTAATTCACAAAAATCAACATTGAAACTTAAAAACAAGCCGTTAAAAGGTGAAAAACCAAACCAACCCCCAAACGACCCCTTAGGAGGCATGAACACTTCGCACGGGACCAATGTATCTTGATGGAAATGACCGCGTAGTCCTGGGTCTCCCGGTTTGAGAATATGATGATAATTTGCAAAAATCACACTTAGACTTAAAAATGGTGAAAACCCGAACCAGCCCCCAAACGACCTCGTAGAGGTCACGAAAACCTCGCACGGGACCAATGTAACTTGTAAGAACTGACCGCATAGTCCCGGGTCTCCAGGTTTGAGAATATGATGATAATTTGCAAAAATCACACTTAAACTTTAAAACAAGTCATAATAGTATGAAAACCCAAACCAGCCCCCAAACGACCCCGTAAGAGGCACGAACACCTCGAATGAGACCAATGTAACTTGTAGGAACTGACCGCATAGTCTCGGGTCTCCCAGTTTGAGTATATGATGATAATTTACAAAAATCAACACTTAGACTTAAACACAAGCCGTTAAAGGGTGAAAACCCAAACCACCCCCCCAAACGACCACGTAGGAGGGATGAACACCTCGCACCTGACCAATGTAACTTGTTGGAACTGATCGCATAGTCCCGAGTCTCTCGATTTGAGAATATGACACTAATTTGCAAAAATCACACTTAAACTTAAAGGGTGAAATCCCAAACCAGCCCCCAAATGACCCCGTAGGGGGTACGGACACCTCGCACGGGACCAATGTAGTTGTTGGAACTGACCGCGTAGTCATGGGTCTCCCGATTTGAGAATATGAAGATAATTTGCAAAAATCACACTTAGACTTAAAAACAATCCGTTAAAGGATGAAAATCCAAACAAGCGCCCAAATGACCCCGTAAGAGGCACGAACACCTCGCACGGGACCATTGGAACTTTTAAGAACTAATCGCGTAGTCCCGGGTCTCCCAGTCTGAGAATATGACGATAATTTGCAAAAATCAACACTTAAACTTAAAAACAAGCCGTTAAAGGGTGAAAAACCAAACCAGGAACCAAATGACCCCGTAAGAGGCATGAACAACTCGCGTGGGACCAATGAAACTTGTAAGAACCGACCGTATAGTTTCGGTTATCCCGATTTGAGAATATAACGATAATTTGCAAAAATTAACACTTAAACTTAAAAATAAGCCGGTAAAGGGTGAAAACCCAACCCAACCTCCAAACGATCCCGTAGGAGGCATGAACACCTTGCACGGGACTAATGTAACTTATAGGAACTGACAGCATAATCTCGGGTCTCCTAGTTTGAGAATATGATGATAATTTGTAAAAATCACACTTAGACTTAAGAACAAGCCGTTAAAGGGTGAAAACCAAAACCAACCCCCAAATCACCCCGTAAGAGGCACGAACACCACGCACGGGACCAATGGAACTTGTAAGAACTGATCGCGTAGTACCGGGTCTCCCAGTTTGAGAAGATGACAATAATTTGTAAAAATCAACACTTAAACTTAAAAACAAGCCGTTAAAGGGTGAAAACCCAAACCAGCCCCCAAACGACCTCGTAAGAGGCACGAACACCTCGCAGGGGACCAATGTAAATTGTAAGAACTGACCGCATAGTTTCGGGACTCCCGATTTGACAATATGATGATAATTTACAAAAATCAACACTTAAACTTAAAAACAATCCGTTAAAGGGTAAAACCCAATCCAGCCCCCAAACGACCCCGTAGGAGGCACGAAACCTCACACTAGACCAATGTAACTTGTAGGAACTGACCGTCTAGTCTCAGGTCTCTCGGTTTGAGAATACGATGATAATTTGTAAAAATCACACTTAGACTTAAAAACAAGTCGTTAAAGGGTGAAATCCAAAACCAGCCCCCAAACTACCCCGTAAGAGGCACGAACACCACGCACGGGACCAATGGAACTTGTAAGAACTGATCGCAAAGTCCCGAGTCTCCCAGTTTGAGAATATGATGATAATTTGTAAAAATCAACACTTAAACTTAAAAATAAGCCGTTAAAGGGTGAAAACCAAAACCAGCCCCCAAACGACCCCGTAAGAGGCACGAACACCTCGCAGGGGACCAATGTAAATTGTAAGAACTGACCGTATAGTTCCGGGACTCCCGATTTGAGAATATGATAATAATTTACAAAAATTAACACTTAAACTTAAAAACAAGCCGTTAAAGGGTGAAAACCCAATCCAGCCCCCAAACGACCACGTAGGAGGCACGAACACCTCGCACTGGTCCAATGTAACTTGTAGGAACTGACCGTGAAGTCTCGGGTCTCTCGGTTTGAGAATATGATGATAATTTATAAAAATCACACTTAGACTTAAAAATAAGCCGCTAAAGGGTGAAAATCCAAACCAGCCCCCAAATGACCCCGTAAGAGGCACGAACACCACACACAACACCAATGGAACTTGTAAGAACTAATCGCATAGTCCCGGATCTGCCAGTTTGAGAATATGACGATAATTTGTAAAAATCAACACTTAAACTTAAAAACAAGCCGTTAAAGCGTGAAAACCCAAACCAGCCCCCAAACGACCCCGTAAGAGGCACGAACACCTCGCAGGGGACCAATGTAAATTGTTAGTATTGACCGTATAGTTCTAGGACTCCCGATTTTAGAATATGATGATAATTTACAAAAATCAACACTTAAACTTAAAAACAAGCCGTTAAAGGGTGAAAACCCAATCCAGCCCCCAAACGACCCCATAGGAAGCACGAACACGTCGCACTGGACCAATGTAACTTGTAGGAACTGACCGTGTAGTCTCGGGTCTCTCAATTTGAGAATATGATGATAATTTGTAAAAATCACACTTAGACTTAAAAACAAGCCGTTAAAGGGTAAAAACCCAAACCAGCCCCCAAACGACCCCGTAAGAGGCACGAACACCTTGCACGGGTCCAATTTAACTTGTAGGAACTGAGCGCGTAGTTCCGGTTCTCCCGATTTGAGAATATGATGATAATTTGCAAAAATCAAAACTTAAACTTAAAAACAAGCCGTTAAAGGGTGAAAACCCAAACAAGCCTCCAAATGACCCCGTAGGAGACACGAACACCTCGCACGGGACCAATGTAACTTGTAGGAATTGACCCGTAGTCCCGGATCTCCCAATTTGTGAATATGACGATAATTTTCAAAAATGAACACTTAGACTTAAAAACAAGCCGTTAAAGGGTGAAAACCCAAACCAGCCCCCAAACGACACCGTAAGAGGTACGACACCTCGCACGGGACCAATGTAACTTGTAGAAAGTGACTGCATAGTCCCGGGTCTCCGGGCTTGAGAATATGATGTTAATTTGCAAAAATCAACACTAAAAACTTAAAAACAAGTTGTTAAGAGGTGAAAAACCTCGCACGAGACCAATGTAAATTGTAGGAACTGGCCGCGTAGTCCCGGATCTCCCGGTTTTAGAATATGATGATAATTTGCAAAAATTCACACATAGACTTAAAAATGGTGAAAACCCAAACCAGCCCCCAAACGACCCCGTAGGAGGCACGAACACCTTGTATGGGACCAATGTAACTTGTAGGAACTGACCGCGTAGTCCTGGGACTCCTGGTTTGAGAGTATGACTATAATTTGTAAAAAGAAACACTGAAACTTAAAAACAAGCCATTATAGGGTGAAAACCCAACCCCCCCCCCCCCCCCCAAACGACCCCGTAGGAGGCACAAACACCTCGCACAGGACCAATGTAACTTGTTGGAACTGATCGCGTAGTCTCGTGTCTCCCGGTTCGAGAATGGACGATAATTAGTAAAATTGACACTTAAACTTAAAAAGGATTAAAACACAAAGCATCCCCCAAACGACCCTGTAGGAGGCACGAACACCTCGCACGGGACAAATGTAACTTCTAGGAACTGACCGCGTAGTCTGGGGTCTCTTGGTTTGAGAATATGATCATAATTTAAAAAATCACACTTAGACTTCAAAACAAGCCGTTAAAGGGTAAAAACCCAAACCAGTCCCCAAATGACCCTGTAAGTGGCACGAACACCTCGCATGGGACCAATGTAGCTTGTTGGAACTGACCGTGTAGTCACGTGTCTTTCGGCTTGTGAATATGACGATAATTTGCAAAAATCAACACTTAGACTTAAAACCAAGCTGTTAAAGGGTGAAAACCCAAACCAGCTCCCAAACGACCCCGTAAGAGGCACGAACACCTCGCACGGGACTAATGTAACTTGTTGGAACTGACTGCGTAGTCCCGTGTCTCCCGGTTCGAGAATGGACGATAATTAGTAAAAATCACACTTAAACTTAAAAAGGGTGAAAACACAAAGCAGCCCCCAAACGACCCTGTAGGAGGCACGAACACCTCGCACGGGACAAATGTAACTTGTAGGAACTGACTGCGTAGTCTCGGGTCTCCTGGTTTGAGAATATGATCATAATTTAAGAAATCACACTTAGACTTCAAAACAATCTGTTAAAGGGTAAAAACCCAAACCAGTCCGCAAATGACCCTATAAGAGGCACGAACGCCTCGCATGGGACCAATGTAACTTGTTGGAACTGACCGTGTAGTCCCGAGTCTTTCGGTTTGTGAATATGACGGTAATTTGCAAAAATCAACACTTAGACTTTAAAACATACCGTTAAAGGGTGAAAACCCAAACCAGCTCCCAAACGACCCCGTAAGAGGCATGAACACCTCGCACGGGACCAATGTAACTTGTTGGAACTGACTGCGTAGTCCTGTGTCTCCCAGTTCGAGAATGGACGATAATTAGTAAAAATCACACTTAAACTTAAAAAGGGTGAAAACATAAACCAGCCCCCAAACGACCTTGTAGGAGGCACGAACACCTCGCACGGGACGAATGTAACTTGTAGGAACTGACCGCGTAGTCTCGGGTCTCCTGGTTTGAGAATATGATCATAATTTTAAAAAATCACACTTAGACTTCAAAACAAGCCGTTAAAGGGTAAAAACCCAAACCAGTCCCCAAATGACCCTCTAAGTGGCACGAACACCTCGCATGGGACCAATGTAACTTGTTGGAACTGATCGTGTAGTCACGTGTCTTTCGGTTTGTGAATATGACGGTAATTTGCAAAAATCAACACTTAGACTTAAAAACAAGCTGTTAAAGGGTGAAAACCCAAACCAGCTCCCAAACGACCCCGTAAGAGGCACGAACACCTCGCACGGGACTAATGTAACTTGTTGGAACTGACTGCGTAGTCCCGTGTCTCCCGGTTTGAGAATATGATGTTAATTTGCAAAAATCAACATTTAAAACTTAAAAACAAGATGTTAAAAGGTGGAAACCCAAACCCCTACCCCAAATTACCCCGTAGGAGGCACGAAAACCTCACACGGGACCAATGTAAATTGTAGGAACTGACTGCGTAGTCCTGAATCTCTCGGTTTTAAAATACGATGATAATTTGCAAAAATCACACATAGACTAAAAAATGGTGAAAACCCAAACCAGTCCCCAAACAACCCCATAGGAGGCACGAATACCTCGCATGGGACCAATGTAACTTGTACGAACTGACCGCGTAGTCCTGGGACTCCCGGTTTGAGAGTATGACGATAATTTGTAAAAATAAACACTAAAACTTAAAAACAAGCCATTAAAGGGTGAAAATCCAAACCACCACCCAAACGACCCCGTAGGAAGCACGAACACCTCGCACGGGACCAATGTAACTTGTTGGAACTGATCGCGCAGTCCCGAGTCTCCCGGTTTGAGAATATGACAGTAATTAGCAAAAATCACACTTAGACTTAAAAAGGGTGAAAACCCAAACCAACCTCCAAACCACCTCGTACGAGGCATGAGCACCTCGCACGGGACCAATGTAACTTGTAGGAATTGACCACATAGTCCCGGGTTTCCCGGTTTGAGAATATGACGATAATTTGCAAAAATCACACTTAAACTTAAAAACAAGTCGTTAAAGGGTGAAAACCCAAACGACCCCGTAAGAGGCACGAACACTCGCACGGGACCAATGTAACTTATTGGAACTGACCGCATAGTCCCGCGTCTCTCGGTTTCAGAATATGATGATAATTTGCAAAAAGCAACACTTAAACATAAAAATAAGCCGTTAAAGGGTGAAAATCCGAACCAGCACCCAAACGACCCCGTAGGAGGTACGAACACCTCACACGGGACCAATGTAACTTGTAGGAACTGACCGCGTAGTCTCGGGTCTCCTGGTTTGTGAATATGAAGATAATTTGCAAAAATCAACACTTAAACTTAAAAACAAGCAGTTAAAGGATGAAAACCCAAACCATCCCGGAAACGACCCCGTAAGAGGTACGAACACCACGCACGGGACCAATGTAACTTGTTAGAACTGATCACGTAATCCCGGGTCTCCCGATTTAAGAATATGACGATAATTTGCAAAAATGAACACTTAGACATAAAAACAAGCCGTTAAAGGGTAAAAACCCAAACCATCCCCCAAACGAACCTGTAAGAGGCACAAACACCTCTCACGGGACCAATGTATCTTGTAGGAACGGACCGCATAGTACCGAGTCTCCCGGTTTGAGAATATGATGATAATTTGCAAAAATGAACACTTAAAATCAAAACATAGAAAAATAGGACAATCTATTTTCTTTGTTCAGAAAACAAAGCAGACACAGCACACTATGAGGGGACTAAGAAGATTGATATTGACACCAAATATTTTATCTTGCCGAAGAACAATTTGTTATATAGTTATCAAATTGATTATATCCTTGGTAAATTTGATTTCAATTTATGTGTTATAATAATATTCTTAACATTGTGCATATTAGACATGTTTTACCCGCATCATCAACTAGTATGGTTATATTCTTCCATTCATTTATTTTGAATTCAGGAGCATGAAACTGATGTGAAACCAAGCATCGTGAAATTCTTCAAGTAATCTCATTGGAGTAAGAGAAAGGGTGATTTGATGAATGATAAGTAGAAGGAAACACATGCATGTTTCAGTTCTTTCCCCCTTTTACTCTTTTTGTATTTTATAAGACAAACCTTAAAATATAAGTATTCTGACACTTCAACAGTCATAGCACAGTCTCGGTCTCATAATGAAGAGCCAAGAAACTTGAAAGATAAGTTATCGCCTCATGAACAACTAAATGCCGCTCAGAATAGAAGATTTGAGAATTTGCAGACATTGTTGGACCAAAATGGGATACTTTCAAGAAGTCATGGCACGAAGAGTTCACCGGGTGGCTATCAAAATGCAAATGAAATATGATTAGTCTCAAAGTCTCAAATTCACTAAAAATTTGTAGTAGCATTAAATCAAAAAATGGTTTAAAATAGTGACAAGTAGCCAAACGTAAAATGGCTAACTTTATTAGCTTATTTAGTTAAATTGGTGGAAACGATTTGCTGGTGGCTTGGTTTTGGAATTTGCTACTGCTGTTAAGTTTATTTCAAATGTTAAAATGGGTTGGATTTATTGAATAAACAAACGAAACTATGTCAAAATTATCTAAAATCAATAAACGTTCTAAATTGATTAAAAACATGTCGTTAGAGGATGAAAACCCAAACCAGCCCCCAAATGGCCCCGTAAGAGGCACGAACACCTCGCACGGGACCAATGTAACTTGTATGAACTAACCGTGTAGTCTCGGGTCTCTCCGTTTGACAATATGACGATAATTTGCAAAAATCCACAGTTATACTTAAAAACAAGCCGTTAAAGGAAGAAAACTTAAACCAGCCCCCAAACGAACCCGTTAGAAGCACGAACACCTCGTATGGGACCAATGTAACTTGTAAGAACTGACCGCGTAGTCCCAGGTCTCCCGGTTTGAGAATATGATGATTATTTGCAAAAATCAACACTTAAACTTAAAAACAAGTCGTTAAAGGGTGAAAACCCAATCCACCACTCAAACGACCCCATAGGAGGCACGAACACCTCTCACGGGACCAATGTAACTTGTTGGAACCAACCGCTTAGTCTTCGGTCTCTCGGTTCGAGAATATGACGATAATTTTCACAAATCACAGTTAGACTTAAAAAGGGTGAACACCAAAACCAGCCCCCAGACGACCCCGTAAGAGGCACGACACCCCGCATGGGACCAATGTAACTTGTAGGAACTGACTGCGTAGTCTCGGGTCTCCCGATTTGAGAATATGATGATAATTCACAAAAATCAACACTGAAACTTAAAAACAAGCCGTTAAAGGGTGAAAACCCAAACCAACCCCCAAATGACCCTATAGGAGGTATGAACACTTGCACGGGACCAATGTATCTTGATGGAACTGACCGCGTAGTCCCGGGTCTCCCGGTTTGAGAATATGATGATAATTGGCAAAAATCACACTTAGACTTAAAAAGGGTGAAAACCCAAACCAGCCCCTAAACGACCTCATAGGGGTCACGAAAACCTCGCACGGGACCAATGTAACTTGTAAGAACTGATCGTATAGTCCCGGGTCTCCATCTTTGAGAATATGATGAGAATTTGGAAAAATCACACTTAAACTTAAAAACAAGTTACATACGACCCCGTAAGAGGCAGGAACACCTCGAACGAGACCAATGTAACTTGTAGGAATTGACGACAATTTTCAAAAATCAACACTTAAAGTTAAAAGCAAGCCATCAAAGGGTGAAAACATAAACCAACCCCCAAACGACTCGCACGGGACCATTGTAACTTGTAGGAATTGACCGCATAGTCTCTCGGTTTAACAATATTATGATAATTTGAAAAAAATCAACACTTAAAACTTAAAAACAAGCCGTTAAAGGGTGAAAACCAAAACCACCCCCCAAACGACCCCGTAGGAGGCACAAAAACCTCGCATGGGACCAATGTAACTTATTGGAACTGACCGCATAGTCTCGGGTCTCCTAGTTTGAGAATATGACGATAATTTGAAAAAATCACAATTAGACTTTAAAAGGGTGAAAACCCAAACTAGCCTCCAAACGACCCCGTAGGTGGCACAAACACCTTGCACGGGACCAATGTAACTTGTAGGAACTGACCGCGTAGTCACGGGTCTCTCGGTTTGAGAATATGACGATAATCTGCAAAAATTAACACTGAAACATAAAAACAAGTCGTTAAAGGGTGAAACCGAAACCACCCCCCAAATGACCCCGTAGGAGGCACGAACACCTCGAACGGGACCAATGTAACTTGTTGGAACTGACCGCGTAGTCTCGGGTCCCCTAGTTTCAGAATATGACGATAATTAGTAAAAATCACACTTACACTTAAAAAGGGTGAAAACCCAAACCAGCCCCCAAACGACCCTGTAGGAGGCACGAACACCTCGCACGGGACCAATGTAACTTGTAGGAACTGTTTGCGTTGACCCGAGTCTCCCGGTTTGAGAATATGGGTAATTTGCAAAAATCACACTTAGACTTAAAAACAAGTCGTTAAAGGGTAAAAACCCAAACGAGCCCCCAAATGACCCCGTAAGAGGCACGAACACCTCGCACGAGACCAATATACTTATTAGAACTGACCGCGCAGTACCGAGTCTCCCGATTTGAGAAAATTACGATAATTAGCAAAACTCATGCTTAGACTAAAAAGGGTGAAAACCCAAACCAGTCCCCAAACGAGCCCGTAAGAGGCACGAACCACTCGCACGGGACCAATGTAACTTGTAGGAAATGACCGCATAGTCTCGGGTCTCCCGGTTTCAGAATATGGATAATTTGTACAAATCAACACTTAAACTTAAAAATAAGCCGTTAAAGGGTGAAAACCCGAACCAACCCCGAAACAACCCCATAGGAGGCACGAACAGCTCGCACGGGACCAATGTAAGTTGTAGTAACTGATTGCGTAGTCCCGAGTCTCCCAGTTTGTGAATATGACAATAATTTGCAAAAATCAACACTTAAACTTAAACACAAGCCGTTAAAGGGTGAAAACCCAAACCGGCCACCAAACGACCCCGTAAAAGGCACAAACACCTCGCACGGGAGCAATGTAACTTGTAGGAACTGACCGCGTTGTCTCGGGTTTCCCGGTTTAAGAATATGATGATAATTTGAAAAAATCAGCACTTAGACATAAAAATAAGTCGTTAAAGGCTGAAAACCCAAACTATCCCCCAAACGACCCCGTAAGAGGCACGAACACCTTCCACGGGACCAATGTATCTCTTAGGAATTGACCGCGTAGTCCTGAGTCTCCCAGTTTGAGAATATGATGATAATTTGCAAAAATCAACACTGAAACTAAAAAACAAGCCGTTAAAGGGTGAAACCGCAAACCACCCCCCAAACGACCCTGTAGGAGGCATGAACACCTTGCACGTGACCAATGTAACTTATTGGAACAGACCGCGTAGTCTCGGATCTCCCGGTTTGAGAATATGATGATAATTTGCAAAAATCATAGTTAGACTTAAAAAGGGTGAAATCCCAAACCATCCCCCAAACAACCCTTAGGAGGCACAAACACCTCGCTCGGGACCAATGTAACTTGTTGGAACTGACCGCGAAGTCCCGGGTCTCACGGTTCGAGAATATGATGATAATTTGCAAAAATCACTACTAAGACTTAAAAACAAGCCGTTAAAGGGTTAAAACCCAAACCAGCACCCAAACGGCCCCGTAAGAGGCACGAACACTTGGCACGGGACCAATGTAACTTGTAGGAAATGACCGCATAGTCCCGGGTCTCCCGATTTGAGAATATACCGATAATTTGCAAAAATCAACCCTTAAACTTAAAAACAAGTCGTTAAAGGGTGAAAACCCAAACCAGCCCCCAAAAAAAACCCGTAGGAGGCACGAACAGCTTGCCAAAGGAAGTTAAACACTGAATGTGGAGAGAAAAAAGGTAGCGTACGAAGTTAAATATTTAAGAAAAAAAGGAAGGTCAAAGTATCTTCCATTTATTACAATTAATTCTAGGTGTGGAGAATCATACTGTGGTGGGAGTTAAGGAAGTACTCAACTACATTTACGAAATTACACGGTGGGACTCCTTTCATGGAGTTTCAAACCGCAACATCTTAGCAGAGGGGTGCAATTACCGTGCAACTATGAGATCAAGTGTGACCACAAAGTCAAAGACAATTTACTTACTCCGTTTATTTCCACCTCCGCGTTCTCAAATCAGTCCCTAAAACTATATTCTGTGAGTTGTAATTAATACATTTTGGGGCCATTTGGGTGGACCCCATATGAACCTCACACCCCAACCAATGTATATTTGAAACCTAACTAGAATGGATTTAGGAATTTGGGGAAAATTACTTCCATAAAAGATGACTAGAAAAATAGGACAATCTATATTTTTCTCTAAAACATTCATTAAAAAATGATTGCTCAAATCATCACAATTTATCCCTCACACGTGTCATGTTACCTCATTTATCCCCCAAAATTGCAACCCTTTAAATTTGGTATCCGAAAAGAAACCAATTAGCCAAATTAGAAGAAAATAGGGAGAGGGATAAAATTATGCTGAGTGTTAATTATCATTATTACACCATAATACAATATTTTAAAGATTGAAGTGCTTGAATCTATGATATAATTTTTAAAATATACATATCTTATTGTCCATACACTTTTCCAAACACATGTTAATTACCAAATGAAAATTAATTTATTTCCCTCTTATTGTATTTCATTTAATTCAAAACAGAGAGATAATTTTTGGTAGAAATTTAATAACTTTAGATAACCATTCATGACAAATTGAGTTTAACATTGAATACGGAGACAAAAAATAGAGTACGAATTTAAATATTTTTTTTTAAAAGGAAGGTTTAAGTTTCTTCCATTTATTACAATTAATTCTTATTGTGGATAATCTTACTATGGTGGGAGTTAAGGAAGTACTAAGCTACTTTTACGAAACTACATGGTGAGACTCCTTTCACGGAGTTTCGAACCCGCAACCTCTTAGGAGAGGGGTGCACTTACCATGGAACTATGAGTTCATGTGCGACCACAAAGTCAAAGACCATCTACTTACTCTATCGATTTCCACCTCCGCGTTCTCAAATCAGTCCCTAAAAATACAGCCTGTGAGGCGTAATCAATACATTATGGGGATATCTAGGTAGAACCCATATGAACCTCACACCCCAACCAATGTATATTTGAAACCTCACTACAATGGTTTTAGTAATTTGGAGAAAAGTACTTCTTAAAAAGTGGATTAAAATAATAGGATAATCTATATTTTTCTCTTAAATTTTCATTAAAAAAGCATTGCTCAAATTAACCCAATTTATTCCTCCCATATAACATGCTACCTTATTTATTCCACAAAATTACACCCCTCTGAAATTTAGTATCCAAAAAGAAACGAGTTTGCCAAATTAGAAGAAAATAGGGAGGGGGATAAAATTATACTAAGCGTTAATTATCATTATAACCCCATAATACTATATTTCAACAATTGAAGTGCTTGAATCTATGATATAATTCGTAAAATATACATATCTTATTGTCCTTACACTCTTCCAAACACGTGTTCAATACCAAACGGAATTTGATTCATTTCCCACTTATAGTGTTTCCTTTAATTCAAAAACGGAGAGAAAAGTTTTTGGTAGAAATTCTATAACTTTATATGACCATTCATTACAAATGGAGTTTAACACGGAATGTGGAGAGAAAAAAATACAGTACAAAGTAAATTTTTTTTTTTTTTTAAAGGAAGGTCTAAATCTCTTCCATTTCTTACAATTAATTCTAGATGTGGAGAATGTTATTGTGGTGGGAGTTAAGGAACTACTAAACTACTTTTAAGAAATGACACTGTGAGGCACCTTTCACGGAGTTTCGAACCCGGAACCTCGTAGGGGAGGGGTGGACTTAGACAATATACTTACTCCTTTTATTTCACCTCCTCTTCTCTACAATCAGTCCCTAAAAATATAGCATGTGAGGTGTAATAAATACATTGTGGGACCATTTAGGTGGTCCCCGTATGAACCTCACACCCTAACCAACGTATAGTTGAAGCCTCACTAGAATGATTTTGGGAATTTGGAGAAAAGTACTTCCTAAAAAGTGGATTAGAAAAATAGGACAATCTATATGTTTCATTTAAATTTTCATGAAAAAATCATTGCTCAAATCAACCCAATTTATTTCTCACACATGTCATGTTACCTCATTTATCCCATAAAACTATATCCCTTTAAAATTTAGTATCCAAAAAGAAACGAATTTACCAAATTTGAGGAAAATAGTAACGGGATAAAATTATACTCAACGTTAATTATCATTATTACACAATAATACTATATTTCAAAATTTAAAGTGCTTGAATCTATGATATAATTCGTAAAATATACATACCTTATTTTCCTTACACTCTTCCAAACACATGTTAATTCCCAAACGAAAATTGATTTATTTCCCTCTTCTAGTATTTCATTTAATTCCAAAATGAAGAGAGAATTTGTTGGTAGAAGTTTTATAGCTTTAGATAACCATTCATGCCAAATGGAGTTTAACACTAAATGTGGGGAGAGAAAAATAGAGTATGATGTAAAAGTTTTTTTTTTAAAAAAGGAATGTCTAAGTCTCTTCATTTTATTACAATTAATTCTAGCTATCGAGAATCTTATGGTGGTGGGAGTTAAGGAAGTACTAAACTACTCTTACGAAATTACACGGTGAGACTCCTTTCACGGAGTTTTGAACCCGCAACCTCTTAGGAAAGGAGTGCACTTACCATGTAACTATGAGTTCATGTGCGACCACAAAGTCAAAGACAATCTACGTACTCCTTTTATTTCCACCTCCTCGTTCTCAAATAAGTCCCTAAAAATATAGCCTATGAGGTGTAATCAATACATTATGGGGTCATTTAGGTGGAACCAATACGAACCTCACTAGAATGGTTTTGATAATTTGGAGAATATTACTTCCTAAAAAGTTGATTAGAAAAATTGGACAATCTGTATTTTTCTCTTAATTTTTCATTAAAAAATTAGTGATCAAATTAACCCAATTTATTCATCACACATGTCATGTTACCTCATTTATCCCACAAAATTACACCCCTCTAAAATTTGTTATCCAAAAAGAAACAAATTAGCCAAATTAGAAGAAATTAGGGAGGGGGATAAAGTTATAGTGAGCATTAATTATCATTATTACACCATAATACTATATTTCAAAATTTTAGTACATGAATCTATGATATAATTCGTAAAATATACATATCTTATTGTCCTGACACACTTCCAAACACTTGTTAAATACCAAACGAAAATTAATTTATTTCCCTCTTATAGTATTTCATTTAATTCAAAAATGGAGAGAAATTTTTTTCGCAGAAATTCTATAACTTTAGATAACCATTCATGCCAAATGGAGTTTAACCCTAAATCCGGAGAGAAAAAAATCGAGTACGAAGTAAAATATTTTTTAAAAAAAAAAGGAAGGTTTAAGTCTCTTCCATTTCCTACAACTAATTCTAGCTGTGGAGAATCTTACTGTGGTGTCAGTTAAGGAAGTACTAAACTACTTTGAAGAAATGACACAGTGAGACTCTTTTCAATGAGTTTCAAACCCGCAACCTCTTAGGAGAGGGGTGTAATTACCATGGAACTATGAGTTAATGTGTGACCACAAAGTCAAAGACAATATACTTACGCCTTTTATTTCCATCTCCTCGTTCTCAAATGAGTCTCTAATAATATAGTCTGCGAGATGTAATCAAAACATTGTGGGGTCATTTAGGTGGGCCCTATTTTAATCTCACACCCCAACCAATGTATATTTGAAACCTCCCTATAATGTTTTTGGGAATTTGGAGAAAAGTACATCCTAAAAAGTGGATTAGAAAAATAGGACAATCTATATTTTTCTCTTAAATTTTAATTAAAAAATTATTGATCAAATCAACACAATTTATTCCTCACACATGTCATGTTACCTCATTTATCCCACAAAATTACATTTCTCTAAAATTTAGTATCCAAAATGAAACGAATTTGGCAAATTTGAAGAAAATAGGGAGGGGGATAAAATTATACTAAGCGTTAATTATCATTATTACACCATAATACTATAATTCAAAAATTGAAGTGCTCGAATCTATAATATAATTCGTTAAATATACATATCTTATTGTCCATACACTCTTCCAAACACATGTTAATTACCAAATGAAAATTGATTTATTTCTGTCTTATAGTTTTTCATTTAATTCAAAAACGGAGACAATTTTTTTTGTTGTTGAAATTTTGTAACTTTAGATAACCATTCATGCCAAATGGAGTTTAAAACTAAATGTGGAGGGAGAAAAAGGGAGTACGAAGTGAAATATTTAAAAAAAAAAAGAGGAATGTCGAAGTATCTTTCATTTATTACAATTAATTCTAATTATGGAGAATCTTACTCTGGTGGGAGTTAAGGAAGTACTAAGATACTTTTAAGAAATTACATGGTAAGTCTCATTTCACGGAGTTTTGAGCCCGCAACCTCTTAGGAGAGGGGTGCACTTACCATGGAACTATGAGTTCATGTGCGACCACCAAGTCAAAGACAATCTACTTACTCCTTTTATTTCCACCTCCTCGTTCTCAAATCAGTCCTAAAAAATATAGCATGTGAGGTTTAATCAACACATTGTGGGTCAATTTACGTGGTCACCATATGAACCTCACACCCCAACCAATGTATATTTGAAACCTCACTAGAATGTTTTTGGGAAATTGGAGAAAAGTACTTCTTAAAAAGTGGCTTAGAAAAATAGGACACTCTATATTTTTCTCATAAATTTACATTAAAAAATCATTGCTCAAATCAACCCAATTTATTCCTCACACATATCATGTTACCTCATTTATCCCACAAAATTACATCCCTTTAAAATTTTGTATCCAAAAAGAAACAAATTTGCCAAATTAGAGGAAAATAGCGACGGGGATTAAATTATACTCCACGTTAATTATCATTATTACACCATAATACTATATTTCAAAATTTAAAGTGCTTGAATCTATGATATAATTCGTAAAATATACATACCTTATTGTCCTTACACTCTTCCAAACACGTGTTAATTACCAAATGAAAATTGATTTATTTCCCTCTTATAGTAATTCATTTAATTCCAAAACGGGGAGGGAATTTGTAGGTAGAAATTTAATAACTTTAGATAACCATTCATGCCAAATGGAGTTTAACACTAAATGTGGAGAGAAAAAATTAGAGTACAAAGTAAAAGATTTTGTTTTCTTTAAAAGGAATGTCTAAGTCTCTTCCTTTTAATACAATTAATTCTAGGTGTGGAGAATCTTACTGTGGTGGGAGTTAAGGAAGTACTAAACTAGTTTTATGAAATTACACGGTGATACTCCTTTCACGGAGTTTCGAACCCGCAACCTCTTAAGAGAGGGGTGCACTTACCATGGAACTATGATCTCATGCGCGGCCAGGATGTCAAAGACACTTTACTTACTTCTTTTATTTCCAGCTCCTCGTTCTCTAATTAGCCCCTAAAAATATATCATGTTAGGTGTAATCAAAACGCTGTGGGGACATTTATTTGCACACCCATCTGAACCTCACACCCCAACCAATGTATATTTGAAAACTCACTAGAATGGTTTAAGATTTTGGAGAAAAGTACTACGTAAAAACTGGATTAGGAAAATAGGACAATCAATATTTTTCTCTTAAATTTTCATTAAAAAATCATTGCTCAAATCAACCCAATTTATTCCTCACCCATGGCATGTTACCTCATTTATCCCACGAAATTACACCCCCCCCCCCCCCCCCCCCCCACAAAATTTGGCATCCAAAAATAAACGAATTAGCCAAATTAGAAGAAAATAGGGATGGGGATAAAATTATACTAAGCGTTAATTATCATTATTACACCATAATACTATATTTCAAAAATTGAAGTGCTTGAATCTGTGATATAATTCAAAAAATATGCATATCTTATTGTCCTTACACTCTTCCAAACACATCTTAATTACCAAAAGAAAATTGCTTTATTTCCATCTTATAATTTTTCATTTAATTCAAAAATGGAGAGAGAATTTATTGGTAGAAATTTTATAAATTTAGATAACCATTCATGCCAAATGGAGTTTAAACACTCAATGCGAAGAGAAAAAAAATAAAGTACGAAGTAAAATATTTTTTTCTTAAAAAGGAAGGTCAAAGTCTCTTCCAATTATTACAATGAATTGTTGATGTGGAGAATCCTACTGTGGCGGGAGTTAACGAAGTACTAAACTACTTTTACGAAATTACACGGTGGGACTCCTTTCATGGAGTTTCAAACACGCATCCTCTTAGGAGAGGGGTGCACTTATCGTGCAAATATGAGCTCATATGCGACCAGAAAGTCGAAGACAATCCACTTACTCCTTTTATTTACACCTCCTCGTTCCCTAACCACACCTAAAAATATAGCCTGTGAGGTGTAATCAATCATTGTGGGGCCATTTAGGTGGACCCCATATGAACCTGACACACCAACCAATGTATATTTGAAACGTCACTAGAATGGTTTTGGGAATTTGGTGAAAAGTACTACGTAAAAACTAGATTAGAAACATCGCACACTCTAGATTTTTCTCTTAAATTTTCACAAAACATCATTTCTCAAATCAACACAATTTATTCCTCACACATCTCATGTTACCTCATTTATCCCAGAAAATTACATCCCTCTAAAATTTAGTATCCAAAAAGAAACATGTTTTCCAAATTAGATGAAAATAGGGAGGGGGATAAAATTATACTGAGCGTTAATAATCATTATTACACCATAATACTATAATTCAAAAATTGAAGTGCTCGAATCTATAATATAATTCGTTAAATATACATATCTTATTGTCCTTACACTCTTCCAAACTCATGTTAATTACCAAATGAAAATTGATTTATTTCCGTCTTATAGTTTTTCTTTTAATTCAAAAACGGAGCTAAATTTTTTTGTAGAAATTTTGTAACTTTAGATGACCATTCATGCCAAATGGAGTTTAACACTAAATGAGGAGCGAGAAAAAGGGAGTACGAAGTGAAATATTTTTTTTACGAAAAAAAGAGGAACGTCGAAGTATCTTTCAATTATTACAATTAATTCTAGTTGTGGAGAATCATACTGTGGTGGGAGTTAAGGAAGTACTAAACTAATTTTAAGAAATTACACGGTGACTCTCCTTTCACAGAGTTTTAAGTGCACCCCTCTTAGGAGAGGGGTGCACTTACCATGGAACTATGAGTTCATGTGCGACCACAAAGTCAAGGACAATCTACTTACTCCTTTTATTTCCACCTCCTCGTTCTCAAATCAGTCCTTAAAAATATAGCTCGTGAGGTTTAATCAACACATTGTGGGGCCATTTACGTCGGCACCATATGAACCTCACACCCCAACCAATGTATATTTGAAACTCACTAGAATGGTTTAAGATTTTGGAGAAAAGTACTACGTAAAAACTGGATTAGGAAAATAGGACAATCAATATTTTTCTCTTAAATTTTCATTAAAAAATCATTGCTCAAATCAACCCAATTTATTCCTCACCCATGGCATGTTACCTCATTTATCCCACAAAATTACACCCCCCCCCCCCTAAAATTTGGCATCCAAAAATAAACGAATTAGCCAAATTAGAAGAAAATAGGGATGGGGATAAAATTATACTAAGCGTTAATTATCATTATTACACCATAATACTATATTTCAAAAATTGAAGTGCTTGAATCTGTGATATAATTCAAAAAATATGCATATCTTATTGTCCTTACACTCTTCCAAACACATCTTAATTACCAAAAGAAAATTGCTTTATTTCCATCTTATAATTTCTCATTTATTTCAAAAATGGAGAGAGAATTTGTTTGTAGAAATTTTATAAATTTAGATACCCATTCATGCCAAATGGAGTTTAACACTCAAAGCAAAGAGAAAAAAAATAAAGTACGAAGTAAAATATTTTTTTCTTAAAAAGGAAGGTCAAAGTCTCTTCCATTTATTACAATGAATTCTTGATGTGGAGAATCCTACTGTGGCGGGAGTTAAGTAAGTACTAAACTACTTTTACAAAATTACACGGTGGGACTCCTTTCATGGAGTTTCAAACACGCATCCTCTTAGGAGAGGGGTGCACTTATCGTGCAAATCTGAGCTCATGTGCGACCAGAAAGTTGAAAACAATCCCATTACTCCTTTTATTTACACCTCCTCGTTCCCTAACCACGCCTAAAAATATAGCCTGTGAGGTGTAATCAATCATTGTGGGCCATTTAGGTGGACCCCATATGAACCTGACACCCCAACCAATGTATATTTGAAACGTCACTATAATGGTTTTGGGAATTTGGAGAAAAGTACTACGTAATAACTAGATTAGAAACATCGCACACTCCATATTTTTCTCTTAAATTTTCATTAAAAAATCATTTGTCAAATCAACACAATTTATTCCTCACACATGTCATGTTACCTCATTTATCCCAGAAAATTACATCCCTCTAAAATTTAGTATCCAAAAAGAAACGAATTTTCCAAATTAGAAGAAAATAGGGAGGGGGATAAAATTATACTGAGCATTAATAATCATTATTACACCATAATACTATAATTCAAAAATTGAAGTGCTCAAATCTATAATATAATTCGTTAAATATACATATCTTATTGTCCATACACTCTTCCAAACACATGTTAATTACCAAATGAAAATTGATTTATTTCCGTCTTATAGTTTTTCATTAAATTCAAAAACGGAGACAAATTTTTTTTTTTGTAGAAATTTTGTAACTCTAGATAACCATTCATGCCAAATGGAGTTTAACACTAAATGTGGAGCGAGTAAAAGGGAGTACGAAGTGAAATATTTTTTTTAAGAAAAAAAGAGGAACGTCGAAGTATCTTTCATTTATTAAAATTAATTCTAGGTTTGGAGAATCTTACTGTGGTGGGAGTTAAGTAAGTACTAAACTTGTTCTATGAAATTACACGGTGATACTCCTTTCACGGATTTTCGAACCCGCAACCTCTTAGGAGAGGGGTGCACTTACCATGGAACTATGATCTCATGCGCGACTAGGATGTCAAAGACACTTTACTTACTCCTTTTATTTCCAGCTCCTCGTTCTCAAATTAGTCCCTAAAAAAATATCATGTTAGGTGTAATGAAAATGTTGTGGGGACATTTATTTGCACACCCATCTGAACCTCACACCCCAACCAATGTATATTTGAAAACTCACTAGAATGGTTTAAGATTTTGGAGAAAAGTACTACGTAAAAACTGGATTAGGAAAATAGGACAATCAATATTTTTCTCTTAAATTTTCATTAAAAAATCATTGCTCAAATCAACCCAATTTATTCCTCACCCATGGCATGTGACCTCATTTATCCCACAAAATTACACCCCCCCCCCCCCCCCCCTAAAATTTGGCATCCAAAAATAAACGAATTAGCCAAATTAGAAGAAAATAGGGATGGGGATAAAATTATACTAACCGTTAATTATCATTATTACACCATAATACTATATTTCAAAAATTGAAGTGCTTGAATCTGTGATATAATTAAAAAAATATGCATATCTTATTGTCCTTACACTCTTCCAAACACATCTTAATTACCAAAAGAAAATTTCTTTATTTCCATCTTATAATTTTTCATTTCATTCAAAAATGGAGAGAGAATTTGTTGGTAGAAATTTTATAAATTTAGATAACCATTCACGCCTAATGGAGTTTAACACTCAAAGCGAAGAGAAAAAAAACAAAGTACGAAGTAAAATATTTTTTTCTTAAAAAGGAAGGTCAAAGTCTCTTCCATTTATTACAATGAATTCTTGATGTGGAGAATCCTACTGTAGCGGGAGTTGAGGAAGTACTAAACTACTTTTACGAAATTACACTGTGGGACTCCTTTCATGGAGTTTCAAAAATGCATCCTCTTAGGAGAGGGGTGCACTTATCGTGCAAATATGAGCTCATGTGCGACCAGAAAGTCGAAGACAATCCACTTACTCCTTTTATTTACACCTCCTTGTTCCCTAACCACGCCTAAAAATATAGCCTCTGAGGTGTAATCAATCATTGTGGGGCCATTTAGGTGGATCCCATATGAACTTGACACCCCAACCAATGTATATTTGAAACGTCACTAGAATGGTTTTGGGAATTTGGAGAAAAGTACTACGTAAAAACTAGATTAGAAACATCGCACACTCTATATTTTTCTCTTAAATTCTCATTAAAAATTCATTTCTCAAATCAACACAATTTATTCCTCACACATGTCATGTTACCTCATTTATCCCAGAAAATTACATCCCTCTAAAATTTAGTATCCAAAAAGAAACGAATTTTCCAAATTAGAGGAAAATAGGGAGGGGGATAAAATTATACTGAGCGTTAATAATCATTATTACACCATAATACTATAATTCAAAAATTGAAGTGCTCAAATCTATAATATAATTCGTTAAATATACATATCTTATTGTCCATACACTCTTCCAAACACATGTTAATTACCAAATGAAAATTGATTTATTTCCGTCTTATAGTTTTTCATTTAATTCAAAAACGGAGACAAATTTTTTTTTTGTAGAAATTTTGTAAATTTAGATAACCATTCATGCCAAATGGAGTTTAACACTAAATGTGGAGCGAGAAAAAGGGAGTACGAAGTGAAATATTTTTTTTAAGAAAAAAAGAGGAACGTCGAACTATCTTTCATTTATTACAATTAATTCTAGGTGTGGAGAATCTTATTGTGGTGGGAGTTAAGGAAGTACTAAACTAGTTTTATGAAATTACACGGTGATACTCCTTTCACGGAGTTTCGAACCCGCAACCTCTTAGGAGAGGGGTGCACTTACCATGGAACTATGATCTCATGCGCGACCAGGATGTCAAAGACACTTTACTTACTCCTTTTATTTCCAGCTCCTCGTTCTCAAATTAGCCCCTAAAAATATATCATGTTAGGTGTAATGAAAACGTTGTGGGGACATTTATTTGCACACCCATCTGAACCTCACACCCCAACCAATGTATATTTGAAAACTCACTAGAATGGTTTAAGATTTTGGAGAAAAGTACTACGTAAAAACTGGATTAGGAAAATAGGACAACCAATATTTTTCTCTTAAATTTTCATTAAAAAATCATTGCTCAAATCAACCCAATTTTTTCCTCACCCATGGCATGTTACCTCATTTATCCCACAAAATTACAACCCTCTTAAAATTTGGCATCCAAAAATAAACGAATTAGCCAAATTAGAAGAAAATAGTGATGGGGATAAAATTATACTAACCGTTAATTATCATTATTACACCATAATACTATATTTCAGAAATTGAAGTTCTTGAATCTGTGATATAATTAAAAAAACATGCATATATTATTGTCCTTACACTCTTCCAAACACATCTTAATTACCAAAAGAAAATTTCTTTATTTCCATCTTATAATTTTTCTTTTAATTCAGAAATGGAGAGAGAATTTGTTGGTAGAAATTTTATAAATTTAGATAACGATTCATGCCAAATGGAGTTTAACACTCAAAGAGAAGAGAAAAAAAATAAAGTACGAAGTAAAATATTTTTTTCTTAAAAAGGAAGGTCAAAGTCTCTTCCATTTATTACAATGAATTCTTGATGTGGAGAATCCTACTGTGGCGGGAGTTGAGGAAGTACTAAACTACTTTTAGGAAATTACACGGTGGGACTCCTTTCATGGAGTTTCAAACACGCATCCTCTTAGGAGAGGGGTGCCCTTATCGTGCAAATATGAGCTCATGTTCGACCAGAAGGTCGAAGACAATCCACTTACTCCTTTTATTTACACCTCCTCGTTCCCTAACCATGCCTAAAAATATAGCCTATGAGGTGTAATCTATCATTGTGGGCCATTTTGGTGGACCCCATATGAACTTGACACCCCAACCAATGTATATTTGAAACGTCACTAGAATGGTTTTGGGAATTTGGAGAAAAGTACTACGTAAAAACTAGATTAGAAACATCGCACACTCTATATTTTTCTCTTAAATTTTCATTAAAAAATCATTTCGCAAATCAACACAATTTATTCCTCACACATGTCATGTTACCTCATTTATCCCAGAAAATTACATCCCTCTAAAATTTAGTATCCAAAAAGAAACGAATTTTCCAAATTAGAGGAAAATAGGGAGGGGGATAAAATTATACTGAGCGTTAATAATCATTATTACACCATAATACTATAATTCAAAAATTGAAGTGCTCGAATCTGTAATATAATTCGTTAAATATACATATCTTATTGTCCATACACTCTTCGAAACACATGTTAATTACCAAATGAAAATTGATTTATTTCCGTCTTATAGTTTTTCATTTAATTCAAAAACGGAGACAAATTTTTTTTTGTAGAAATTTTGTAACTTTAGATAACCATTCATGCCAAATGGAGTTTAACACTAAATGTGGAGCGAGAAAAAGGGAGTACGAAGTGAAATGTTTTTTTTTAAGAAAAAAAGAGGAACGTCGAAGTATCTTTCATTTATTATAATTAATTCTAGGTGGGGAGAATCTTACTGTGGTGGGAGTTAAGGAAGTACTAAACTAGTTGTTTTATGAAATTACAGTGTGATACTCCTTTCACGGAGTTTCGAACCCGCAACCTCTTAGGAGAGGCTTACCATGGAACTATGATCTCATGCGCGACCAGGATGTCAAAGACACTTTACTTACTCCTTTTATTTCCAGCTCCTCGTTCTCAAATTAGCCCCTAAAAATATATCATGTTAGGTGTAATGAAAACGTTGTGGGGACATTTATTTGCACACCCATCTGAACCTCACACCCCAACCAATGTATATTTGAAAACTCACTAGAATGGTTTAAGATTTTGGAGAAAAGTACTACGTAAAACCTGGATTAGGAAAATAGGACAATCAATATGTTTCTCTTAAATTTTCATTAAAAAATCAGTGCTCAAATCAACCCAATTTATTCCTCACCCATGGCATGTTACCTCATTTATCCCACAAAATTACACCCCCCTTAAAATTTGGCATCCAAAAATAAACGAATTAGCCAAATTAGAAGAAAATAGGGATGGGGATAAAATTATACTAACCGTTAATTATCATTATTACACCATAATACTATATTTCAAAAATTGAAGTTCTTGAATCTGTGATATAATTAAAAAAATATGCATATCTTATTGTCCTTACACTCTTCCAAACACATCTTAATTACCAAAAGAAAATTTCTTTATTTCCATCTTATAATTTTTCATTTAATTCAAAAATGGGGAGAGAATTTGTTGGTAGAAATTTTATAAATTTAGATAACCATTCATGCCAAATGGAGTTTAACACTCAATGCGAAGAGAAAAAAAATAAAGTACGAAGTAAAATATTTTTTCTTAAAAAGGAAGGTCAAAGTCTCTTCCATATATTACAATGAATTCTTGATGTTGAGAATCCTACAGTGGCGGGAGTTAAGGAAGTACTAAACTACTTTTACGAAATTACACGGTGGGACTCCTTTCATGGAGTTTCAAACACGAATCCTCTTAGGAGAGGGGTGAACTTATCGTGCAAAAATGAGCTCATGTGTGACCAGAAAGTCGAAGACAATCCACTTACTCCTTTTATTTACACCTCCTCATTCCCTAACCACGCCTAAAAATATAGCCTGTGAGCTGTAATCAATCATTGTGGGGCCATTTAGGTGGACCCCATATGAACCTGACACCCCAACCAATGTATATTTGAAACGTCACTAGAATGGTTTTAGGAATTTGGAGAAAAGTACTACGTAAAAACTAGATTAGAAACATCGCACACTCTATATTTTTCTCTTAAATTTTCATCAAAAAATAATTGCTCAAATCAACCCAATTTATTCCTCACACATATCATGTTACCTCATTTATCCCATAAAACTACATCCCTTTAAAATTTTGTATCCAAAAAGAAACAAATTTGCCAAATTAGAGGAAAATAGCGACGGGGATAAAATTATACTCCACGTTAATTATCATTATTTCACCATAATACTATATTTCAAAATTTAAAGTGCTTGAATCTATGATGATATAATTCGTAAAATATGCATACCTTATTGTCCTTACACTCTTCCAAACACGTGTTAATTACCAAATGAAAATTGATTTATTTCCCTCTTATAGTAATTCATTTAATTCCAAAATGGGGAGGGAATCTGAAGGTAGAAATTTAATAACTTTAGATAACCATTCATGCCAAATGGAGTTTAACACTAAATGTGGAGAGAAAAAAATAGAGTACAAAGTAAAATATTTTGTTTTTTTTAAAAGGAATGTCTAAGTCTCTTCCTTTTAATACAATTAATTCTAGGTGTGGAGAATCTTACTGTGGTGGGAGTTAAGGAAGTACTAAACTAGTTTTATGAAATTACACGGTGATACTCCTTTCACGGAGTTTCGAACCCGCAACCTCTTAGGAGAGGGGTGCACTTACCATGGAACTATGGTCTCACGCGCGACTAGGATGTCAAAGACACTTTACTTACTCCTTTTATTTCCAGCTCCTCGTTCACAAATTAGCACCTAAAAATATATCATGTTAGGTGTAATCAAAACGTTGTGGGGACATTTATTTGCACACCCATCTGAACCTCACACCCCAACCAATGTATATTTAAAAACTCACTAGAATGGTTTAAGATTTTGGAGAAAAGTACTACGTAAAAACTGGATTAGGAAAATAGGACAATCAATATTTTTCTCTTAAATTTTCATTAAAAAATCATTGCTCAAATCAACCCAATTTATTCCTCACCCATGGCATGTTACCTCATTTATCCCACAAAATTACACCCCCCCCCCCCCCCCCTAAAATTTGGCGTCCAAAAATAAACGAATTAGCCAAATTAGAAGAAAATAGGGATGGGGATAAAATTAAACTAAGCGTTAATTATCATTATTACACCATAATACTATATTTCAAAAATTGAAATGCTTGAATCTGTGATATAATTCAAAAAATATGCATATCTTATTGTCCTTACACTCTTCCAAACACATCTTAATTACCAAAAGAAAATTGCTTTATTTCCATCTTATAATTTTTCATTTAATTCAAAGATGGAGAGAGAATTTGTTGGTAGAAATTTTATAAATTTAGATAACCATTCATGCCAAATGGAGTTTAACACTCAATGCGAAGAGAAAAAAAATAAAGTACGAAGTAAAATATTTTTCTCTTAAAAAGGAAGGTCAAAGTCTCTGTAATACCCCGTAATTTTGTGATATTTATTTTATGGGATTAATTAAATTAAATGCGTATTAATTGGAAATTAATCCGGATTAAAATACTAGCGAGATGCGAGTTGGTATTTGAATATAATGTGCATATATGATTATACATGAATATTGAAGTATGAAATTTGTCGTGAGATTGAAATACGGCAAGTTGGAAAATTTTATTGAGACGCGTGTGACAGTCGCGTCAGGGAGATATTTATTTTAATTAAAAGGTGAATTATAGTTCTATTAACCGTATGGTCGTTTTGAGTGCGCCAACGCGTCCGTAAGGGTCTAAATAGTCAGAAAACACTAGTCGGGGATTAAGTTTAGGTCCCGGGGCATTATTGGGACATACCGGTAACTTATAAGGGCATTTTGGTAATTTCAGAAATTGGGTAATTAAAACCCACGAAAATTAGAGTTAAAATATGACTTAGTATTAACCCACTAAGCCATTTCCAACCCCAATTTAGGAAGTGGGTTACGGGAGAAGTTATAACTTGGCAAAACCAACCTCACCTCCATTAACACCTTGAGAAGAAAGCTTGGAGAGAGAGAGAGAGGAGGAATTCGGCAGAGGAGAGAGAGAACCATTCATTAGATTCGTCATCAAATCCAGAGTTACCCTTAAGGAAAGTGATTTAATTTCGTTTTTATAGAGAATGCTTCTTCCATGAGTAAGAAATCAAATTAAATTGTATGTTCTTGGGAGTTAATGAAGAACCCATTAAAATTGGAAGTAGAATTTACATTTTTGATGAGGAATCGCATGTAGATTTGTATGTAGATGATTATTCTGATGATATTATAATTTGGAAGAAACAAAAGCAGATTTAATTAGGCCCATTGATGATTTATAAGTTTTAGGGTTCATGTTCTTGAGATTTGAAAAATAAATGTTGGAGATTTGATAATTTTGATGCAGTTTAGGGTGATTTGAACCCATATAAATGTTGTAATACGGTTGAAACATGTTTAGGAAGGATTAAATACCTTAAAACATTTTTGGGATGACTTTTAGGTGAGATTAGAAGTGAAGAGAATTGGGAAAAACGAGATAGGAATTTCTGGGCTCGAATCTGGCCACTCGTTAGAAGACCTGCCCAGGTCGTTCGAACGAGCTTCTAACGAGTTGACAGTTTGAGTTCTAACGAGAGGGATGTTCATTTGAAGACTTTCGTTCGAACGAGATCTCGTTAGAAGGTCCAGTTCGTTCGAACGAACTCTCGTTCGAACAGCCTCGTTCGAACGAGACTTCGAACGAGTTGACAGTTTAGGCTTTTTAGCCTGTTTTGATCCCGAGTGTCCCGTAACCTTGTGTATACGTAGAGATAACCTTCCCTTGATGAGTAATTGATATATTTGGGATGTTTGGGATATAATGAGGAGTCAAACCTAGAAGTGTAGTTTGAACCAAAGGGAAAATATGAAGTAGGACTTGAGTGTTTATTACGATGCGAGAACTATTGACGGCCTAATTTATTATATTAATCTGGAACATATAAATTGTGTAGTATTATATGTCGGTACGAGAATGAGAAGTGTACCACCAATATATTATGGTGATTACTAAGATGTGTGAATACTTAGTATATGTATTGATTTTATGTGTATGACATACCTACCATACTTGCTATCACGGGAGGTTTGCGTTCGCTTAGAGCCTTCTAATCCTTGTGTTGCTCGGATTTAGATTGGTTACCTCGATGAACATAGGTCAGAGAAGGACTGATTGGGATGTTAATAAGTCTGCTGATCGTGGGAGCGCCGGTATGTGCGTGACCCATGTGATGTGACTGTGTTCGCCTCCATTTTTTGTGACGTTGTTATCTGAGAACTATTCCTGAGAGATTCGGAATATGTGATCCTTATGTACGTGATGTACCGGGATGGATAGCAGAGTATGTGTGCACCGCAGCTAGTTCTCGGGGTGCTTGTATTCTATTGTATATTTATGACGGGAATAATATACTCTTAATTAATGGGAACTTTCATGTTAATATTGTGAAAAATTATGGTATTGTTTTGAGAAAACATAACGGGTTAACCGATAGTGAAATGTATTACATATTGAGAATCTGAGTTTAAGTAAATCCCTCTATTTATTTGATAACGCTAGGATGTATTATGGGAATCGAGTAGTAAGGGGTAGAACTTATAACGGGTTGGTTAGATATGGATGTCTTTAGATGGGTACGGTACGTTAGGAGTGCACACGTAGTCGAGAGGTGAGAATTTCATGTGAGTGCACGTCCTAACATGTATTTTGCATTTAATGTTTTAATGTTATTAAAACACTTGTTGTTTTCAAAATGTTTTCCACTTACGGGCTCTGACCCATTTGCTTTCAAATCTATTTTTGTAAAAACCATTTTAGGTGCCCAGCTACAAGGACACCATGCTTAGGATCCTCATTCAGGTGACGAGCTGTAGCTGTTTGTGGAAGTTACAGGACTTTGCTTGTAGACGCTTCATCTACTTTGACGCTATATTCAACAGTTATCAGTTGTAGGGCATGTCGCCCATTCCTTTTAGAGACATTTCATTTATTTCAGTTATTCAGACTTTTGGCATGTAATTATTCAGGATTCAGACTTGTAGTATTATTTTTCTGTTGTGGGATTGTTGTGAGGAGTTTTCCTCCGGATTTATATTTATGTTGTTGGTTATTCATTACTTCATTATATTGAATGGTTGTTATTCTTTCATTATTCTTTTACTGCATGTTAATCAGACTTAACTTAAAATTTGGCACTTACTTTTTAAATACTAGGTGGTTAGTAATGATTAAAATTTTTTCGACAGTGATGCTATTAACTGAACCAACTTGGCATTTTGAATTAATTTAATAAAGGAGTAGCTACCCGATATTTAATTAGTCGGGGTGTTACAGTCTCTTCCATTTATAACAATGAATTCTTGATGTGGAGAATCCTACTGTGGCGGGAGTTAAGGAAGTACTAAACTACTTTTATGAAATTACACGGTGCGACTCCTTTCATGGAGTTTCAAACACGCATCCTCTTAACAGAGGGGTGCACTTATCGTGCAAATATGAGCTCATGTGCGACCAGAAAGTCGAAGACAATCCACTTACTCTTTTTATTTACACCACCTCGTTCCCTAACCACGCCTAAAAATATAGCTTATGAGGTGTAATCAATCATTGTGGGGCCATTTAGGTGGACCCCATATGAACCTGACACCCGAACCAATGTATATTTGAAACGTCACTAGAATGAGTTTTGGGAATTTGAAGAAAAGTACTACGTAAAAACTAGATTAGAAACATCGCACACTCTATATTTTTCTCTTAAATTTTTATCAAAAAATCATTGCTCAAATCAACCCAATTTATTCCTCACACATATCATGTTACCTCATTTATCCCATAAAATTACATCCCTTTAAAATTTTGCATCCAAAAAGAAATAAATTTGCTAAATTAGAGGAAAATAGCGACGGGGATAAAATTATACTCCACGTTAATTATCATTATTACACCATAATACTATATTTCAAAATTTAAAGTGCTTCAATCTATGATATAATTCATAAAATATACATACCATATTGTCCTTACACTCTTCAAAACACGTGTTAATTACGAAATGAAAATTGATTTATTTCCCTCTTATAGTAATTCATTTAATTCCAAAATGGGTAGGGAATTTGCAGGTAGAAATTTAATAACTTTAAATAACCATTCATGCCAAATGGAGTTTAACACTAAATGTGGACAGAAAAAAATAGAGTACAAAGTAAAAGATTTTGTTTTTTTTGAAAGGAATGTCTAAGTCTCTTCCTTTTAATACAATTAATTCTAGGTGTGGATAATCTTACTGTGGTGGGAGTTAAGGAAGTACTAAACTAGTTTTATGAAATTACACGGTGATACTCCTTTCACGGAGTTTCGAACCCACAACCTCTTAGGAGAGGGTTGCACTTACCATGGAACTATGATCTCATGCGCGACCAGGATGTCAAAGACACTTTACTTACTCCTTTAATTTCCTGCTTCTCGTTCTCAAATTATCCCCAAAAAATATATCATGTTACGTGTAATCAAAACGTTATGGGGACATTTATTTGCACACCCATCTGAACCTCACACCCCAACCAATGTATATTTGAAAACTCACTAGAATGGTTTAAGATTTTGGAGAAAAGTACTACGTAAAAACTGGATTAGGAAAATAGGACAATCAATATTTTTCTCTTAAATTTTCATTAAAAAATCATTGCTCAAATCAACCCAATTTATTCCTCACCCATGGCATGTTACCTCATTTATCCCACAAAATTACACCCCCCCCTAAAATTTGGCATCCAAAAATAAACGAATTAGCCAAATTAGAAGAAAATAGGGATGGGGATAAAATTATACTAAGCGTTAATTATCATTATTACACCATAATACTATATTTCAAAAATTGAAGTGCTTGAATCTGTGATATAATTCAAAAAATATGCATATCTTATTGTCCTTACACTCTTCCAAACACATCTTAATTACCAAAAGAAAATTGCTTTATTTCCATCTTATAATTTTTCATTTAATTCAAAGATGGAGAGAGAATTTGTTGGTAGAAATTTTATAAATTTAGATAACCATTCATGCCAAATGGAGTTTAACACTCAATGCGAAGAGAAAAAAAATAAAGTACGAAGTAAAATATTTTTTTCTTAAAAAGGAAGGTCAAAGTCTCTGTAATACCCCGTATTTTTGTGATATTTATTTTATAGGATTAATTAAATTAAATGCGTATTAATTGGAAATTAATCCGGATTAAAATACTAGCGAGATGCGAGTTGGTATTTGAATATAATGTGCATATATGATTATACATGAATATTGAAGTATGAAATTTGTCGTGAGATTGAAATACGGCAAGTTGGAAAATTTTATTGAGACGCGTGTGACAGTCGCGTCAGGGAGATATTTATTTTAATTAAAAGGTGAATTTTAGTTATGTTAACCGTATGGTCATTTTGAGTGCGCCAACGCGTCCGTAAGGGTCTAAATAGTCATAAAACACTAGTCGGGGATTAAGTTTGGGTCCCGGGGCATTATTGGGACATACCGGTAACTTATAAGGGCATTTTGGTAATTTCAGAAATTGGGTAATTAAAACCCACGAAAATTAGAGTTAAAATATGACTTAGTATTAACCCACTAAGCCATTTCCAACCCCAATTTAGGAAGTGGGTTACGGGAGAAGTTATAACTTGGCAAAACCAACCTCACCTCCATTAACACCTTGAGAAGAAAGCTTGGAGAGAGAGAGAGGAGGAGGAATTCTGCAGAGGAGAGAGAGAACCATTCATCAGATTCATCATCAAATCCAGAGTTACCCTTAAGGAAAGTGATTTAATTTCGTTTTTATAGAGAATGCTTCTTCCATGAGTAGGAAATCAAATTAAATTGTATGTTCTTGGGAGTTAATGAAGAACCCATTAAAATTGGAAGTAGAATTTACATTTTTGATGAGGAATCGCATGTAGATTTGTATGTAGATGATTATTCTGATGATAATATAATTTGGAAGAAACAAAAGCAGATTTAATTAGGCCCATTGATGATTTATAAGTTTTAGGGTTCATGTTCTTGAGATTTGAAAAATAAATGTTGGAGATTTGATAATTTTGATGCAGTTTAGGGTGATTTGAACCCATATAAATGTTGTAATACGGTTGAAACATGTTTAGGAAGGATTAAATACCTTAAAACATTGTTGGGATGACTTTTAGGTGAGATTAGAAGTGAAGAGAATTGGGAAAAACGAGATAGGAATTTCTGGGCTCGAATCTGGCCACTCGTTAGAAAACCTGCCCAGGTCGTTCGAACGAGCTTCTAACGAGTTGACAGTTTGAGTTCAAACGAGAGGGATGTTCATTCGAAGACTTTCGTTCGAACGAGATCTCGTTAGAAGGTCCAGTTCGTTCGAACGAACTCTCGTTCGAACAGCCTCGTTCGAACGAGACTTCGAACGAGTTGACAGTTTAGGCTTTTTAGCCTGTTTTGATCCCGAGTGTCCCGTAACCTTGTGTATACGTAGAGATAACCTTCCCTTGATGAGTAATTGATATATTTGGGATGTTTGGGATATAATGAGGAGTCAAACCTAGAAGTGTAGTTTGAACCAAAGGGAAAATATGAAGTAGGACTTGAGTGTTTATTACGATGCGAGAACTATTGACGGCCTAATTTATTATATTAATCTGGAACATATAAATTGTGTAGTATTATATGTCGGTACGAGAATGAGAAGTGTACCACCAATATATTATGGTGATTACTAAGATGTGTGAATACTTAGTATATGTATTGATTTTATGTGTATGACATACCTACCATACTTGCTATCACGGGAGGTTTGCGTTCGCTTAGAGCCTTCTAATCCTTGTGTTGCTCGGATTTAGATTGGTTACCTCGATGAACATAGGTCAGAGAAGGACTTATTGGGATGTTAATAAGTCTGCTGATCGTGGGAGCGCCGGTATGTGCGTGACCCATGTGATGTGACTGTGTTCGCCTCCATTTTTTGTGACGTTGTTATCTGAGAACTATTCCTGAGAGATTCGGAATATGTGATCCTTATGTACGTGATGTACCGGGATGGATAGCAGAGTATGTGTGCACCGCAGCTAGTTCTCGGGGTGCTTGTATTCTATTGTATATTTATGACGGGAATAATATACTCTTAATTAATGGGAACTTTCATGTTAATATTGTGAAAAATTATGGTATTGTTTTGAGAAAACATAACGGGTTAACCGATAGTGAAATGTATTACATATTGAGAATCTGAGTTTAAGTAAATCCCTCTATTTATTTGATAACGCTAGGATGTATTATGGGAATCGAGTAGTAAGGGGTAGAACTTATAACGGGTTGGTTAGATATGGATGTCTTTAGATGGGTACGGTACGTTAGGAGTGCACACGTAGTCGAGAGGTGAGAATTTCATGTGAGTGCACGTCCTAACATGTATTTTGCATTTAATGTTTTAATGTTATTAAAACACTTGTTGTTTTCAAAATGTTTTCCACTTACGGGCTCTGACCCATTTGCTTTCAAATCTATTTTTGTAAAAACCATTTTAGGTGCCCAGCTACAAGGACACCATGCTTAGGATCCTCATTCAGGTGACGAGCTGTAGCTGTTTGTGGAAGTTACAGGACTTTGCTTGTAGACGCTTCATCTACTTTGACGCTATATTCAACAGTTATCAGTTGTAGGGCATGTCGCCCATTCCTTTTAGAGACATTTCATTTATTTCAGTTATTCAGACTTTTGGCATGTAATTATTCAGGATTCAGACTTGTAGTATTATTTTTCTGTTGTGGGATTGTTGTGAGGAGTTTTCCTCCGGATTTATATTTATGTTGTTGGTTATTCATTACTTCATTATATTGAATGGTTGTTATTCTTTCATTATTCTTTTACTGCATGTTAATCAGACTTAACTTAAAATTTGGCACTTACTTTTTAAATACTAGGTGGTTAGTAATGATTAAAATGTTTTCGACAGTGATGCTATTAACTGAACCAACTTGGCATTTTGAATTAATTTAATAAAGGAGTAGCTACCCGATATTTAATTAGTCGGGGTGTTACAGTCTCTTCCATTTATTACAATGAATTCTTGATGTGGAGAATCCTACTGTGGCGGGAGTTAAGGAAGTACTAAACTACTTTTATGATATTACACGGTGGGACTCCTTTCATGGAGTTTCAAACACGCATCCTCTTAGGAGAAGGGTGCACTTATCGTGCAAATATGAGCTCATGTGCGACCAGAAAGTCGAAGCCAATCCACTTACTCTTTTTATTTACACCTCCTAGTTCCCTAACCACGCCTAAAAATATAGCCTGTGAGGTGTAATCAATCATTTTCTAGCCATTTAGGTGGACCCCATATGAACCTGACACCCTAACCAATGTTTATTTGAAACGTCACTAGAATGGTTTTAGGAATTTGGAGAAAAGTACTACGTAAAAACTAGATTAGAAACATCGCACACTCTATATTTTTCTCTTAAATTTTCATCAAAAAATCATTGCTCAAATCAACCCAATTTATTCCTCACACATATCATGTTACCTCATTTATCCCATAAAATTACATCCCTTTAAAATTTTGCATCCAAAAAGAAACAAATTTGCCAAATTAGAGGAAAATAGCGACGGGGATAAAATTATACTCCACGTTAATTATCATTATTACACCATAACACTATATTTCAAAATTTAAAGTGCTTCAATCTATGATATAATTCGTAAAATATACATACCATATTGTCCCTACACTCTTCAAAACACGTGCTAATTACGAAATGAAAATTGATTTATTTCCCTCTTATAGTAATTCATTTAATTCCAAAATGGGTAGGGAATTTGCAGGTAGAAATTTAATAACTTTAGATAACCATTCATGCCAAATGGAGTTTAACACTAAATGTGGAGAGAAAAAAATATAGTACAAAGTAAAAGATTTTGTTTTTTTTAAAAGGAATGTCTAAGTCTCTTCCTTTTAATACAATTAATTCTAGGTGTGGATAATCTTACTGTGGTGGGAGTTAAGGAAGTACTAAACTAGTTTTATGAAATTACACGGTGATACTCCTTTCACGGAGTTTCGAACCCACAACCTCTTAGGAGAGGGGTGCACTTACCATGGAACTATGATCTCATGCGCGACTAGGATGTCAAAGACACTTTACTTACTCCTTTTATTTCCAGATCCTCGTTCTCAAATTAGCCCCTAAAAATATATCATGTTAGGTGTAATCAAAACGTTGTGGGGACATTTATTTGCACACCCATCTGAACCTCACACCCCAACCAATGTATATTTGAAAACTCACTAGAATGGATTAAGATTTTGGAGAAAAGTACTACGTAAAAACTGGATTAGGAAAATAGGACAATCAATATTTTTCTCTTAAATTTTCATTAAAAAATCATTGCTCAAATCAACCCAATTTATTCCTCACCCATGGCATGTTACCTCATTTATCCCACAAAATTACACCCCCCCAAAAAATTTGGCATCCAAAAATAAACGAATGAGCCAAATTAGAAGAAAATTGGGAAGGGGATAAAATTATACTAAGCGTTAACTATCATTATTACACCATAATACTATATTTCAAAAATTGAAGTGCTTGAATCTGTGATATAATTCAAAAAATATGCACATCTTATTGTCCTTACACTCCTCCAAACACATCTTAATTACCAAAAGAAAATTGCTTTATTTCCATCTTATAATTTTTCATTTAATTCAAAAATGGAGAGAGAATTTGTTGGTAGAAATTTTATAAATTTAGATAACCATTCATGCCAAATGTAGTTTAATACTCAATGCGAAGAGAAAAAAAATAAAGTACGAAGTAAAATATTTTTTTCTTAAAAAGGAAGGTCAAAGTCTCTTCCATTTATTGCAATGAGTTCTTGATGTGGAGAATCCTACTGTGGCGGGAGTTAAGGAAGTACTAAACTACTTTTACGAAATTACACGCTGGGACTCCTTTCATGGAGTTTCAAACACGCATCCTCTTAGGAGAGGGGTGCACTTATCGTGCAAATATGAGCTCATGTGCGACCAGAAAGTCGAAGACAATCCACTTACTCCTTTTATTTACACCTCCTCGTTCCCTAACCACGCCTAAAAATATAGCCTGTGAGGTGTAATCAATCATTGTGGGGCCATTTAGGTGGACCCCATATGAACCTGACACCCTAACCAATGTATATTTGAAACGTCACTAGAATGGTTTTAGGAGTTTGGAGAAAAGTACTACGTAAAAACTAGATTAGAAACATCGCACACTCTATATTTTTCTCTTAAATTTTCATTAAAAAATCATTTCTCAAATCAACACAATTTATTCCTCACACATGTCATGTTACCTCATTTATCCCAGAAAATTACATCCCTCTAAAATTTAGTATCCAAAAAGAAACGAATTTTCCAAATTAGAAGAAAATAGGGAGGGGGATAAAATTATACTGAGCGTTAATAATCATTATTACACCATAATACTATAATTCAAAAATTGTAGTGCTCGAATCTATAATATAATTCGTTAAATATACATATCTTATTGTCGATACACTCTTCCAAACACAAGTTAATTACCAAATGAAAATGGATTTATTTCCGTCTTATAGTTTTTCATTTAATTCAAAAACGGAGACAAATTTTTTTTTGCAGAAATTTTGTAACTTTAGATAACCATTCATGCAAAATGGAGTTTAACACTAAATGTGGAGCGAGAAAAAGGGAGTACGAAGTGAAATATTTTTTTTTAAGAAAAAAAGAGGAACGTCGAAGTATCTTTCATTTATTAAAATTAATTCTAGGTGTGGAGAATCTTACTATGGTGGGAGTTAAGGAAGTACTAAACTAGTTTTATGAATTTACACGGTGATACTCCTTTCACGGAGTTTCGAACCCGCAACCTCTTAGGAGAGGGGTGCACTTACCATGGAACTATGATCTCATGCGCGACCAGGATGTCAAAGACACTTTACTTACTCTTTTTATTTCCAGCTCCTCGTTCTCAAATTAGCCCCTAAAAATATATCATGTTAGGTGTAATCAAAACGTTGTGGTGACATTTATTTGCACACCCATCTGAACTTCACACCCCAACCAATGTATATTTGAAAACTCACTAGAATGGTTTAAGATTTTGGAGAAAAGTACTACGTAAAAACTGGATTAGGAAAATAGGACAATCAATATTTTTCTCTTAAATTTTCATCAAAAAATCATTTGTCAAATCAACCCAATTTATTCCTCACCCATGGCATGTTACCTCATTTATCCCACAAAATTACTCCCCCCCTAAAATTTGGCATCCAAAAATAAACCAATTAGCCAAATTAGAAGAAAATAGGGATGGGGATAAAATTATACTAAGCGTTAATTATCATTATTACACCATAATACTATATTTCAAAAATTGAAGTGCTTGAATCTGTGATATAATTAAAAAAATATGCATATCTTATTGTCCTTACACTCTTTCAAACACATCTTAATTACCAAAAGAAAATTGCTTTATTTCCATCTTATAATTTTTCATTTAATTCAAAAATGGAGAGAGAATTTGTTGGTAGAAATTTTATAAATTTAGATAACCATTCATGCCAAATGGAGTTTAACACTCAATGCGAAAAGAAAAAAAATAAAGTACGAAGTAAAATTTCTTTTCTTAAAAAGGAAGGTCAAAGTCTCTTCCATTTATTACAATGAATTCTTGATGTGGAGAATCCTACTGTGGCGGGAGTTAAGGAAGTACTAAACTACTTTTACAAAATTACACGGTGGGACTCCTTTCATGGAGTTTCAAACACGCATCCTCTTAGGAGAGGGGTGCACTTATCGTGAAAATATGAGCTCATGTGCGACCAGAAAGTCGAAGACAATCCACTTACTCCTTTTATTAACACCTCCTCGTTCCCTAACCACGCCTAAAAATATAGCATGTGAGGTGTAATCAATCATTGTGGGGCCATTTAGGTGGACCCCATATGAACCTGACACCCCAACCAATGTATATTTGAAACGTCACTAGAATGGTTTTGGGAATTTGGAGAAAAGTACTACGTAAAAACTAGATTAGAAACATCGCACACTCTATATTTTTCTCTTAAATATTCATCAAAAAATCATTTCTCAAATCAACACAATTTAATCCTCACACATGTCATGTTACCTCATTTATCCTAGAAAATTACATCCCTCTAAAATTTAGTATCCGAAAAGAAACGAATTTTTCAAATTAGAAGAAAATAGGGAGGGGGATAAAATTATACTGGGCGTTAATAATCATTATTACACCATAATACTATAATTCAAAAATTGAAGTACTCAAATCTATAATATAATTCGTTAAATATACATATCTTATTGTCCATACACTCTTCCAAACACATGTTAATTACCAAATGAAAATTGATTTATTTCTGTCTTATAGTTTTCCATTTAATTCAAAAACGGAGACAAATTTTTTTTTGTAGAAATTTTGCAACTTTAGATAACCATTCATGCCAAATGGAGTTTAACACTAAATGTGGAGCGAGAAAAAGGGAGTACGAAGTGAAATATTTTTTTTTAAGAAAAAAAGAGGAACGTCGAAGTATCTTTCATTTATTACAATTAATTCTAGTTGTGGAGAATCTAATTGTGGTGGGAGTTAAGGAAGTACTAAACTACTTTTAAGAAATTACACGGTAACTCTCCTTTCACGGATTTTTGAGCCCGCAACCTCTTAGGAGAGGGGTGCACTTACCATGGAACTATGAGTTCATGTGCGACCACAAAGTCAAAGACAATCTACTTACTCCTTTTATTTCCACCTTCTCGTTCTCAAATCAGTCCTTAAAAATATAGCTCGTGAGGTTTAATCAACACATTGTGGGGCCATTTACGTCATCACCATATAAACCTCACACCCCAACCAATGTATATTTGAAACCACACTAGAATGTTTTTGGGAAATTGGAGAAAAGTATTTTCTAAAAAGTGGATTAGAAAAATAGGACACTCTATATTTTTCTCATAAATTCACATTAAAAAATCATTGCTCAACTCAACCCAATTTATTCCTCACACATATCATGTTACCTTATTTATCCCATAAAATTACATCCCTTTAAAATTTTGTATCAAAAAAGAAACGAATTTGCCAAATTAGAGGAAAATAGCGACGGGGATAAAATTATACTCAACCTTAATTATCATTATTACACCATAATACTATATTTCAAAATTTAAAGTTCTTGAATCTATGATATAATTTGTAAAATATTCATACCTTATTTTCCTTACACTCTTCCAAACACGTGTTAATTACCAAACGAAAATTGATTTATTTCCCTCTTATAGTAATTCATTTAATTCCAAAATGGGGAGGGAATTTGTTGGTAGAAATTTAATAACTTTAGATAACCATTCATGCCAAATGGAGTTTAACACTACTTGTGGAGAGGAAAAAATACAGTACGAAGTAAAATATTTTTATTTTTTAAAAAGGAATGTCTAAGTCTCTTCCTTTTAATACAATTAATTCTAGGTGTGGAGAATCTTACTGTGGTGGGCATTAAGGTAGTACTAAACCTGTTTTATGAAATTACACGATGATACTCCTTTCACGGAGTTTCGAACCCGCAACCTCTTCGGAGAGGGGTGCACTTACCATGGAACTATGATCTCATGCGCGACCAGGATGTCAAAGACACTTTAGTTACTCCTTTTATTTCCAGCTCCTCATTCTCAAATTAGCCCCTAAAAATATATCCCGTTAGGTATAACAAAACGTTGTGGGGACATTTATTTGCACACCCATCTGAACCTCACACCCCAACCAATGTATATTTGAAAACTCACTAGAATGGTTTAGGATTTTGGAGAAAAGTACTACGTAAAAACTGGATTAGGAAAATAGGACAATCAATATTTTTCTTTTAAATTCTCATTAAAAAATCATTACTGAAATCAACCCAATTTATTCCTCACCCATGGCATGTTACCTGATTTATCCGACAAAATTACACCCCCCCTAAAATTTGGTATCCAAAAATAAACGAATTAGCCAAATTAGAAGAAAATAGGGATGGGGATAAAATTATACTAAGCGTTAATTATCATTATTACACCATAATACTATATTTCAAAAATTGAAGTGCTTGAATCTGTGATATAGTTCAAAAAATATGCATATCTTATTGTCTTTACACTCTTCCAAACACATGTTATTTACCAAACGAAAATTGCTTTATTTCCCTCTTATAATTTTTCATTTAATTAAAAAATTGAGAGAGAATTTGTTGGTAGAAAGTTTATAAATTTAGATAACCATTCATGCCAAATGGAATTTAACACTCAATGCTGAGAGAAAAATATAGAGTACGAAGTAAAATATTTTTTTCTAAAAAAGGATGGTCAAAGTCCCTTCCATTTATTACAATGATTTCTAGATGTGGAGAATCCTATTGTGGTGGGAGTTAAGGATGTACTAAACTACTTTTACGAATTTACACGGTGGGACTCCTTTCATGAAGTTTCAAACCTGCATCCTCTTAGGAGAGGGGTGCACTTATCGTGCAAATATGAGCTCATGTGCGACCAGAAAGTTGAAGACAATCCACTTACTACTTTTACTTACACCTCCTCGTTCCCTAACCACGCCTAAAAATATATCATGTGAGGTGTAATCAATCATTGTGGGGCCATTTAGGTGGACCCCGTATGAACCTCACACCCCAACCAATGTATATTTGAAACATCACTAGAATGGTTTTGGGAATTTGGAGAAAAGTACTAGGTAAAAACTAGATTAGAAACAGAGGACAATGTATATTTTACTCTTAAATTTTCATTAAAAAATCATTTCTCAAATCAACACAATTTATTCCTCACACATGTCATGTTACCTCATTTATCCCAAAAAATTACATCCCTCTAAAATTTAGTATCCAAAAAGAAACGAATTTTCCAAATTAAAAGAAAATAGGGAGGGGGATAAAATTATTCTGAGCGTTAATAATCATTATTACACCATAATACTATAATTCAAAAATTGAAATGCTCGAATCTATAATATAATTCGTTAAATATACATATATTATTGTCTATACACTCTTCCAAACACATGTTAATTACCAAATGAAAATTGATTTATTTCCGTCTTATATTTTTTCATTTAATTCAAAAACGGAGACAAATTTTTGTTTGTAGAAATTTTGTAACTTTAGATAACCATTCATGCCAAATGGAGTTTAACACTAAATGTGGAGCGAGAAAAAGGGAGTACGAAGTGAAATATTTTTTTTAAGAAAAAAAGAGGAACGTCGAAGTATCTTTCATTTATTACAATTAATTCTAGGTGTGGAGAATCTTACTGTGGTGGGAGTTAAGGAAGTACTAAACTAGTTTTATGAAATTACACGGTAACTCTCTTTTCACGGAGTTTCGAACCCGCAAGCTCTTAGGAGAGGGGTGCACTTACCATGGAACTATGATCTCATGCGCGACCAGGATGTCAAAGACACTTTACTTACTCCTTTTATTTCCAGCTCCTCGTTCTCTAATTATCTCCTAAAAATATATCTTGTTAGGTGTAATCAAAACATTGTGGGGACATTTATTTGCACACCCATCTGAACCTCACACCCCAACCAATGTATATTTGAAAACTCACTAGAATGGTTTGGGATTTTGGAGAAAGGTACTACCTAAAAACTGGATTAGGAAAATAGGACAATCTATATTTTTCTCTTAAATTTTCATTAAAAAATCATTGCTCAAATCAAGCCAATTTAATCCTCACCCATGGCATGTTACCTGATTTATCCGACAAAATTACACCCCCCTAAAATTTGGTATCCAAAAATGAACGAATTAGCCAGATTAGAAGAAAATAGGTATGGGGATAAAATTATACTAAGCATTAATTATCGTTATTACACCGTAATACTATATTTCAAAAATTGAAGTGCTTGAATCTGTGATATAATTCAAAAAATATGCATATCTTAATGTCCTTACACTCTTCCAAACACATGTTAATTACCAAAAGAAAATTTCTTTATTTCCCTCTTATAATTTTTCATTTAATTAAAAAATGGAGAGAGAATTTGTTGGTAGAAAGTTTATAAATTTAGATTACCATTCATGCCAAATGGAATTTAACACTCAATGCAGAGAGAAAAATATAGAGTACGAAGTAAAATATGTTTTTCTAAAAAAGGAAGGTCAAAGTCTCTTCCATTTATTACAATGAATTCTAGATGTGGAGAATCCAATTGTGGTGGGAGTTAAGGATGTACTAAACTACCTTTACGAATTTACACGGTGGGACTCCTTTCATGGAGTTTCAAACTTGCATCCTCTTAGGAGAGCGGTGCACTTACCGTGCAAATATGAGCTCATGTGCGACCAGAAAGTCGAAGACAATCCACTTGCTCCTTTTATTTACACCTCATCGTTCCCTAACAACACCTAAAAATATATCCTGTGAGGTGTAATCAATCATTGTGGGGCCATTTAGGTGGACCCCATATGAACCTCACACCCCAACCAATGTATATTTGAAACATCACTAGAATGGTTTTGGGAATTTGGAGAAAAGTACTACGTAAAAACTAGATTAGAAACATAGGACAGTGTATATTTTACTCTTAAATTTTCATTAAAAAATCATTTCTCAAATCAACACAATTTATTCCTCGCACATGTCATGTTACCTCATTTATCCCAGAAAATTACATCCCTCTAAAATTTAGTATCCAAAAAGAAACGAATTTGCCAAATTAGAAGAAAATAGGGAGGGGGATAAAATTATACTGAGCGTTAATTATCATTATTAGACCATAATACTATATTTCAAAAATTCAAGTTCTCGAATCTATAATATAATTCGTCAAATATACATATATTATTGTCCTTGCATACTTCCAAACACATGTTAATTACCAAATGAAAATTGGTTTATTTCCGTCTTATAGTTTTTCATTTAATTCAAAAATGGAGGAAAAATTTTTGGTTAGAAATTTTGTAACTTTAGATAACCATTCATGCCAAATGGAGTTTAACACTAAATGTGGAGGGAGAAAAATAGAGTACGATGTAAAAGATTTAAAAAAAAAAAAGGAAAGTCAAAGTATCTTTCATTTATTACAATTAATTCTAGCTGTGGAAAATCTAATTGTGGTGGGAGCTAAGGAAGTAATAAACTACTTTTAAGAAATTACACGGTGAGACTCCTTTCACGGAGTTTCGAAACCGCAACCTCTTAGGAGATGGGTGAAATTACCATGGAACTATGAGTTCATGTGCGACCACAAAGTCAAACACAATCTAATTACTCCTTTTATTTCCACCTTCTTGTTCTCAAATTAGTCCCTAAAAATATAGCCCGTGAGGTGTAATCAATACATTGTGGGGACATTTAGGTGGAAACCATATGAACCTCACTCCCCGGCCAATGTATATTTGAATCCTCGCTATAATGGTTTTGGGAATTTGGAGAATAGTACTTCCTAAAAAGTGGATTAGAAAAATAGGACAATCAATATTTTTTTCATAAATTTACATTAAAAAATCAATACTCAAATCAACCCAATTTATTCCTCACGCATATCATGTTACCTCATTTATCCCACTGAATTACATCCTTCAAAATTTAGTATCCAAAAAGAAACAAATTTTCCAAATTAGAAGAAAATAGCGATGGGGATAAAATTATACTCAACGTTAATTATCATTATTACACCATAATACTATATTTAGAAATTTAAAGTGCTTGAATCTTTGATATAATTCGTAAAATATACATACCTTATAGTCCTTACACTCTTCCAAACACGTGTTATTTATCAAACCAAAATTGATTTATTTCCCTCTTATAGTAATTTACTTCCAAAATGGGGAGGGAATTTGTAGGTAGAAATTTTTTAACTTTAGATAACCATTCATGCGAAATGGAGTTTAACACTAAATGTGGGGAGAAAAAATTGCGTACGAAGTAAAAGATTTTATTTTTTTAAAAAGAAATGTCTAAGTCTCATCCTTTTATTACAATTAATTCTAGGTCTAGAGAATCTTACTGTGGTGGGAGTTAAGGAAGTACTAGACCTCTTTTATGAAATTACACGGTGATACTCCTTTCACGGAGTTTCGAACCCGCAACCTCTTAGGATAGGGGTACACTTACAATGGAACTATGATCTCATGCGCGACCAAGATGTCAAAGACACTCCACTTACTCCTTTTATTTCCAGCTCCTCGTTCTCAATTCAGCCCTTAAAAATATATCATGTGAGGTGTAATCAAAACATTGTGGGGACATTTAGTTGCACACCCATATGAACCTCATTCTCCAACCAATGTATATTTGAAACCTCACTAGAGTGGTTTTCGAAATTTGGAGAAAAGCACTTCGTAAAAAGTGGATTAGAAAAATAGGACAATCAATGTTTTTCTCAAAAATTTACATTAAAAATCATTGCTCAAATCAACCCAATTTATTCCTCACACATATCATGTTACCTCATTTGTCCCACAAAATTACATCCTTTAAAATTTTCTATCCAAAAATAAACGAATTAGCCAAATTAGAAGAAAATAGGGACGGGGAAAAAATCATACTAATCGTTAATTATCAGTATTGCACCATAATAGTATATTTCAAAAATTGAAGTGCTTGAATCTGTGATATAATTCATAGAATATACATATCTTATTATCCTTACACTCTTCCAAACACATGTTAATTACCAAAAGAAAATTATTTTATTTCCCTCTTATGTTATTTCATTTAATTCAAAAATGGAGAGAGAATTTGTTGGTAGAAATTTTATAAATTTAGATAACCGTTCATGCCAAATGGACTTTAACACTGAATGTGGAGAGAAAAAAATAGAGTACGATGTAAAATATTTTTTTCTGAAAAAGGAAGGTCAAAGTCTCCTCCATTTATTACAATGAATTCTAGATGTGGAGAATCCTATTTTGGTTGGAGTTAAGGATGTACTAAACTACTTTTACGAAATTACATGGTCGGACTCCTTTCATGGAGTTTCAAACCTGCATCCTCTTAGGAGAGGGGTGCACTTACCATGGAACTATGATCTCATGTGCGACCATAAAGTCGAAGACAATCCACTTACTCCATTTATTTACACCTCCTCGTTCCCTAACCAGGCCTAAAAATATAGTCTGTGAGGTGTAATCAATCATTGTGGGTGCATTTAGGTGGACCCTATATAAACCTCACACCCCAACCAATGTATATTTGAAACTTCACTAGAATGGTTTTGGGAATTTGGAGAAAAGTACTACGTAAAAACTAGATTAGAAAAATAGGACAATCTATATTTTTCTCTTTAATTTTCATTAAAAAATCATTTCTCAAATAAACACAATTTATTCCTCACACATGTCATGTTACCTCATTTATCCCACAAAATTACATCCCTCTATCATTTAGTATCCAAAAAGAAACAAATTTGCCAAATTTGAAGAAAATAGGGAGTGCTAAAATTATACTGAGCGTTAATTATCATTATTACAGCATAATACTACATTTCAATAATTGAAGTGCTCGAATCTATAATATTATTTGTTAAGTATACATATCTTATTGTCCTTGCACTCTTCCAAACACATGTTAATTACCAAATGAAAATTGGTTTATTTCCGTCTTATAGTTTTTCATTTAATTCAAAAACGGAGACAAAATTTTTTGGTAAAAATTTTGTAACTTTAGATAACCATTCATGCCAAATGGAATTTAACACTAAATGTGGAGGGAGAAAAATAGATTACGTCGTAAAAGATTTTTTTTAAGAAAAATGAATGCCGAAGTATCTTTCATTTGTTACAATTAATTCTAGCTGTGGAGAATCTTAATGTGGTGGGAGTTAAGGAATTACTAAACTAATTTTAAGAAATTACACGGTGAGACTCCTTTCACGGATTTTGGAACCTACAACCTCTTAGGAGATGGGTGCACTTACAATGGAACTATCAGCTCATGTGCGACCACAAAGTCAAAGACAGTCTACTTACTCCTTTTATTTCCACCTCCTCGTTCTCAAATCTATCCCTAAAAATATAGCCTGTGAGGTGTAATCAATACATTGTGGGGACATTTAGGTCGGCACCATATGAACCTCACTCTCCAACCAATGTATATTTGAAACCTCACTAGAAAGGTTTTCGGAATTTGGAGAAAAGTACTTCGTAAAAAGTGGATTAGACGAATAGGACAATCGATATTTTTCTCATAAATTTACATTAAAAATTAATGCTCTAATCAACCCAATTTATTCCTCACACATATCATGTTACCTCATTTATCCCACAAAATTACATCCTTTAAAATTTAGTATCCAAAAAGAAATGAATTTGCCAAATTAGAAGAAAATAGCGACGGGGATAAAATTATACTCAACGTTAATTATCATTATTACACCATAATACTATATTTCAAAATTTAAAGTGCTTGAATCTTTGATATAATTCGTAAAATATACATACCTTATTGTCCTTACACTCTTCCAAACACGTGTTAATTAGCAAACGAAAATTGATTTATTTCCCTCTTATAGTAATTCATTTAATTCCAAAATGGGGGGGAATTTGTAGGTAGAAATTTTATAACTTTCGATAACCATTCATGCCAAATGGAGTTTAACCTTAATGTGGGGAGAAAAAAGTAGCGTACGGAGTAAAAGATTTTGTTTTTTTTTTAAAAAGGAATGTCTAAGTCTCTTCTTTTTATTATAATTAATTCTAGGTCTGGGGAAGCTTACTGTGGTGGGAGTTAAGGAAGTACTAACCCTCTTTTATGAAATTACACGGTGATACTCCTTTCACGGAGTTTGGAGCTCGCAACCTCTTAGGAGAGGGGTTCACTTACCATGGAACTATGATCTTATGTGCGACCAAGATGTCAAAGACACTCCACTTCGTCCTTTTATTTCCATCTCCTCGTTCTCAAATCAGCCCCTAAAAATATATCATGTGAGGTGTAATCAAAACATTGTGGGGACATTTAGTTGCACACCCATATGAACCTCACACCCCAACCAACGTATATTTGAAAACTCACTAGAATGTTTTGGGATTTTGCAGAAAAGTACTACGTAAAAACTGGATGAGGAAAATAGGACAATCAGTAATTTTCTCTTAAATTTTCATTAAAAAATCATTCCTCAAATCAACCAAATTTATTCCTCACCCATGGTATTTTACCTCATTTATCCCAAAAAATTACGCCCCCCCTAAAATTGGGTATCCAAAAATAAACGAATTAGACAAATTAGAAGAAAATAGGGACGAGGATGAAATTATACTAATCGTTAATTATCATAATTACACCATAATACTATATTTCAAAAATTGAAGTGCTTGAATATATGATATAATTCATAAAATATACATATCTGTTTGTCCTTACACTCTTCCAAACACATGTTAATTACCAAACGAAAATTGCTTTATTTCCCTCTTGTAGTACTTCATTTAATTCAAAAATGGAGAGATAATTTGTTGGTAGAAATTTTATAAATTTATATAACCATTCATGGCAAATGGAGTTTAACACTGAATGGGGAGAGAACAAAATAGAGTACGAAGTAAAATATTTTTTTCTTAAAAAGGAAGGTCAAAGTCTCTTCCATTTATTATAATTAATTCTAGATGTGAAGAATCCTATTGTGGTGGGAGTTAAGGAAGTACTAAACTACTTTTACAAAATTACACGATGGGACTCCTTTCATGGAGTTACAAACCTGCATGTTATTAGGAGAGGGGTGCACTTACCGTGCAAATATGAGATCATGTGCAACGAGAAAGTCGAAGACAATCTACTTACTCATTTTATTTACACGTCCTCGTTCCCAAACCAGTCCCTAAAAATATAGCCTGTGAGGTGTAATCAATCATTGTGCGGACATTTAGCTGGACCCCATATGAACCTCACACACCAACCAATGTATATTTGAAACATCACTAGAATGGTTTTGGGAATTTGGAGAAAAGTACTTCCAAAAAAGTGGATTAGAATAATTGGACAATCCATAGTTTTCTCTTAAATTTTCATTAATTTTTTTCCCTCAAATCAACCCAATTTATTCCTCACCCATGTCATATTACCTAGTTTATCCCACAAAATTACATCCCTCTAAATTTTGGTATTAAAAAAGAAACGAATTAGCCAAATTAGAAGAAAATAGGTACGTGGATAAAATTATATTGAGCGTTAGTTATCATTATTACACCATAACGCTAAATTCATAAAATTGAAGTGCTTGAATCGATGATATAATTCATAAAATATACATATCTTATTGTTCTTACACTCTTACCAACACATGTTAATTACCAAATGAAAATTGATTTATTTCCCTCTTATAGTATTTCATTTAATTCAAAATGGAGAGAGAATGTTTTAGTAGAAACATTATAACTTTAGATAACCATTCATGACAAATGGAGTTTAACACTAGATGTGGAGAGAAAAAAATAGAGTACGAAGTTAAAGATTTAAAAAAAAGGAAGGTCTAAGTCACATCTATTAATTACAATTAATTATAACTGTGGAGAATCTTACTGTGGTGGGAGTTAAGGAAATACTAAACTACTTTGACGAAACTACACGGTGAGACTCCTTTCACGGAGTTTTGAACCCGCAACCTCTTAGAAGAGGGGTGAACTTACCAGGGAACTATAAGTTCATGTGTGACCACAAAGTCAAAGACAATATACTTACCCCTTTTATTTCCACCTCCTCAGTCACAAATAAGTCCCTAAAAATATAGCCTGTGAGGTGTAATCAATACATTATGTCTCCATTTAAGTGGAACCCGTATGAACCTAACACCCCAACCAATGTATATTTAAAACCTCACTAGAATGGTTTTGGGAATTTGGAGAAAATTACTTCCTAAAAATTGGATTAGAAAAATAGGATAATTTGTAAAATATACATATCTTGTTATCCTTATACTCTTCAAAACACATGTTAATTACCAAATGAAAATTAATTTATTTACCTCTTATAGTATTTCATTTCATTCAAAACCGAGAGAGAATTTGTTTTTAGAAATTTTATAACTTTAGATAAACATTCTTTCCAAATGGAGTTTAACACTGAATGTGGAGAGAAAAAAATAGAGTACGAAGTACAAGATTTTTTTAAAAAAAAAAGGAAGGTCTATGTCTCTTTAATTTATTACAATTAATTATTGTTGTGGAGAATCTTACTGTGGTGGGAGTTGAGGAAGTACTAAACTAGTTTTATGAAATTACACGGTGATACTCCTTTGACAGAGTTTCGAATCCGCAACCGCTTAGGAGAGGGGTGCACTTACCATGGAACTTGTGACACCCCACCTAATAAAATATCGGGTGATCAATCCTTTAGTGGATTAAAACATGAATCCCATATGGTTCATTCTCAGCATCACTGTCGAAAGCCAATTTAATTACTAATAACTTATTAGGCTGGCGTCAAAATTTTCATTAACTAATCTTTTTAATCAAACCAACAAAGTAAAAAATCACAACAGTTTCTATACAACAACTGAAATGAACTAAATAACCGAACTCTCGGTACAAAATAATTCAACCAAATCGAATCCGCTAACTAAAATGCGGTAAAAGAATAACTTAATACAGTTTGGCTATCGGCCCGAGTGTTTCTGCAGTACCTCCTATATAGATTTCAAGGATAGACGCATCTACAGTACTCTCACTTGCATCCATAACTGCTGCAACAAATGTTTGACTCGAAGGAAGAATCATCCAGGCATCCCTGTGTATGGACACCTATATATATACATATATAACAAGAAAGGGGAAAAATAGAGAAACAGGTCAGAGCCCAAGCTTGAAAATATTTAGTGTGACTCCCCACTTATTAAAATAAGATGTGGCCAGCCCGTTACTCAAATAAAATCAGGAATCATAAATGGTCCATTCTTAGCATCACTGTTGCAAAATAATAGTACGAGACAACCACAAAATATTTTTGAAAACGGATGTCAAATAATTTTGCAAGTTTCATAGAATAGTTTCGATAATCCAATTTATAATAGAAGGTGGATAAAAATAAAGACATGCAATAGTTTAATAACTATTCTTCAAAACATAACGAAATAAGTTTTCGGTTAACAGGATAATCCAAAAGAATAAAACAAGTATTACAGAAAGTATAAATAAAAACTGGGGTAACACGCTCGAATATACAGATGGATCATAACTAGAGTATCAAAATAAAATGATGCGTTTACTACAAAATTATACAACATCTGCAAAATGATGTAGCTCCTTGACACTGGGAAGGAAGGATCAAAGCGGGCACCCATGCAGTGGAACACCTGAGCAATAATAAGAACCACACAAGAAATATAAATATAAACGGGTCAGGGCCCGGTTTGATATGAAATATGTGTTAATAAAATGAAAAACAATTATGAATGTTAGACATCATAAATAGGTTAAGTTCTCTCTTCATAAAAAGAACCATAATCGCCTCCCTTCTAAATGTGCATCATAGATCCATACTATACTATTACACATTAACAACCCATTCAATTAAGAGGAATATCTTACTCGATATAACATGCTTGGTTTTCAAATTCATAAGATATATCTTTACAAATCAATTTAACTTCGGGTCATATAGAATAGAATTGATTTATAGTTTCATTGACTCATTCATATGAAATGACATCACCGTGAAAAATAATTTTAATCATAATATTGTAACAACCCGCCCTTTTTGGAGACACTTAAATCCCACATTTGGGTATAAATAGGGAATTTGGAGAATTTCTCAAAATAGTGATTTTTGGTATTTTCGAGGATTAGATGATTTTCGATGGATGGTACATTTGCTTTTGGTGTTAAGTAAATAAATTAAAGTATTTTAATTATATGTCATCATTGGGTAAAGCGACATCAGATAATATTTTAATAGGAATACCGCATTTAATTATTTTGGGTTGAAATAGTGATTTACGGTCAAGTACCTCGGATGAAAATTTTGACTGCGCCATGACTCTCGGAATGGCCGAGATAGTCGGAAAAGAGTGTCCGATTGTCGAAATTGAGTTTCGGGTAATTTTAGAGGTAAAAGTAACTCGTAATTGGGTAAACGAGTCGTTTTTGGGTTTTAAGGGGTTAAACCCTTATTTTCTCCCTTATAAGTTAAGAGAAAGAGAAAAGGAAAGAAAAGAGAAAAGAGAGAGAGAGAGAGAGAGAGAGAGAGAGAGAGAGAGAGAGAGAGAGGAGGAGAAAGGGAGGAACTCCAGCCAAACTCTGTGGGATTCAGCTCGAGGTCATCGGATTAAATCTTCCAGGCAAGTGTTTACTTGCTTTGTTTCACTTATGCATTTATTTCATTTCATAGTTGGTAGAACCCCAAATTAAAAACGGGGAAAACTTTGATACGACTTTACATATTGATGTAATGTAAACTCCTTGTGCTTTTAAGTATTAAAACCATGTTAATGGAGTAATTAATCAAATTGAATTGGGATAAATGTCAAAAACTTATGGAAGAACCTTAGAAAGTAGTTTAATACCCAAAATTTATGGAAGAATTTGTTGTAAATTAGTGTTAGGATGATATTTGGGTTGTTGGTTGAGGTTGGAAACCATAAAAATGGAGTTTGGGTTGTTATTGGGTATTTTGGAGACTGAAAAATTGGCCAAACTGTAGCCCTCAAACTGGCCGAATCGATTCGGGTAAAAGCCGAATTGATTCGCCTAAAGGGAATTGGGTTTCTGCAGTGGGTCGAATCGATTCGGGTATAGACCGAATCGATTCCCCATTCACAGACCTATTTGCACAATACTTTTCGAATCGATTCGGATTGGGAACCGAATCGATTCGCCAACCCGAATCGATTCGCTAAAGGGGCGAATCGATTCGCTTAGGCCAGAATTTCTAGTTTTCTCCCTTTAAGACTATGGGGAGTTGAATTATCATTTGCGATTTTTATGGGGGTTCCTAGTGATGATAATGGGACTTCTATATAATATTTTTGGGGGTAAATAAACCTCTAGTTGGATGAGAAGGCCTTGAATTGGTGTAGGGCATGATTCGGAGGATAAATTCATAGGTTAGTGTTTTTGGGGCATTTAGGCCTACATAATTATGCGTATAGGAAGCATGATTATAATTGATTGTGGAGTGAGCTTATCCTATAAGATAATTTGGATAATTTGGGAATATATATATATATTCATTTAGTGAGAAATAGTATGATTGGAGATATCCAAAGGAATCCGTAGATGGGATTTAGGTATGTATTGATTACCAAAGTAAGAAAATACTTTTGGATTTAGTATCATGCATATATGAATGCATGATTATGATTCCTTGAGGGAATCTTTGGGATTATTGGTCATCGTTAGATGGTTTGGCAAATATGGCCATTTGTTTATATTCGGGGGAGAATATATGGTATATGTATACATTATGATTCAAGTATATATATAATTTGAGACATATGATTTTTGAAAATAAAATATGAATGTTTTCAGAATGAAAAGACAAATGATTTTTATAAATGATAAAAATGAGGATACACACCTCTCTAAATCGCTATCATAGGGGAAGTTGCGTACGTATGGTGAAGCCCCCTGACTAATGAATGCAGGGTGGATATAGTCCTATAGGCCATATGAGCGTTTATTGTATTTTTCTGCGCTGGTTAGGAGATTCTGGGTGTGGTATTGAATATCCCGTAGGCATATGGCTGCTTTCCAACGTCTTGCATTGTAGGGTCCCAGGTTGTCTTGATGATAGACCCTGGAAGATGATAGCCATTTAGGGGCGCGCACAGTGGGGAAACCCGGAAGGGCGGTCTTAGAACGCGTTATTTGTTAAAGCAATTTATGATAATAAATTAGATTTAATTTACATTTCCTGGATGGAAGAAGGGAAATGGGATAAAGGTTTGGCTTTGGTAACACTCCCGGATGGAAGAAGGGATATGGAAGCATATGATATGGTAAAAGCATTTTAATGATAATGAAAATGTCTTTTAATACATTTCCTGAATATAAAAAGTGAAATGGGGTATTTTGAAAAGGAAAAGCGTTTTTCTAATAATAAAATTGGCTTTTAAAAAGTTATATGTTATGTTAAAGCAATTCATGATAATGAATTGGCTTGTATATTTACATTTCCTTGATATAAGAAAGGAAATGGGAAGTTTTGAGAAAAATGAAAAGTATTGATAAATACTTTGTATATGAATCCTCAGTCCGGGAGATAGATCCGGAAGTATATTGTAATATGAATATATATATATGGATGAATCGAGCACCGAGGGTCTAATGGATCCCGATGATCGACCTTGCCGGATAGTAGTGTATCGGGGCGGTTACTTGTTTGGATTTCGCTTTGCGAGACACCCCACGCACGAATATGGCATTGTGTTGAGACTCGGGAGAATTTTTATCCTTAGTGCTCTTATATTATGATTTATCATATGATGTATATATATATATATATATATATATATATATATATATATATATATATATATATATATATATATATTATGTTCTAAGGGACTGGCGAATCTCAACGATCGACCTTGCCGGATAGTAGTGTATCGGGGGGGTTCCTTGTTTGGATTTCGCTCTGCGAGACACCCCACGCACAAACTTGGATTACTGTTGAAACTGGGGATAAGTTAGCCCTTATTACACTACTTGGACTATCTAGGGTTGATAGTGGTTGGGTGATGAACTAGTTTAGCAGGGTAGCTTGACTAGGATGTTTAGAGAGATGCGTTAGAAGTGAGCTGTTTGATGAGAGGTGAGGGGTATCTCATGGGAGTGCGATACCAACTTAAATATGAGATAAAACCTTTTTCAAAATAATAAGGCATTTATGCACTTGCTAAATATTTTCAAAACTCGGGCTCTGACCCGTTTATCTACTTTTCCTCTCTTGCTATATACATATATATATATATATATATACTGTATAGGTGTTCCGACACAGGGACGCCTGGATGACACATCTTTCGAGTCAGATACCTGCTATAGTAGATGTGGATGCGTGCAGGTTCTTGATAGACGCTTCCACCTTTGTACTCTAGATAGGAGGCATTGCATAAGTATTTGGGAAAATGGCCCAATTGTATTTAGTTATTCTTTTTTTTTGAAGCATTCGATATGGTTGTATATTTTGACCGAGTGTTCGGTTATTTTATTTCATTTCAGTTTCATTTACGCAAAAACTGTGTGGATGTTTTTATTCACTGTTGTTAAAAAGAGTAGTTAAGTAAAATTTTGACACAGGCCTAATAGGTTATTAGTAATTAAATGGATTTTCGGCAGTGATGCTAAGAATGATCCATATGAGACTCCTGTTTAAATTTAATATTCGAATGATCGCCCGATATCTTATTAGGCGGGGTGTCACAGATGGCATCAGAGCATCAGGTTCTAGTGTCCTTAGGAATCTATGCGGACGTACTACGTTTTCAGCGTTGCTCTCGATTTGTTATAGAGCCTCATGATTAGGATTGTTGATTTCTCTTGTGACATTTCATTCTCCTGCCATATTATTAGATTATTGTAATCTTTTACGCATTCGTTTGAGAATCGTATGCGGTGCTTGGATGGCGGCAGGAGGTGGGGCTTAGTTGGAGCTTTAAGGTTGAAGCTCGTAGTGGAGTTTCCTTTTAACGAAGAATTTAAGAGGACTAGTAAGATGATAGCAAGGAGTAGGGCGAAGTTATTGTTATGAGTTTTACCTCAAGGAAGAGGTATAAGTGGTGTGGCTAGATAAAGTCACGGTGTTCGTTAGCCCTAAACTCGTGTGTGTAATTTGAGCTTTGTGGCGGTATCGATAACATTATATCATGTATGGATATGTGTTGTCCGCAATACCGGAGTTTTATTTTCCTTCATTCTCCATAGAGGCGGGTGTTGATATATTTTATATATATATCTGGTTAGTAATACTGGTTCTATATGTCTATATGAGTATGGTGATATGATGAGTATAATACATTATGGTATTTTCGGAGCGATAGAAGGCTATTGATGGCAAGACTATCGTGTCCATGGTTCCTGGAGGGAACGTGTTGTTATTGAGGTGTCTCACCTGGATACAAGTTGAGTTCACCTTTATTATTATGGGTAGATGGAACTTCAATGAGTAGAGGTTTCATTATCGTGATTTGAGTATATGGTGACCTTATAGGTATGATTTAAGGCCGCAGGATTATTGTTGACCTGTAAGTCTAAGCTCATTATTGATTGCACAAGGACTTAAAAATTTGTTCGAGCGCTGGGTGGTGTGACTCATAGTTAGATATAGGAGTTCAAATCACCTTTTTGTTAGAATAGGGGATAGGGTTATCCCGGTTGCATGTTTGAAATAACGGAACTCCATGATCGACGAAGTCAAGTGTCAATGTGTGGAGGGGTTCCTTGTTTGGATTTCGCTTTGCGAGACGCTCCACATATGACTCTTAATGGCGTTGGGAGTGGAGAGCTATTATAGGATGCAAGGATGTTGGTTTTGTGAAAAAGTCTTATAGTGTGGATGAACCACTATAGACTACGATCCATGTGATGATGGTATGCTTATGGAAATATTGTGCTATGGAAAAGCAATAAAGTGGTCCTTTCGCCACAATAGGTGGGTGAGGTTGGACTTAGAGAAATTGATTTGAGGATAACAGTCAGGCCTTAATGAAAAGGCAAATTTTAAGAAGGTATGTTTTGGGGATGATGTTCGTAGTGTTCCTACAGAAAGTTGGCACTTCGATTAGTTAGGTTTCCTTTCATATGGGCGGAAGGATAGAGTAGTAGGAATGTGTTCGTAGGTTAGTTTAGTAGGATTTAAGAAGTCCTATTGGTGTGCCTTAGGTCGATATATCTCAATCACCGACTACGCGAGGGAGTAGTGTAACGAGAAGGTTCTTTGTTGGATTTCTCTTCGGCGAGACGTCCCACGCACGAAACCGAGCAAATGTCGGAAGTTGAGAGATGCCTTGGGCACTAGGGATATATTTAGGAGTATCCTCGTCTCGCGTAGGTAGAGTAATGTATAGATTGTAGAATTTGTTAGGATGTAGGTTCGATAGAGTTAGTGACACCGAGGTTAGGAAAATGAATTTCACAGGTTGGGACGACCCATAGGTGAGTATTACACCGAGGAAAGGAGACCCTCATTGGGAGATAGTGTTACGTGTCAATCGTTCATTACGGATGTGTAGATGTGCATAGGTTAGAAAGGTGTATGAGCACCTTAGTGAGTTGGTTTATATACCGCCTGAAATAGAATGGGCGTGGTATGTAAATTTGAAGTTTATGTCGTGAGGCACTAGTAATGATGAGTGCTAGGTGATGCTATTGGAGTCACTTTATGATCGTGGTAGCCGTATAGAATGTGGTTGGGAACCATTGGTTAGTATTGTTCCCCTTGAGGTATTAGGATTTGGAGAAATCTTAGTTTGGTGGTGTAGGTTGTACCTGAATTTCAAGGAAGAAATTTCGTTGTAAGGGGGGGAGTATGTAACAACCCGCCCTTTTTGGAGACACTTAAATCCCACATTTGGGTATAAATTGGGAATTTGGAGAATTTCTCGAAATAGTGATTTTTGGGATTTTCGAGGATTAAATGATTTTCGATGGATGGTACATTTACTTTTGGTGTTAAGTAAATAAATTGAAGTATTTTAACTATATGTCATCATTGGGTAAAGCGACATGAGATAATATTTTAATAGGAATACCGCATTTAATTATTTTGGGTTGAAATGGTGATTTACGGTCAAATACCTCGGATGAAAATTTCGACTGCACCATGAGTCTCGAAATGGACGAGATAGTCGGAAAAGAGTGTCTGATTGTCGAAATTGAGTTTCGGGTAATTTTAGAGGTAAAAGTAACTCGTAATTGGGTAAATGAGTCGTTTTTGGGTTTTAAGGGGTTAAACCCTTCTTTTCTCCCTTATAAGTTTAGAGGGAGATGAAGAGAGAGAAAAGGAAAGAAAAGAGAAACGAGAGAGGGAAAGAGAGAGAGAGAGAGAGAGAAGGAGGAGAAAAGAGGAGAAAGGGAGGAACTCCGGCCAAACTCCGCGGGATTCGGCTCGAGGTCGTCGGATTTCATACTCCAGGCAAGTGTTTACTTGCTCTATTTCAATTATGCATTTATTTCATATCATAGTTGGTAGAACCCCAAATTAAAAACGGGGAAAACTTTGATACGATTTTACATATTGATGTAATGTAAACTCCTGATGCTTTTTAGTATTAAAACCATGTTAATGGAGTAATAAATCAAATTGAATTGGGAGAAATGTCAAAAACTAGGCTTTTGGGTTTTAAGATCCAAAACCTTAGAAAGTAGTTTAATACCCAAAATTTATGGAAGAATTTTTTGAAATTAGTGTTAGGATGATATTTGGGTTGTTGGTTGAGGTTGGAAACCATAAAAATGGAGTTTGGGTTGTTATTGGGGATTTTGGAGACAAAAAAATCGGCCAAACTATAGCCCTCGAACTGGCCGAATCGATTCGGGTATAAGCCGAATCGATTCGCCTAAAGGGAATTGGGTTTTTGTAGTGGGCCGAATAGATTCGGGTACAACCCGAATTGATTCTCCATTTACAGACCTGTTTGCAGAATACTTTCCGAATCGATTCGTATTTGGAACCGAATCGATTCGCCAACCCGAATCGATTCGCTAAAGGGGCGAATCGATTCGCTTAGGCCAGAATTTCCAATTTTCTCACTTTAAGACTATGGGGAGTTGAATTATCGTTTGGGATTTTTATGGGGGTTCCTAGTGATGATAATGGGACTTCTATATAATAGTTTTGAGGGTAAAAAAACCTCTAGTTGGATGAGAAGGCCTTGAATTGGTGTAGGGCATGATCCGGAGGATAAATTCATAGGTTAGTGTTTTTGGGGCATTTAGGCCTACATAATTATGCGTATAGGAAGCATGATTATAATTGATTGTTGAGTGAGTTTATCCTATAAGATAATTTGGATAATTTGGTAATATAAATATATATTCATTTAGTGAGAAATAGTATGATTGGAGATATCCAAAGGAATCCGTAGATGGGATTTAGGTATGTATTGATTATCAAAGTAAGAAAATACTTTGGATTTAGTATCATGCATATATGAATGCACGATTATGATTCCTTGAGGGAATGTTTGGGATTATTGGTCATCGTTAGATGGTTTGGCAAATATGGCCATTTGTTTATATTCGGGGGAGAAGATATGGTATATGTATACTATCTGATTCAAGTATATATATAATTTGAGATATATGATTTTGAAAATAAAATATGAATGTTTTCAGAATGAAAAGACAAATGATTTTTATAAATGATAAAAATGAGGATACACACCTCTCTAAATCGCTATCATAAGGGAAGTTGCGTACGTATGGTGAAGCCCCCTGACTAATGAATGCAGAGTGGATATAGTCATATAGTCCATATGAGCGTTTGTTGTATTTTTCTACGCTGGTTAGGAGATTTCGAGTGTGTTATTGACTATACCGCAGACATATGGCCGCTTCTCGATGTCTTACGTTGTAGGATCCCAGGTTGTCTTGATGATAGGCTCTGGAAGATGATATCCATTTAGGAGCGCGCACAGTGGGGAAACCCGGACGAACGGTATTAGAACGCGTAATTTGTTAAAGCAATTTATGATAATAGATTGGCTTTAATTTTCATTTCCTGGATGGAAGAAGGGAAATGGGATAAAGGTTTTGGCTTCGGTAACACTCCTGGATGGAAGAAGGGATGTGGAAGAATATGATTTGGTAAAACCATTTTCATGATAATGAAAATGGCTTTTAATACATTTCCTGATTATAAAAAGGGAAATGGGATATTTTGAAAAGGAAAAGCATTTTTATGATAATAAAATTGGCTTTTAAAAAGTTATATGTTATGTTAAAGCAATTCATGATAATGAATTGGCTTTTATATTTACATTTCCTTGATATAAGAAAGGAAATGGGAAGTTTTGAGAAAGATGAAAAGTATGTATAAAAACTTTTTATATGAATCCTCAGTCTGGGAGATAGATCAGGAAGTATATTGTAATATGAATATGTATATATGGATGAATCGAGCACCGAGGGGCTAATGGATCCCAATGATCAACCTTGTCGGATAGTAGTGTATCAGGGGGGTTCCTTGTTTGGATTTCGCTTTGCGAGACACCCCACGCACGAATATGGCATTGTGTTGAGACTGGGGATAAGTTTTATCCTTAGTGCTCTTATATTATGATTTATCGTATGATGTATATATATATATATAAGTATAGATATAAATATATATTATGTACTGAAGGACTGGCAGATCTCGACGATCGACCTTGCCGGATAGTAGTGTATCGGGGGGTTCCTTGTTTGGATTTCGCTCTGCGAGACATCCCATGCACGAACTTGGCTTAGTGTTGAGACTGGGGAGAAGTTATCCCTTAGTACACTACTTGGACTATCTAGGGTTGATAGTTGTTGGGTGATGGACTAATTTAGCAGGGTAGCTTGACTAGGATGTTTAGAGGGATGCGTTAAAAGTGCACTGTTAGATGGGAGGTGAGGGGTATCGCATGGGTGTCCGATACCAACTTAAATATGAGATAAAACCTTTTTCAAAATAATAAGGCATTTATGCACTTGCTAAATATTTTCAAAACTCGGGCTCTGACCCATTTATCTACCTTTCCTCTCTTGATATAGATATATATATATATATATATGTACTGTATAGGTGTCCAGACATAGGGACACCTGGATGACACTTCTTTCGAGTCAGATGTCTGCTGCAGCAGTTGTGGATGCGTGCAAGTTCTTGATAAACGCTTCAATCTTTGTACTCTAGACAGGAGGTATTGTATAAGTATTCGGGCCAATGGCCCAATTGTGTTTAGTTAATTTTTTTGAAGCATTCTATATGGTTGTATATTTTGATCGAGTGTTCGGTTATTTTATTTCATTTCAGTTTCATTTATGCAAAAACCGTGTGGATGTTTTTATTCGCTGTAGTTCAAAAGTGTAGTTAAGTAAAATTTTGACATCGGCCTAATAGGTTATTAGTAATTAAATGGATTTTCGACAGTGATGCTAAGAATGATCCATATGAGACTCCTGTTTTAATTTAATATTGGAGTGATCGCCCGGTATCTTATTAGGCGGGGTGTCACAGATATAATGGTTCTAAGACCATCCTTCCTGGAGTCACCCTACTGGATGTGCCCCTAAAAGCTATAATCTTCCAGGGGCAATAAAATACAAGGTTTAATGATCCTTATGTTATCCCCTGAAAGTGCAAACAATGCTAGCCAACTCTACTCTAGTTCTAGACTCCCTTACTAGAAAAAATGAGACACTAAATTCTATTAATTAATCCCCGAATGAAGCCCGAATACTCCCTTACTAACCTAGGGCATTAATCCCCCTTATATAAGGCCCTAATACTCTTTATTACTTCATAAAATAATTTTCCTAAGCCTCAAACCTAGAAGAAAAGGACAAGAAACCAAGTTAGGAAAATTTCCTAAAACAACAAGATTTCTGTATTGATTCGCCTAGGGCCGAATCTACTCGCCCCCTGATAGCGAATCGATTCGCTAAAAAAGAAAATTGATTCGGCTGAGAAAACCAACCTTCTACCTCAGCCCGAATCGATTAGGCCTTAAACTGAATTGATTCAGTTTCCCAGACCTGTAGCCACAATTTTAGCGAATAGATTCTCTAGGGAGGGCGGATCGATTCGCCCAGGTCGAAATGCCCAGTTGGGGCCACGAGTTAATATGAACACTAAATACCTAAAACCTATTTTCTTCCCTCTAATTTCAATATCATCCATTAATAACTTCACCCAATCATTCCTACACAACAAACCACTAATAAATCCAACTCTAATCATGTCTAAATCCAATGTTTAAGGGTTTAAACACCAAAATCATAAAAATCTATAAATGATTTAAACTCAAGAACAAAACTATAAATACAAATTATTCACACTCCATCATATATAAAAGAAATTTAGAAACATGCCTCAAGGTTGTAGTCTCGGATTCTTCCTCGTTGAAATAATTTCCAAGCCCAAATCACCAAATCTCTTCTTCTCTCTTCTTTCTCCTAAGCTCTCTCTTCTCTTTAAATCTCTCTAGGTTTAGAAACACATAAATGAGCTTAAATGCTCTTGTAAGAATAAAATACCCAAAGCATACAAAATACACTAAGTCCAACATTAAATGCTACTACGTATTTAAAATGACTCGTAACATCATAATTAAGTTATAACTAGTCAAAAGTGGCCCGGAACCCAAAAATACAACTTGGTACTTATTGTAACAACCCTCGCTTTCTAAAAACTTATTTCATATTAATTTATAGTGTGAAGTAATTATATAAATATTGGAAAATGGATTAAATATTAATTGAATGAGTTGAAAGATAATATTTACTAGACTGTTGCATATTTACTGTTATGTGTATGTAAATATCATCATGTTATGTTTTATAGTGACGTATGCTTTTAACGACATTTAGGATATAAACGAAATCGAAACTTGAAACGACTTAAGTATTTTCGGATGCCAATTTAGAGGGCTTAGTTAGTCCCGAAAGGTGCGAGATACTCAATATATGTGCCATATAATATTTTTGGGTTTCGGGCACTTTTGACTGGTTTTGACTTAAATGTGTAGTTGCGAATCATTTTAATGTGGTATTAACAATTTGAATTGGGAAATTAGACTAAAGTCACTATTTAGTCTTGCGAAGGCTTTCATTTCTCTTATGTGTATTACTAAACCTTGAGAAAAAGAGAGAAGAAGAGAGTTGTGGAGAAAAGAGAGAGATTGGAGATTTGGCATTTGATCTTGCTTTCATCTTCCAACAATCTGAGATTTCTGCCATGAGGCAAGTTTTCTACTTGTTAATCTATGATTTAGGATGAATAAATTGTGTGATTTTTGTCTATATGAATCAATAGAACATATGTGAAATTTATGGATTTTGTCGTGTTTGTGCCCTAATCATAGTTTGGTTGGATGATTATGTGGAGTATAGTGGTTAGAGATCATGTACGTTGGTTTTGGTTGAATTAATGTTGGTTGTTATGGGTAATTATGAAGGAGAAATGAATGATCGGAAAAGTAGGGTATAAAACTCCATAGCTAAAATTGGGATTTCTGGGCTAGGCGAATCGATTTCCCACTAGCAAATCGATTCGCTAGAGGGGCAGCTTATAGGTCTGAGCGGACCGAATCGATTCGTCTTATTCGAATCGATTTGGCATTATGCATAAAGTCAGTTTCTCCTATCCGAATCGATTTATCTAGTCCGAATGGATTCTCTTTGAGACCGAATCGATTCGGCCAGGGCGAATCGATTTAGAAATGCTGTTGTTTTGAGTTATTTTTCTAACTCAATTTTGACTCTTTCCTTTTATGCTTAGGACTTAGGGACCTTCTTCTATGCAGTAAACTTATTGTCCTAGAGTCTTAGATGAGTTAGTTAACTACCCTACATTTGAAATGGATTAAATAGGGCTTGTTCTAGGGGTGTCCAAATTGGTGTTAAGGTATGGTTTTCCTTTAGTTAATCATTATGAGACCAGGAGTTGTAAGGTCATATTGGGAGAGTTTAGAAGCTCAATTGAGGTATGCTAGATTCGATGGTTTATAGTAACATCATGACTTCTTAGAGAATTAATAAGAGGTCTATTAATCATTGAGGTTATAATGATGGAATAAATTATGTATGGCTCCAGATAAAATGTGACGTACATAATAAAATGGAAATGAAAATGGTAAATGATAATTTACTTAAACCGACCTCTCTAAATTCTATCATAAGGGAAGTACGCACATGAGGTGAAGTCCCCTGGCTAGTGAATGCAGGGTGAATATAGTCCTCGGCCATATGACCGGTTATTATGTATGTTGTAATTATTGTGTGATGTGGGGTAATTCCGGGTGTGGTTATGACTCACTTGCAGGTATATGTCCACTTCCCGAAGTTGTGTTTGGATGCTCGGGCTATCTTGGTTGATAGGACCTGGAAGATGATAGTCATTTAGGGGCACGTACAGTGGGGAAACCCAGACGGACGGTCTTAGAATCGTTATATATAGATGAATATAACTATTCTTATTCAAGTTGGACTTGATTTATGATAAATTCCATAAAGAGAAAATAACTGTGATTATGTTTCATAATGAGATATGGAACGATGAAATGGAAAAGTGTAAAGAATGGTAATTTTAATTAATGATATTAATTCATATCTTCTTGCAAAACGGAATGGAACTTATGATCATTTAATTGCCTTAGTTTATGCATTGAGTTGAGTAGGTAGATTCTTATGACTATCAATCATGTTCTGGTGATCATATAAAACCGAGCCCTGACCCGTTCATATTCCTTATTTTGCATGAATTGTTCATTCGCTCAGGTGCTCCGCCGCAAGGACGCCCATTCTTACTTTCCTATTCTGGTGTTTTGGGGAGCCGTAATACTTTGCGAATATGACGAGATATGTTTTTGTAGATGACTTAATTTTTGTACTCTAGTTATGATAGGATCATTTACTCGGGCGTGTGGCCAAGCTTCTGTAATTGTCTAATGAAGTGTATTATGTAACTTAATGAACTTGTTGAATATTATTGTATGAGACTGTTGACCGACAGCATATTCGATCCCCTTATTGTACACTTAATGCGGATGTAATATAAGTCCTTTTGGATATCCACTTTCTTTTCAAATTGGGTTGTTTAAATTCTTTCTTCAACTTATAAAACAAAATTTTTGGCAACCCGTTTTTCGAAAATATTGGGTGGTTATCCCGTATACTTACTCTATTATTGTGATGTTGAGAATGGTACCTCTATGATTCCCATTATTATTGGAGTATCCGGCTAGCCACACATTATTTTGGTGAGCGGGTTATCACAGATGGTATCAGTGCATCAGGTTTTAGAGTCTTTAGGATCTATGCGGACTTGTCACTTTCTACCGTAGCGTTCTTTGATATAAAGCTTAATGTTAGGACTATTTTGATGCCTGTGTTTGCGATCTTCTACAAAATATATTATTCTAAATAGTATTCTAAATCTATTGTTTCTTTGTCTTAGATGCCTCCTAAGAGAGGTCGCCCCGTTAGAAGGAATAGAGTTGTAGAAGAGGAGGTAGGACCTCCCCCGCCGCTGCAGGGAACTGTAAATGCTACTGAGGTAGCAAATATTATGGCCTAAGTGGTCATCACAGCGATGATTGCCATGGTTCAACAATTAATCTAAGCTCAACAACAGCGAGCTTAAGAGGTACAAGCTCCTGCGGGACCTTCTCCGTGGGAGAGAGTTAGAGATTCCTTTTTAATTGGCCATCCCCCAGAATTCCAAGGAGGTTCTGACATCATAGTACCTAATCAGTGGATGAAGTATATGCAGCGCCATTTACACATGGTGGAGTGTAGTGAGGAAAGAAAACAAATCCTTTTTACTTTTAAACTCTTTGGAGCTGTAGTACATTTGTGGGAGTCAATGACTACGCCAGAGCAGAGAGATGTTATGACCATTAATGATTTCTGGTTCTGTTTGATCAGAAGCATTTTCCTCCTGCAGTTCAAAGGGAGATGAGAAGAAAACTTTAGGATGTGGTGCAAGGAGAGCGTTCAGTTGTGGAGTATGCAGAGGAATTCACTCGGTTAGCTAGTTTTGTACCTGATTAGGTGACTCCGGAGGAGAGGAGGATATCCAAATTTATTGGAGGTTTGCACTGGAGGATACGACAACATTTACTGGGCAATCCATCCTTAAAGACTTTTGGGGATGTGATGAATGCGGCTTTACTCTATTGTCAGGAACATCGGTTGTATGTTCAAGGTAGTAAGAAGGCTTTAGTTTGGGGAAAGCTGGGAAACCCAGAGGCAATGGGATAGGATGAGGAGCACTACTCTCGTCCCAATCTTCGAGAAATAAACAAAAAGAAAGGGACCCCCAGCAAGGGGACTTTTCTAAACGGCAGCATTTTGGTGGATTAAGTGTTGGTGGAAGTAATATTAGGCACAGTCAAGGTGCTCCGTAACAGCAACACGCAGGTCGGGGTGGTGATGGGGTAGATGCCATCCAGGCCAAGGAGTTGGGAAGTTTAGAAATAACCGGGGCCAAAATTAGGAGAATATTACGAATCAATGCTTTCAATGAGGAGAGTCGAGCCATTTAAAGAGGGTGTGTCCTCAATTTATTGGGGGATAACTTCCTAGGGATCCACAGCAGCCACATGCTCAATTACCGCCACAAGTACCTAATCATGTTATCCCTCCACAACAAGGACAACTACAGTATGGTCGTGTTTACCCCATTCAGGATACTATGATTCCTCAGGCCCCGTCAGCGCCACCATCTATTGAGGGTAAGTTTCTCATTCAGGGGAACATGGGTCGAGTGTTGTTTGATATGCATGCAACACACTCATTCATTTCTAGAAGTTTTTCCCAGTCTACAGTTTTGATTAAATCTACGGAAAGTACCTTCACTAGTGTTGAATCTTCTATGGGTGATGGATCACTCATTTTCTTTATTTGTAAACAAATAGGAATAAATCTTGGTAACTTGTGTTTTGAGGCCGATTTACTCGTCCTTGATATGGTCGGGTACGATGTAATCCTGGGTATGGATTGGCTAGTGAAGTATCGTGCGATAGTTAATTGCTATGGGAAGAGTATGGTTTTTCCCGTTTCGGGGCAATAAATGTTTTTAGTGGCTATGCCTCGTTCAGAAGGAGGCTCTAGCACTTATTTGTATTGTATCGCGGAGGAGACTTCTTGAGATGTAGTCATTTCCTTAGATTCTATTCCGGTTGTTAGAGATTTCCAAGATGTTTTTCTAGAAATATTGGGTTTGCCTCCGAGTAGGGAGATTGAGTATATAATCGATTTAGCATCGAGAACGAGACTGATTGCTAAAGCCCTGTACCATATGTCTCCTGTTGAGATGAGGGAGTTAAGATATTAGATTTGGGACCTGTTAGAGCAAGGGTTTATTAGGCGAAGCACGTCATCATGGGACGCTCCGGTGTTGTTTGTGATGAAAAGTGGTAGTTCTTTCCAGTTATGTGTTGACTATAGAGAGTTGAATAAAGTCACAATCCGGAACAAATACCCATTGCCTCGGATTGATGATTTGTTTGATCAAATTAGGGGATCATCGCACTTCTCTAAAATAGATTTGAGGACGGGGTATCACCAATTGAGGATACGGCAACAAGATGTGTCCAAAACCACTTTCCTAACTAGGTATGGGTCCTACGAATTTTTGGTTATGCCCTTCGGACTAACCAATGCTCCTGCCATGTTTATGGACCTTATGAATAAAGTGTTTTGGGACTTCCTGGACCAGTTTGTCATTGTGTTCATTGATGACATCCTAGTGTATTCTGAAACAGAAGTCGATTATGCTACTCATCTACGATTGGTCTTGCAGACGTTGAGGGATCACCAACTGTATGCCATGTTCGAGAAGTGTGGTTTTTGGTTGCAGGAAGTACAGTTTCTACGTCACATTGTGATAGCCCGGGGTATTTTGGTAGACCCAAGTAAAGTGGTTGCGGTGAGGGAGTGGGGTCATCCCACGACGCCTACCGAGATTCGTAGTTTTATTGGTTTGGCGGGTTATTACCGCCGGTTTATCAAAGGTTTTTCTAAAATTGATAGCCCTTTGATAAATTTAACCCAGAAATGGGTCAGGTTCGTATGGGATGATTCTTGTCAGTCGGATTTTGACGAGCTCAAGGATAGGTTGACTTCTGCTCTAGTCCTTACGTTACCCAGGCCAGGATTGGAATACATAGTCTTTACCGATGCATCTCTACAAGGATTGGGAGGTGTAATACAACAAGAGCGGTGGGCTATTGCTTATGCTTCTCGCAATCTAAAGCCCCATGGAAAGAATTATCCGGTGCATGATTTGGAACTTGCCGCGATAGTTTTTACCTTGAAGATTTGGAGGCATTATCTCCTATGGGAGAAATTTAGTCTTTTCAAGGACCACAAATCGTTGCAATATTTGTTTTCCCAGATAGATTTAAATATGCGACAATGCCGGTGGCTAGAGTTTGTGACAGACTATGAATTTGACATCCACTATCTCCCGAGCAAGGCGAATGTGGTGGCGGATTCTTTGAGTCGGAAGCCCCAGGGGGAGTTAGCGGAGATATGGAAAGACAAATGGAAGGAGATTAGTCAGGAGGATGCGATTGCTAGGGAGTTTATGCAGGTGTTGGCTGTTATGACTACTATGGTAGCAAGGGTTGCAGAAGATCAAGGAAAGGACAAAAGATGTCAGGACCGTATACGCTAATTGTTAACCGAGGGAGCAGAATCCTACTCTATAAGCTCGGAGGGTGGATTACGTTTCCACGGGAGACTCATTGTCCCGGGTGAGGGGATTTAAGACGGTCCGTGATCACAAAATCTCATGGGTCTAAATTTTCAGTGCATCCTGGTGGGGACAAGATGTACCAAGACATGCGCCGTCAGTATTGGTGGGCGGGCATGAAGCGGGATATTTCTCAGTTCGTTTCCCAAAGTACTACTTATCGATTGGTGAAAGTAGACCACCAAAGACCAACGGGTTTGTTACAACCATTGGAGATACCGGTGTGAAAGCATCTCGATGGATTTCATCACGAGATTGCCAACATCGCAGAGTGGTCATGATATTATTTGGGTGATTGCCGATCGCTTAACTAAGTCGGCACATTTCCTACCCGTGTGCACAGATTATAATACTGCTCGTTATGCTCGACTATTTATTGCGGAGGTTGTTAGACTCCACGGGGTGCCAATAAAAATAGTCTCCGACTGAGATAAGGTTTTTGTTTCCCATTTTTGGAGAATTTTCCAAGAAGCTATGGGAACCGAATTGAAATTGAGTACTTCTTATCACCCTCAAACAGATGGGCAGACAGAAAGAGTCAACCAAATGTTGGAGTATATGCTCCGAATGTGCGTGCTTGATTTCAAAGGTGGTAGGGAACAATATCTCCCTTTGGTCGAATTTGCTTATAATAATTCATACCAATTCACCATCAGGATGGCACCTTATGAAGCCTTGTATTTCCAACCTTATAGATCACCCACTTGTTGGTTGGAGGTGGGGGATAATAAATTTCTTGGACCTGAAATGATCTAAGACACTTCTTTGAAGATCGAACTCATTCGAAATCACATCCGAATAGCTCAAGATTGTCAAAAGAGTTACGCCGATGCGAATAAAAGGCAGGTGGAGGTAGAGGTTGGAGATCAAGTTTTGGTGCAGGTATCGCCTATGAAAGGTATAAAGAGATTTGGGATGAAAGGAAAGCTTGCGCCGCACTATGTTGGACCATTTCCCGTTATTGCCAAGATAGGTGCAGTGGCGTATCAACTTTCCTTACCGGAACCCTTACACCAAATCCATGATGTATTTCATGTTTCCTCTTTGAAGAAGTATAAGAGGTGTTAAGGAGCCCTTTGGAATATTCTTTTGGAGGATATCGAGTTGCAACCCGATATTTCGTATGAAGAACAACCGATTGAAATCTTAGAGAACGGAGAGCGTAAATTAAGATCGCGAGTGGTACCCTTGGTGCGAGTTAAATAGGGTCATCACGACGCCAACGAATCAACGTGGGAGCGCGAGGACGATATGCAGGAAAAGTATCCGCATCTATTCTTGCAAGGTACACCTGAATTTTGAGAGCAAAATTCCCTCATAAAGGGGCAGTATGTAACAACCCTCACTTTCTAGAAACTTATTTCATATTAATTTACGGTGTGAAGTAATTATATAAAATGGAGTAAATATTAATTGAATGAGTTGAAAGATAATATTTACTAGACTGTTGCATATTTACTACTATGTGTATGTAAATATCATCATGTTACGTTTTATACTGTCGTATGATTTAAACGGCATTTAGGATATAAATGAAATCGAAAATTGAAATGACTAAAGTATTTCCGGATGCCAATTTAGAGGTAGTAGTTTGTCCCGAAAGGTGGGAGATAGTCAAAATATGTGCCATATAGTATTTTTGGATTTCGGGCACTTTTGACTGGTTTTGACTTAAATGTGTAGTTGCGAATCATTTTAATGTGGTATTAACAATTTAAGTTGGGAAATCAGACTAAATTCACGATTTAGTCTTGCCAAGCCTTTCATTTCTCTTATGTGTATTACTAAACCTAGAGAGAAAGAAAGAAGAAGAGAATTGTGGAGAAAAGAGAGAGATTGGAGATTTGGCATTTGATCTTGCTTTCATCTTCCAAAAATCTTAGATTTCTACCTTAAGGCAAGTTTTGTACTTGTTAATCTATGATTTAGGATGAATAAATTGTGTGATTTTTGTGTATATGAATCAATAGAACAAATGTCAAATTTATGGCTTTTTGTGGTGTTTGTGCCCTAATCATAGTTTGATTGGATGATTATGTGGAGTCTAGTGGTTAGAGATCATGTAGGCTGGTTTTGGTTGAATTAATGTTGGTTGTTATGGGTAATTATGAATGTGAAATGAATGATAGGAAAAGTAGGGTATAAAACTCCATAGCTAAATTTGGGATTTCTGGGCTAGGCGAATCGATTTCCCACTAGAGAATCGATTTGCTAGAGGGAAAACTTACAGGTCTGAGTGGACCGAATCTATTCGACTTATCCGAATCAATTCGACATTATGAAAAAAGTCAGGTCCTCCTATGCAAATCGATTCAGCTGGTCCGAATCGATTCTCTTTCAGACCGAATCGATTCGGCCAGGGTGAATCAATTCAGAAATGCTGTTGTTTTGAGTTATTTTTCTAACTCAATTTTGACTCTTTCCTTTTATGCGGAGGACTTAGGGACCTTCTTCTATAAAGTAAACTTATTGTCCTAGAGTCTTAGATGAGTTAGTTAACTACCCTACGTTTGAAATGGATTAAATAGGGCTTGTTCTAGGGGTGTCCAAATTGGTGTTAAGGTATGGTTTTCCTTTAGTTAATCATTATGAGACCAAGAGTTGTAAGGTCATATTGGGAGACTTTAGAAGCTCAATTGAGGTATGCTAGATTCGATGGTTTATATTAACATCATGACTTCTTAGAGAATTAATAAGAGGTCTATTAATTTATTGAGGTTATAATGATGATATAAATTATGTATGGCTTCGGATAAAATGTGATGTACATAATAAAATGGAAATGAAAATGGTAAATGATAATTTACTTAAACACACCTCTATAAATTCTATCACAAGGAAAGTATGCGCATGAGGTGAAGTCCCTTGGCTAGTGAATGCAGGGTGAATATAGTCCTCGACCATATGACCGGTTATTATGTATGTTGTATTTATTGTGCGATGTGGGGTAATTTTGGGTGTGGTTATGACTCACTCGTAGGTATATGTACACTTCCCGATGTTGTGTTAGGATGACCAGGTTGTCTTGGTTGATATTCACTCGAAGATGATAGTCATTTAGGGGCACGCATAGTGGGGAAACCCGGACGGGCGGTTTTAGAATCGTTATATATAGATGAATATAACTATTCTTATTCAAGTTGGATTTGATTTATGATAAATTCCATAAAGAGAAAATAACTGTGATTATGTTTCATAATGAAATATAGAACGATGAAATGAAAAAGTGTAAACAATGGAGATTTTAATTAATGATATTCATTCATATCTTCTTGCAAAACGAATTGGAACTTATGACCATTTAATTGCCTTAGTTTATGATTTGAGTTGAGTAGGTAGATTCTTATCACTATCAATCTTGTTAAACTGTTCATAACTTTCATACTATTTATTCTTCTGGTGATCATATAAAATCGGGCCCTGACCCGTTCATATTCCTTATTTTTCATGAATTGTTCATTCGCTCAGGTTCTCCGCCGCAAGGATGCCCATTCTGACTTTCCTATTTCGGTGTTTTGGGGAGCCGTAATACTTTGTGGATATTACGGTGTATGTTGTTGTAGACGCCTTCATTTTGGTACTCTAGTTATGATCGGGTCATTTACTCGGGCGTGTGGCCCAAGCTTCTGTAATTGTCTAATGAAGTGTATTATGTAACTTAATGAACTTGTTGAATATTGTTGTATGAGACTGATGACTGACAGCATATTCGATCCCCTTATTGTACAATTGATGCGGATGTAATATAAGTCCTTTTGGATATCCACTTACTTTTCAAATTGGGTTGTTTAAATTCTTTCAACAACTTATAAAACAAAATTTTTGGCAACCCATTTTTCTGAAATATTGGGTGGTTATCTCGTATACTTACTGTATTATTGTGATGTTGAGAATGGTCCCTCTATGATTCCCATTATTATTGGAGTATCGAGCTGGCCACTCCTTATTTTGGTGAGCGGGTTGTCACACTTATTTTTACTATCTCAACCATTTTCGGACTAGCCGTGCCCTTAAAATTGGCATCCGGGATAACGTTCATTATTTCATGTTCTGAAGTCATATTAACTCTTAAATAATAATTCAATTAGAATATAAATCATAGTTGTTGCTTAAAGCACAACGACACAACAAAACATAATGTTACACTAATTACATTCGATTAATGGTAAATATGCAAAACTAAGTAAATATTATCTCTTAAATCACTTAAAGTACTATTTGCTTCAACTTCTTTTATTTTATATAATTAACCCATACGCAAAATTAATATAAAAATATTTACTCAAAACTAAGGGGTATTACATACTCCCCCCTTTATAAAGGAATTTTGATCTCAAAATTTAGGCATACCTTGTGAAAAAAGGTGTGGGTACTTCTCTCGAATATCATACTCTCGTTCCCAAGTTGATTCCTCAGCATTGTGGTGTCCCCACTGGAATCGGACTAAGGGCACCACCTTCGATCTTAGTCTATGCTCTCTGTGGTCTAAAATAGAAACTGGTTGTTCCTCATATGAAATATCGGGTTGTAACTTGATATCATCCAATGGAATATGCTAATGAGCTCCCTCGCATCTTTTATACTTCTTTAAAGATGAAACATGGAACACACCATGAATTTATTGTAGGCGTTCTGGAAAAGCAAGTTAATGGGCCACGGGGACTACCTTTGCAATAACAGGAAAAGGGCCTATATAGCGCGGCGCAAGTTTGTCTTTCTTCCTGAATTGCATTACACCCTTGATTGGGGATACCCGCACTAAAACTTGATCCCCCACTTCCAATTCCACATGCGCCCGATTCGCCCCGGCGTAACTCTTTTGCCAATCTTGTACGATTCGTATGCGGTTTCGAATAAGTTCAATCTTCGAAGAGGTATATTTGATCATTTCAGGTCCAAGGAACCCATTATCTCCTACTTCCAACCAAAAAGCAGGTGATTGGTGAATTGGTATGAATTATTGTATGCAAATTCAACCAACGGGAGGTATTATTCCCATCCTCCTTTAAAGTCAAGTACGCACATTCGAAGCATATCCTCCAACATTTGGTTAACTCTCTCCATTTTCCCATAATTTTATGGATGGTACGATGTACTCAACCTCAATTCGGTCCCCATCGCTTCTTGGAATCTTTGCTAAAAATGGGATACAAAACTTTTGTCTCGGTCTGAGACTATGTTGACAGGAACCCCATGGAGTTTCCCAATTTCAGCAATAACGAATTGGGCATATCGTGTCGTATTATAATACTTCCATACCAATAGGAAGTTTACAGATTTGGTAAAATGATCGACAATATCCCAAATAGAATCATGACCTCTTTACAACGTCGACAATCCCGTGATAAAATCCATTGAGATAATTTTGCATTTTCACACCGGAATTTCCAACGGTTGCAACAATCCTATTGTCCGCTAGTGGTCCACCTTTACCAATTGATAAGTGACGCATTTAGAGATAAACTCATAAATGACCCTTTTCATACCTGCCCACCAATACTGATGGTGCATATCTTGTTACATTTTATCTCCCGTGGGTGTACCGCAAATATTGAACCATGGGATTCCATCATGACAGCACGTCTCAAGTCTCTCTCGTCCGGGACAATAAGTCTTCCATGCAAACGTAACCCACCCTCAGAACTAATAGAGTAGGAATCCACTCCCTTAGTCAATAATTGGCATACCCGGTCTTGGAAGTCTTTATCCCTTGCGATTTTATGACTCGCATAATAATAGCAGGCATAACGGCCAACACCGACATGAAAGCTCTAGCTACAGCATCATCCGGGATAAGTTCTTTCCACTTAGCTTTCCACACCTTCACTAGTTCCCCCACAGGTTTTCGACTCAGCGCATCCTCTACTACATTTTCCTTGCCCGGGTGGTAGTGAATATCGAATTGATAGTCCTTTACAAACTCCAACAACCGACGTTGCCGCATATTTAGTTCTTTCTGCAAGAACAAATATTGTAATGACTTGTGGTCCGTGAAAAGACTAAATTTCTCACCGAGGAGGTAATGCCACCATATCTTTAAGGTGAACACTACCGCGGTAAGCTCTAAGTCATGCATGTGATAATTCTTCTCATGGGTTTTAAGCTTGCGAGACGCATAAATAATGTCCCTATGCTCTTGTTGTAACACACCTCCCAATCCTTGTAGAGACGCGTCCGTAAAGACTAAATAGTCCACTCCTAATCTTGGCAACGCAAGTACAGGAGCAGAAGTCAAGTTGTCCTTCAGCTCATCAAAAGCTAGCTGATAAGAATCTTTTTGAAATAAATTTCACTCCTTTTCGGATCAAGTTCGTTAAAGGGCCCACAATTTTGGAAAACCCCTTAATGAAATGGCGATAATAACCTGTCAATCGCAGAAAGCTATGGATTTCAGTTGGCATCATGGGTTGATACCATTATCACTACTACCACCTTATTTAGGTCTACAAAAATACCCTCGGCTGTTATGATATGCCCTAAAAATTTCACTTCCTACAACCAGAAACCACATTTCTCAAATTTGGCATAAAGACGATGATCCCTTAGGGTCTGCAGGACCAATCGCAAGTGTTAGGCACGATCAGCTTCAGTCCGAGAATAGACTAAAATGTCATCAATGAACACTATGACAAACTGGTCTAGGAAGCCTCAGAATACTCGATTCATAAGGTCTATAAATATGGCAGGAGCATTAGTTAGCCCAAAAGGCATGAACAAAAACTTATAAGACCCATATCTAGTCAAGAATACGGTCTTCGACATGTCTTGCTCTCGAATTCATAGTTGATGATACCCATTCCTCAAATCTATCTTCGATAAGTATAACGCTCCCCTTAATTGATTAAACAAATTATGGATTCAAGGTAATGGGTATTTGTTCCTTATGGTCACCTTATTCAATTCTCGGTAATCGATACACAAATGGAGGGAACCATCTCTCTTTTTCATAAATAACACATGAGCACCCCATGGCAACGTACTACACTGAATGAACCCTTGTCCCAATAGTTGATGAATCTAGTCCCTTAACTCCCTCATTTACAAAGGAGCCATATGGTATGGAGCTCGCGCGATTGGACGAGTTCCTATCGCTAAATCAATTACAAACACAATCTCACGACTTGGGGGTAAACTCGAGATTTCCTGAAAGTCATCTTCAAATTCTCTAACAATAGGAATCGAATATAGAGAAACGACTATTTCTCGTAAAGTCTCCTCCTCAATATAATAGAAGTGCGTGCTCGAACCTCCCTCAGAGAGAGGCATAGCTACTAAAAACATTTCTTTCCCTGGAATGGCGAAGACTATACTCCTCCCATAAAAATTTACCATAGCACGTTATTTTACAATCCAGTCTATGCCCAAAATAACATCATATCCGACCATGTTTAGTACGAGAAAATAATCCTCAAAGCATAATCTACCATGGTCTATTCCCACCCCTTTACAAATAAAAAATATAAGTGAGCCATCCCCTATGGAAGACTCCATACTAGTAAAAGTACTTTCGGCAGACTTAATCAATCCCGTCGAATGAGAAAAGTGCCTAGAGATAAATGAGTGCGTTGCGCTTGTGTCAAATAACACTCGACCCACATACCCATGAATGGGAAACTTACCCTCAATAGCTGCTGGTGCAGGTGGTGTTGGAGGAAATAAAGCATACTAAATATTATACACACGCCCATACTGAAGTTGTCCCTATTGTAGAGTAATGGATGGAATAGGTGTTGGAGGTTATGGATGTGGCTGCAAATTCTGAGGGCCTCTAGGAAACTGTCCCCCATTCAACTGTGGACAAGCTCTCCTCATGTGACCGTGTTCATCACACTGAAAACAACAACTTGAAATTTTTTCCAGATATCGGCCCCGATTGTTGTTTCGAAACTACCCTATGCCCTGGCCCTGATGGACTCAACCTTTACTGTTCCCTCTGCCTGCTTGGCCCTGCTGTCCTAACTGTTGTTGCTGCTGAGCACCCTAATCGTGCCTAAAACCACATCTGCCAAAACTGAAACCCCCAAAACATTATTTCATAGTCGAGTCCCCTTACTGAAGATCCCGTTATTTCTGCTTACTCCTATACTGTTGAGGCGGTGGTAAGGCTCCACCTGCACCATTTCCTCATTGTTTACTAGATTGATTAGAATCTCCAATCTTCTTAATTCCATTCAAATGAAGGCATTAGTCCTGGAAATGGAGCAATGTTGCATTCATCACAATGCCAAATGTTTGCAGGGATGGGTTCCCTAACAAGTGTTGCCTTATCCTTTAATTTAAACCCTCGATAGATTTTGAAATCCTCCTTTCTTCTGGAATTACTTCATCCGGCACAAAGTTTGCTAATTGAGAAAAATCCTCTTCATATTCCTCCACTGATCGCTCCCCTTGAATGACATCCAAAAGTTTTCTCCTCATCTCCATCTGGATTGCTGGAGGAAAATACTTTCGATCAAACATAACCCAAAATTCTGAGATAATCATGATATCCCTTTGTTCCAGACTTGTAACAGACTCCCACCATTGTAGGGCTCCTCCTATGAGTTTAAAAGTGGAGAGAATATATTTTCGCTCCCCACTAAATTCCACCATTTGAAGATGGCGTTGCATATCTTTCTTCTATTGATTTGCCACAATCACATCAGCGCCACCCTGAAATTTTGGAGGGTGACCTTTTAAGAAGGATTCTTTAACTCAATCCCACACGGAGGGTGGGCTTGAGCCACCAGTGCAACCGATTATTTAGCTTGGGGAAATTATTGCGCCATAGCGGTCATGGCAGCATTTATCTCATGGTCCATAATATTATCCACCTCCGTCGCATCTATAGTGCCTTGCAGTGGTGCGGGCTCTACATCATCTTCTACAACTCGATTTACCCTGATCGGGCGACCTCTTCTAGGAGGCATCTGAGATAAATTGTAACTAAATCGGAATACAGCTAAAACAATTTATCCTTGCACAAGATCGCATATACGCACAAGTAATACAGTCCTAACAACAGTGCTCTAAATTAAAGAATGCTACGGTTGAGCATGATAAGTCTGCATACATTCTAAGGACTCTAGAACTTGATGCTCTAATACCATCCGTGACACCTCGCTTATTAAAAGAAGAGGTGGCCAGCTTGTTACTCAAATAAAATCAGGAATAAAAAATGGCCCATTCTTAGCATCATTGTCGCATAATAATAGTACGAGACAACCACCAAATATTTTTGAAAACAGATGTCAAATAATTTTGCAAGTTTGATAAAACGGTTTCGACAATCCAATATATAACAGAAGGTGAACAAAAATAAAGACATGTAACAGTTTAATAATAATTCTACAAAACATAACTGAATAAGTTGTCAATTAACAGGCTAATATAGAATATTACAACAAATATTACAGTCAGTATAAAAAATAACTAGGGCAATATGCCTGAATATACAGACGGATCATAACTACAGTATCAAAATAAAATGATGAGTCTACTACAAAATCCTACAACATCCCTAAAATACTATAGCTCCTTGACACTGGGATGGAAGGATCAAAGCAGGCGCCCATGCATCGGAGAACCTAGGCAATAATAAGAACCACATAAGAAAGAGAAATAGAAACGAGACAAGGCCCAATTTTATATGATATACGTGTGAATAAAATTCATAACAGTTATGAATGTTAAACATCATAAACAGGTTAAGTTCGCTCTTCATAAAAAAAACCATCCTCGCCTCTCTTCTAAGTGCGCATGCTAGCGCCATACTATACTATTACAAGTTAACTACCCATTAAATTAAGAGGAATATCTTACTCGATAAAACATGCTTGGTTTTCAAATTCATAAGATATATCTTTACAAATCAATTTAATGTTGGGTCATATACCATAGAGTTGATTTATAGTTTCATTGACCCATTCATATGAAATGCCATCACCGTGAAAACAATTTCAATCATAATATAACAGTTCTAAGACCATCATTCCTGGAGTCACCCCACTAGATGTGCCGCTAAATGCTATAATCTTCTAGGGCCTATAATCAAGACCACCTGGGCACCCTAAATCGCGTCGCATGGGAAGCGACCATATTCCTTTGATAGTGAGTCATACCCATACCCGTAATGACCTCACTTCGAATAAAACATTCATATAATGTAACCATCCGTCCTATGGTCGACTACTATATTCTCCTTACATCACAAGCCAGGGGATTTACCTCATTCGAATAACTTCCCTTATGATAGCATTTAGAGAGGTATGTATATGCATGCTCTAATTATAAGATATGCTAATTTAAAAATGTACATTTCTTACTTCTGAAACCATAAGTGCATAACGATATAAGCTACAAGGTTTAATGATCCTTATGTTAGCCCCCGAAAGTCCAAGCAATGCTACCCATCTCTACTCTAGTTCTAGACTCGCTTACTAGATAAAATGAGACACTAAATTCTATTAATTCATCCCCAAAACAAGCCCAAATACTCCCTTACTAACCTAGGGTTTTACTCCACCTTATATAAGCCCCTAATACTCTTTATTACTTAATATAAGAAGGTTCCTAAGCCTCAAAACTAAAATAAAAGGACTAGAAACCAAGTTAAAAAAATTCCCCAAAAATAGTAGGATTTCCGAATTGATTCGCCCCTGATAGAAAATCGATTTGCTTAAAAAGTGAATCGATTTGGCTGAGAAAACCAACCTTCTGTCTCAGCCCGAATCGATTCGGTTTCCCAGACATGTAGCCACCATTTTAGCACATCGATTCGCTAGAAAAGGCGAATCGATTCACCCTAGTCGAAATGCCCAGTTGGGGCTAGGGTTAACGTGAACCCTAAATACACAAAAACCATTTTCATCCCTCTGTAACACCCCACACTTTTAGGGATAATTAAATTTCATAAGTAAGTGTAATTTGGAAAATTGAGGAATTATTGTGAATAATAATTTTTGGAGTTTACGAGGATTATATGATTTTCGATGTGTGATACATTTACGTTCGGGACTAAGTAAAGGAGTTAGACTAATTTAATTCCACGTCGCAGTTGGGTGAAGCGACAAAGTAAAACATTTAATTGGAAGAACCATATTTTGATGTGTTGGGTTTAGTTAGTGAATTGTATTTAAGTGACTTGGGTGGATATTTCGAGTGTACGATTGGTTTTGAAATGGCCGAGATAGTCAGAATAGAGTATCCGGGGGCAGTGTTTTGGTTCAAGGAATTTTTGGACTAATAGGGACGTGTAATTGAGTAAATGAGTCATTTTTGAGTTTATAAGGGATAAAACCGTATTCTCTCCTATAAAAGTCACGAGAGAGGGATAAATAAGTAAAGAAAAGAGAGAAAAGAAATAGGATAAGAAATGAAGGAAGAGAGGGAGAGGAAAAAGGAGATTTCAGCCAAACTCCGCAGGATTCGACTCGAGGACATCAGATTTTATCCACGATGCAAGTATTTACTTGTTTATTTCTTTAAAAGCATAAATATCGTATTATAGTTGGTAGTAATAAACCACAAAGAATTTAGGGATTGGTTTTTTCGGAAGTTTAACGGATAACCCCGGATAATATCCAATTTGGGGAAACTTAGGATTTTATTGAATCGATTGTTGGTTACGGGTTCTAGGATGTTTATAAACCTTTTTATGTGTGTATATATCGTCGATTGAGGTTGGAGGATGTTAGAATAGGGGATAAAATATTGGTGGAAGCTTTATTGGACGAAATAACTTCTCGGAGAAGAAGCTGTCCGGATCGATCGATCGACCCATCAGGATTTTTGGTAGTTTCGGCTAGGGTTGTTTAAATGGGATAAATTCCCAAATTAAGAATTCCTAACCTATTTAATTGAAGAAATAAATACCTACCTAAGGAAATAAATATCTAGCCATTTGAGGAAATTTCTGGGTACTAAGAGGGTGCAATAATTGTGGGGCACTAAAAGTCTATTTTTGAGGAAATAAATAAATTGAGGAATTTGATATTTAGAGTTCCTAAAATAGAGTGGGGACTTCTAAATTATTATTGTAGTAAGAAGTATACCATGGGTTAATTGAGAGAAATCTAGGACTCACTAATTTAAGGTGGTTCTGGATGAGTAACACCCGAGGAATTATTTCGGCGGAGGATTATATGTAGATAATTGTGCGCATATATAATGTAATTATATGTCGACTATATTTGAGTAAATCCTACGAGGCGACTAGGATGGAATTTTGGATATAGGCTAAAGATAAGCTGAGGGTATACTTATTAAATGGATATGAATTGCGATATTTGGAGAGTATATAAATCCCTAAAAGTATTTGTATATGAGAATACTCAAAAATTATTATGAGATTGGAAATTATAGCCATATATACATTGGAGGAGTGATAAAGATATATATATATATATATATATATATATATATATAATAATAATAATAAAGCAGGAGGGCTTTTTTTGTCTAACCCAACTGATGGCTGAGATTGAAAATGAGTAAATTTGGTGTTTATCAACTCACGGCTGAGATTTAACCAGGTATAGATGGGTTGCGGTCTTAAACCGTGCACAGAGCACACAGCTCGAGATTTACACAAGGCTCGAGGTACAGTATTTGCCCGTCTCTGTCCTTACAAGGCTCGAGGTATGGTTAGGTTTCAACATATCTGACATTGAGATAATCTCATACGCCCCTCCCCGTTATCTTTATCTTAGATGTTGAGATAATTTCATCATTTTATAGGTATCCCACTACTCTCTCTCTCTCTCTGTCCGTCATAGAAGCTGAAGGCATCCCACTCATCGATCTCTCAAGGTCAGGTCAGTTCTTTTGTTTACTATTACTTCTTCTGGGTTTTTGTTAACTATCCTAAATGTTCTAAGACACTGATCTGGTTTTTGGGTCAGTTTTTTGTTTACTCTTTTTTTTCCCGATCTGCTAAGACACTAATCTGATTTCATACAGACATAGATCAACAGAACCAAACCGATTTCATTTTAGTGTTTATTTCTTAGGTTGTGAGGTTTGTGATGCATATTTGACCAGTGGTGGTTCTAATATGGGTTTTCTGTTTGAAATTCTTATTCACCCCGTACTGTGGCGGTGGCCTTGAAGGTGTTTGCTTCTTTGTGTTAAGTTACTTTAAGGGGGTTTCTTTGTATATGACTAATTTTGAAGGCAGGTTTATCAAATCACAGAAGGGTGTGGCCATGGGTTTACAAATGACATAAAGGTTTTGGTCTTATGTGTTTCTCATTTTGTATTTTTTTGTTTCTTTATTTAGGCTCTAAATTAAATTCATGGGTTTACCAATCACATGAAGGTATGGTTGGTTTAAAATGCAAAATGAGGTCTTGGGTATATTTTGTGATCACCAAAACATTAGAGAAATCAGGCCTCGGGTATATTTTGTTATTTCTCCACTTATACAATCAGACGTACTGTAAGTGCAAAACCTACTTTGTTACCATCTATCTATATCACAATTTGTTCAGAAATAAAAAGAATTACCATTTATACAATCTCTTTAGAAATCGTATTTGTTACCATCTATCTTTGGTTTTTTATAGGTTAGGTAATGGTGGTGTATTAGAAAGACCTATAATTGCAATTTGCATGCTACCTGTTTGATGAAATGCCTCATTCATTATTCATTCAGTATTTGTTGAATTTTCATAGAAAAAAAGTTGCACAAAGTTTACGGTTCAATTTCTTAGAAAAAACTTGGAGAGAGTTTATGGTTTAATTTCTTAAAAAATGTTGTATGTCATTTGAGAAATTTTTGTTAGGTGCTCTGTTATTGATGTATACCACACATGTTTGTGTTCTATTTTTGTGTAGTTATGGGTTTATAATGGTAGAATTATGCATTTACCCATTTGCTTTGCATAATTATTTCTCCTGGATCAAGAGATCCCACAAGTAAAGTCATGTTTTAGATGTTAGATTGATCAACCAAGGTACTGTATCCTACTAATATGAACTATTTTTCTATTTTTGGCTATACCTCAAACTCACTTTTTTAAGCTTTTATTTGTTTGCTCACCATTTTTGTTGCTTACCAGTTAGCAGAGAATGAAAATCAGTAGGGGCATGTGAAGTTGGATTTGAATGGGGTTGCAAAAAAGTTATCTTTGGCAGTAACTGACAACTATATTTTCACTTCGATAATGTATAATATTTCTTATATATTTTCTATTATTGGTGCATTTTTTGTCATTATATTTCTCCATTTTTTCTTTTTAATTGTTTAACTTTTTATGTTTCAGTTCGAGTGATTATTGAAGTTTCAGCATGGGTATCTTTCTCCTCCTCTTTTAGATCTTTTTTATTTAGCTCTTTTTAGTTAAAAAAATTGACATAGAAAGCTTTCAAGCTAGGGATTTCGGAAATATGTTGTTTGAATCTTGATTTCTGTTGATTTCTGCAATATGCCTCAAATATTTGTGCTGTAGAGTAGGGAAATACCAGTGGTCTAGCAACTGGCACTTTCAAAACTAATTTAGAATGTCCGCTGCTGGGCGTTTCGGTGTAGGTGTAAAGCAGCGACTCAACGCAGGTGCATGGGGGTTGTCGTCCTCTCATAGCGCCGGAGTTAAGGTCACCAGCGTTGGGCAAGACATTGTTGGGGATTATGACGGGATTGCCACGACAAAGTTTAATGGGCGAAAAATACGCGAGAGGATGTTGGAGGAGGGAACAAGCATGGGATTGGAAGATATGCGCGTGGCGAAAAAGTTTAGTAGGGAACATTATGAGCTATTCTTCGTGTAATATGAGCACGAAAAAGTGGTCGTGTGGCTCCTATAGAGAGGCCCCCTTTGTTTTTTATGCTGGACATAATAATGGGCATGGGAAGAATAATAGATTTCAGATGGACAACTCTAAATTAGTCACTGGCAATGAGACTTTGGGAGAATTTTTGGTATACAATTATCATGTGTATGTGAATATTTTAAAATTTCTACAATTATATATATATGTAAGTTTTTAATTATTCATTATATATTGATCTTTATTCAATGTATCCCTTTTCGTATTTGTATAATAGTAATGATGGAACATTATCTGGGAGCTTCTATTTTCTTAATAATGAAAAAATGAAAAAGAGTTCGGCCCCCAAAGTTTTTCATTCATAGCCTTAAGCACATACACTTTTATGAAGTGCCAAAAGCTAGGAAATAGCTGGCAAAACTTAGGTATTAGTATTTTAATTATGTGGGCTTTTTAAAAAATGTTTGTTCTAAAAATATTAATTAAAATTACATGTTTCTTATATTTCGATATGGAGAGGATCATTTAAAAATCCCACATAATCTTTTCAAAAATCCACACATTTGTGTTGATATACTTTGAAGTTAAATTGTCTCAATCTATATTTTTTTGAAGTTGAGCAAAAATCCACACATTTTTTTTGAAGTTGTGATATACTTGAGGGAAGCGCAATCCCCTAATTATGAAGATTGTCAATGCCTGAGTTCTCAGTGAATTTCTTTGTGAAACACAAATATAATTATCCATATTAGGCTCCAAACATCTTCATTGTTTTAAATAAATTTATTTAATCTTTCTTACACTAATTATTTTTTTAATCTTTTTAAAATTAAACAAAAATCTTTTATGAATAAGTTTTAGTCAATTAAAATGATTTCTTGATCAAGTAAAAGTTAACTCATTATATTTCACTTTAATAACAGAAACCTTTTACGTTTGCCCATGCATCGCACGGGTTACATCTAGTATATATATATATAAGATGTGAATATAGTATATATAATATGATACAAATACATATATATCTGTGTGAGATTGTTAGTGTGTATCTTAGAGGATGGTTCCACAGGCTTTCCTTTGGCACAGGGTTGGAACATCAAGACTACATATTTTCTATAGTGCGATCCAGGGAGGTTGCGCGATGTGGGTGAATCCCCTGGATTGAGGAGAAGGGAGAGTATATCCATAGGTCATGTCGTCCCGCATTTCACTGCGATGTGTGTACTCCACATTCAGAGGGAACATGACAGCCTCCACCGTCGTGTATTTTTACCAGGACCATGAGTAAGTCTAGCTCGGTACCATGGTACAGTGAGTAAACCTGGATTTGGGTAGGCACTATGAGACTACATCCTCGAGTTATAGCTCGGTGGGATGGTTATTATACATATGTTTGTGATAGGTATAATCATATACTTCTTGTGTATAGTATATTGCTTGTATATGAAAATAAGACATCATATAGTAAACTTATGTATATAAAGTGAAAAGACTAATAAGGTGTATTTTCCCCTTTCGGTAGATTTATATATGGATTTATATGAACACGAATCAGATGTTCTAGTAAGAACTATATATATGTATATCTGTATGATTTTCTATACACGCATTATGTGCTGAGGGCCTAATTAACCCTGACGACCAACATTATCAGGTAGTAGTGTATCGGGAGGGATTCCTTATTTGGATTTCACTTCACGAGACACCCCACGCACAAACATAGAGTAATGTTGAGAATGGGGAGAAGTTTATCCCTTAGTACTTGAGTTTATAGGTATCTTTTAGAGAATGGGTGGTATAGGTTAGTTAGGCAGGGTAGCTTAACTAGATGGTTTAGAAAAATCTATACGATAGTTGTGCACCATTAGAAGAGGGGCGAGGGGTATCTCATGGGACTGCGATACCAATTTAAATATGAGGTAAAGCATATTTTTTAAAATAGAGCATTTATACACTTGTAAAATATTTTCAAAACTCGGGCTCTGACCCGTTTATCTATTTTCCCCCTCTTTTGCTATATATATATATATATATATATATGTCCAGACATAGGGACGTCTGGATGTCGATTCCTTTGAGTCAGACGTTTACTGCAGCAGCAGTAGATGCATGCTGGTTTCTTATAGATGCTTCCATCCTTGATATATAGATATGAGGTATTGTAAAAGCATCTGAGCTGATAGCTCAAATGTATTTATTTATTCTTTTAACGCCTTTTTGTGCGGCATTCGATTTGGTTGTATATTGTTAAATAGAGTGTTCAGCTATTTTATTTCATTTCAGTTTCATATGTATAAATTGTGTGGTTGTTTCATTAGAATGGTTTGTTTAAAAAGATTAGTTAAGTAAAATTTTGATGCCGGCCTAATAGGTTATTAGTAATTAAATGGTTTTCGATAGTTATGCTGAGAATGAACGATATGAGATTACTATCTTAATTTGATTTAGGATTGATCACTCAATATTTTATTACGTGGGGTGTCACAGATGGTATCAGAGCATCAGGTTCTAGTGTCCTTAGGAATCTATGCGGATGTACTATGCTTTCAGCATTGCTCTCGATTTGATATAGAGCCTTATGATTAGGATTATTGAATCCTCTTATGAGATTTCGTTCTCATGACATTATATAAGATTGTAGTAAATATTTTGAGCACTCGTTCGAGGTTTGTGTGATGATTCAGGAAGGGCGACCAAGGAAGGACGTGATGAGGGCCTCATGAGGAGGGGCTTAGCTGGAATGTTTAGTTGAAGTCGGAGACTAGGACCGCAGTAGAGGTCACTCTCCTTATGGAATTTGTTAAGGTTTGTTGCAACGACTACTAAAGTATAGTAGTTATATTTACCCCAGTACCACTATAGTGGAGAGAGGTGCTAAAGTTGAATTACCCAGTGAAGTCGAATTGGGAAAAGATTCAAAACGGTCTTTGATAAGGACCATATGTTGAAGTTAAGTCATGCGAAGGAAGTGTAGATTTACTCAATGGAAGTAGAAGGCTCAGAAGCTTTGGCTTAGAGCAGGGTATGGAAATACCCATATGTGCAAAATTCGAGAAAATTTTTTCCCTCGTGGGAGCATTATTAAAATGGTGGGAACGGTGGTCCCCAGATTTTAGGAAGTAGGATGTTTTGCTCGTAGAATAATCTTAGGAGCGATTTTAACCATTATTTCCTTTGATTTATCAGAAATAAAGAGAATGAAGTCGGGAATTATTCACATGAGGATCGGTCAGAGGCCGACAATAAATAAATAATTATAGGAATAAGTTAACTTTGTACTGAATTAAGGTAGGTACATTGGAGAGAGAGAACGCCCTTTAGAGAAATGATAGGCTCAGTGGTAAGTGTTGCTAACACTTACGGAAAAGTTGTGTTCATGGAAGACCTTTGGTTGACATCCACCCGGGGGAAATTTATTAAAATAAGGCAATGGAGGCCAGTAGCAAGTTTCCTTTTCGTCAAAGGAGATAAAGGAACTACGAGGGTGATTGTTGGGATTGAGTTTATAGAGTGTGAGATACTGATAACCTTAACAGGGCCAGGAAGGACAGAGATGGGAAATTGGGTGATGTGGAGTGTTGAACCACACGGTTAGTCCTTTTCTAGTAAGAGTAAAAGGACAAGAGTAGGATGCCTAGATGGGGCATTGATAAGAGAAATGTTGGTTTGGTTAAGAGAAGTGTACTGTGTCGGTGAACCAATCGGAGCAGTTAGGGAGATTGGTGAAGTTAATTTTATAATTTTTCCCTTGAATTAAGGAGGTATATTTTGCGTGGCTAGATAGAGTAGTAGTATTTATCTAACCCTAGATTCGTGTGTAATTTCATCTTTGTGGTGATATCGATAACATTATATAGTGTATGTCTATATGTTTTTTCGCAATAGAGGGGTTCTATTTTGAATTTGTATCTGGTTTGTACTACTCATTTTGTATGTGTTATACGAGTATGGTACTATTATAAGAGTAATGTTATTGTATTTTCGGAGCGATAGCAGTCTAATGATTATAAGACTATCGTATTCGCGATTCCAGGGTGAACTTGTAGGTGACATATCTCACCTGGATACAGGTTGAGCTCGCCTTTAATATATGTTTATATGGAACCTGGATGAGCAGATGTTTCATTTTCTCAATTTTTGTGTGTGGAGACCTTCTAGGTATGATTTAAGGTATGCAAGCTTTAGTACTAAGCCGTGAGTTTAAGCTCATTGTCATTTACGCGAAGGAATTAGTGTTAGTACAAGCGCCTTGTAGTATGTCATGTAGGAGGCAATAGGATTTCATACCAACTTTTGTTGAAAGAGGAGATAGGGTTATCCCGGTTGCATATTTGAAGCTAGCAGACCTCCACGGCCGACAAAGTTAAGTAGTAGTGTATTGGAGGGGTTCCCTGTTTGGGTTTCGCTTGCGAGATGCTCCACGCATGAACCTTAATGATGTAGGGAGTGGTGATATTTTACGCAATGCAAGGATGTTAGTTTGATGATAAGTCACTTAGTGTGGAGAAAACACTATAGACAGATGGTCATGAGATCATTACATGTTGATGGATATGGAAGTGATATGGAAAAGCACTGAAACCGGTTCTCTCATCGTAAGTATGTGGGAGGCAATGTAAAGGAAATTTACTTAAGTCTTGTAGCCAGGCCTTGATGAAAAAGGCAAATTTTTGAGGTAGTGTGTTTTGCGTATGACTTTCGTAACGCTTTTGCAGAAAGTAGGCGCCCCGATTAGTTAGACTTTCCATTTCACCAAGATCGAATAATATAGTGGTATAAGGGTGTTAGTAGGTTAGTGAGGTAGGACTTTAGAACGTCCCGTGGGTGTGCCTTAGATTGTTATATCTCGATGACCGACGATGTGAGGGAGTAATGTAAAGGGTTGGTTCCTTGTTTGTATTTCGCTTTGCGAGATGTCCCACGAATGAAACTGAGAAAATGTCAGAAGTTGAGAGAGGTCTTGGGAACTAGGGATATAGTTAGGATAGCATTCAATTTACGTGTGTTGGAAGCACATCGATCGTAGGATTATTAGGATATAAGGTCAGAAGGACTACTGTCACCGATATCAGGAGATTATGGTGAGTTAAGCATGAGAAGATTCGTGAGTTAACTTTTAGAAGGATTGGACTTATGGGTATAGGAAGAATTGATTTAGAATTATTCTGGTTAGGAAAACCCATGTGTTAGTACTAGGATGAGGAAATAAGGCCCATTGTTTAGAGAGAGTGTTACATGTCGAACGTCTACAATGGTTGTGCATATGGTCACGAGTCAAAAGGTGTATGGGCACCTTGGTAAATTGGTTTTATATACCGCCCGAAATAGAAGGAACGTATTATATAAAGTTTATGATTATGATGTGAGACATTTATAAATGGATTTGGAATGGGTTGAATGGAACGTCGTAGGAGATACACAATGATCCAAGTATATTTGTGCAATAAGAGTTAGCACACCTAAGATAAAAAAGAAGACTGATGCGAATAGTCAAGCGTTAGTGTAGTCTCCTTTTGAGGGAAAATTAGATGTCCCGAAGTAGATGAGTGGATGCTTAGAATAGCAGAATCTTCGATGGGATCCAGAAGTTAGAGCTATGATTATGGGCTCATTCTTTTTATATGCTAATATAGAAGCACTAGGTGCGATGCGTCATTGTTAGAGTTAACCTTACAACTGAGTTAGTGCGTTAGCATGTAAAAATTTCGATGAGCTTGTGGTTAGGCTAGTGCGTTAGAGCATACGCCTTGATATAGGTGGAATATGGTATGGGACCATTATGTTAGTACCTTTCGAATTTGGTGTACTAGGACGTACTGTTATTAGTGATACCAGGATGGTGGTGCAAGTTATATCCTATTTTCGAGGATGAAATTCCCTTGTAAGGGGGTGAGTATGTAACACCCCGCACTTTTAGGGATAGTTAAATTTCATAAGTAAGTGTAATTTGGAAAATTGAGGAATTATTGTGAATAATAATTTTTGGAGTTTAGGAGGATTAGATGATTTTCTATGTTTGATACATTTATGTTCGGGAGTAAGTAAATGAGTTAGACTAATTTAATTCCACGTCGCAGTTGGTTAAAGCGAGAAAGGAAAATATTTAATTGGAGAACCATATTTCGATGTGTTGGGTTTAGTTAGTGAATTGTAGTTAAGTGACTCAGATGGAGATTTCGAGTGTGCGATTGGTTTCGAAATGTCGTAGATAGTCATAATAGAGTATACGGAGGTAGTGTTTAGGTTCTGGGAATTTTTGGACTAATAGAGACTCGTAATTGAGTAAACTATTCATTTTTGGATTTATAGGGGATAAACCATTATTCTCTCTTATAAAAGGCACGAGAGAGGGAGAAAGAAGTAAAGGAAAGAGAGAAAATAAAAAGGAGAAGAAATAAAGGAAGAGAGGGAGAGGAAAAATAAGATTCTGGCCAAACTCCGAGGGATTCGACTCGAGGTCGTCGAATTTTATCCACGAGGCAAGTGTTTACTTTCTTATTTCTTTAAAATCATAAATCTCATATTATAGTTGGTATTAATAAACCACACAGATTTTTGGGATGGGCTTTCGTGAATCAAAATGAGTTTTCAGATGTTTAACGGATAACCCCGGAAAATATCCAATTGGGGGAAACTTTGGAATTTATTGAAATCGATTGTTGGTTACAAGTTCTAGGATGTTTGAAACACTTTTTATGTGTGTATATATCGTTTATTTAGGTTGGAGGATGTTATGATAGGTGATAACATCTTGTGGTAAGCTTTAATGGCCAAAACAACTTCTCGGAGAAGAAGCTATCCGGATCGATCGATGGCCAAGGGTCGATCGATCAACACTTTAGGATTTTTGGCACTTTCAGCTAGGGTTGTTTAAATGGGATAAATTCCCAAATTATGGATTCCTAGGATAATTAATTGAGGAAATAAATACCTACCTAAGGAAATAGATATCTAGCCATTTGAGGAAATTTCTGGGGACTAAGAGGGTGCAATAATTGTGGGGCATTAAGAGTCAATTTTCGAGGAAATAAATAAATTGAGGAATTTGATATTTAGAGTTCCTAAAATAGAGTGGAGACTTCTAAATTATTATTGGAGTAAGAAGTATACCTTGGGTTAATTGAGAGAAATATAGGACTCACTAATTTAATGGGGATCGGGATGAGTAACGCCCGGGGAATTATTTCGACGGGCGATTATATATAGATAATTGTGCACCTAGATAATCTAATTATTTGTGGACTATATTTCAGTAAATCCTACGAGGCGATGTGACACCCCGCCTAATTAAATACTGGGCGATCACTCCTTTATTAAATTAAAATCAAGGTGAACAGTTGGTTCATTCTTAGCATCACTGTCGTAAAAATAACTTTTCCAAATTAATACAATAATTAATTAAGATAAGTGTCAAAACCATTTTTAACCTTTTTAACCAAATTGTATTTTTAAAGAAAAACTTATTTATTTAATTATTTACCACATTTTCAATACGTAAGAATCATACAACAATTAACCTGGAACATAATCCAAATACTTTAAACATTCAACATTCAAAGTCCTAACATTTAAAACTTAAAGTAAAACATCCATACTGAAATAAATCCCATAGTAACAGTACTTGAAATAACTGAAATACAAATGTCCCAATAAAACAGATAAATAGTGGAAAGGGCGACACATGCCCAATAAATGAGTATGATAGATGTGGAATCAAGTAAACGAAGTCGTCTATGCAAGTGGCCTGCAACTCCCACCTAAGCTGCAGCATGTTCCTTTCAAGGGATCCTAAGCAAGACGCCCTGTGGCTGGGCACCCGTAATACATACATATATATACAAGAGAGAGAAAGAGAAAAAGAAACGGGTCAGAGCCCGATAGTGTGTTTGATTTAAAATCCATTTAGCAACTATTTAAATTGATACAGGCCAATGCAACAACATATTAGTGAGACACTCTCTTGAGAAATTCTCACCTCTCTTCTAATGTGCACACCTATCGCACTAACCTTCCCAACGGGTTGTCTTATCATTTATCGCACTAATCTTCCCAATTATTTAACTTATATTAGATTACTCGTAAGATTCAAAATTTAACGATTCCATTGTTTGAAAAGAATATTTCAATTAGTAACCAAAGTTCTCATTTTGACTTTATTAATCAATAAAGTTTTCCAATTTCATATTATACTTTCACAAAATAAGTATTTACAATTTGATCCATCAACCATGTCCTACATATCAAATCATAGTAGGCAGTTCCAGATTTCAGAATTTCATATATATATATTAACTAATCAAAAATATATATATCATAATAGCATCCCAAATAATAACTATGGTGCGGGCATACTCTACTATCCAAACCCCATATCACTCACATTAAGGGGAATACAAATTCGGAATCACTCTCGAATTGTATTAACACAAACTCAAACAAAATTGAGGCGAAGTATAGGTTCCAAGTCTCTGAGGACCGTCTGAACTATCACTGTGATAGCCTGTACCAAGGATACCTATACACAAACAATATGAGGCGAAGCATAGATTCCAAGTCTCTAAGAGGAAAGCACATACCCGCATCTCTTAGGACCGTCTAAACTATCATTTCGATAGCCTGTACCAAGGATATCTATCTTCTAGGGTACAAGTCAATATCCCCCCATAAAGGTCCCATCGAGATAAGACTGTCCCAGCGCAGAATCCTCAGGGATAGCAAGTAGCGTGGGCATGATTTTCACACATAGATAGTATATGCATACACAATCATATAACTATATTGATATTACCATATCAATAATGGGTAAATTCTCAATTCCCATAATTACGTCATTCGCATTTATTTCACATTATCTAGTTATCACGTATAACCATTCACATCTTACTTTAATTTGAGGAACTTTTCCCACTTAATACATAACGCTTCATGGATTCTATCCTTCCCATTATAAAATTCAGTAGGTATACACATTTGTCCCAAAGTAACTCTCTTACGTGTCTCTCTATTTAAATCATAAATTTACTGACCCTTATGTAGTTATCCCAAAATACAATCTTTGCCCGACATCAAGGGTCCCAAAATCTATTGACATGTCCTACTGGTCTCCCCTATCTCCCAAAACATTTTATTAAGGATGCCCAAGAATTATCTCAAAATAAATTGAATTTAACTCATTTAAATAGAAAATGGGAGTCTGCCAGGAGGGGTCGATCGATCGAGGTCTGGGGCTCGATCGATCGAACCTTCGATCGATCGAAGCTCTGGGATAGATCGATCGATCAAGCAGGTCTGCGAAAACTAAAATTCTGCAGTTACGGGTTTCATCTCCAAACTTCAACAATTTCCATATTTTCTAATCCCAATCATCCCAGAATTGATACTACTAACCTTATATCATCATATTAGGTATTTTCAACGTTAAGCATGTCAATTTACGTCACTAAACATGGATTAATCATGTCATAATTCATCTAAATATACAAGAACCCTAGAAATCTCTAAATCATGGTTCCAATATGTTTTTCCATAAATTCCTTCTTATACTACATTAAAATTTCATGGATTATTCTCCTACATCACCAACAATTTCCAGAATAAGGTTTAAGTCATCACTACATGCAAATTCCTATCACAATTTAGGTTTTCTTCAATGAAATTCATCCCTAATCATCCCTAAACTAATATAAAGGATGAACCAACAAAATAAGCAAGATAAACACTTGCCTGGGATTTTCGACGTTCTCATTTGCAGATTTTTTGGTGTGGTTGCGTAGCCCGTTGCGCGATCTACGCGTTGGTGGTGGTTGCGGTGCAAACGGGTTGATTTCGAGCCTTGAATTTGCCTTGAGAGCACTCTCCTTCCTCTCCTATGGCCGTCACTTGTGTTTAGAGTTTCTAACCCTAGATGACAATCCAGATATCTGATATAACCCTTTGAATTTTCGTGGGTTTAATTACACAAAAAGGTGAAATGTCCAAAACGCCCTCCCGGGGTACCAATTAGGCCTAAAAACACCCCGAGACCCAAACTAAACCCCCGGGTACACTTTTCTGACTATTTCAACCCTTCCGGACGCGTTGGCACACTCAAAATGACCATACGAATGACTTATAAAATATTCACTTTTATTTATCAATATTTAGTCCCGAGTCGACACGGGCGCGTCCCGACTCAAATTTCCAAAATTGCCATTTTATTCACTCGTGACATTCAATATAATAAATATCATATATTACTTTGCTCAATAGTAATATTCAACAAATTTCCCATAATTACTAACTCTCGTCACGTTAATAATTATAACATAATTAATTTTCGGATTTTTATTAAATAATTAACTCACATTAAATTTAATAAATCCCCAAATTAATATAGCATAAAAATACGGGGTATTACATACTTCCCCCCTAATAACGGAATTTCGTCCCGAAATTCAGAAAACAAGGCATACCTGGTAAGAACAAATAGCGATATCTCTCACGCATATCGGCCTCGCGCTCCCAAGTGGATTCCTCAACACTGTGGTGCTCCCACTGCACCCGTACAAGTGAAACTATCTTTGACCTCAATATCCTCTCACTATAGTCTAGGATAGCCACCGGTCTCTCCTCGTAAGAGCTGTCAGGCTGTAAGTCTATCTCATCTATCGCAATGTGAGTATGGGCCATATCATCCCGAAGATACCGTCTCAACGACGAGATGTGGAATACATCGTGAATGCGATGCAAATGTTCTGGCAGTCCCAATCTGTATGCTACCGGCCCAATACTCTCGATGATGGGAAATGGTCCCACGTACCTCGGGGCCAATTTTCCCTTCTTCCCGAACCTCATCAATCCTTCCATATGAGATACATGCAGTAACACTTGGTCCCCCACATTAAACTCCCGGAAGAACCGTTTCGCATCTGCGTAGCTCTTCTGCCTATCCTGGGCTACTCGAATGCGACTGTCGATCATCTCAATCCTTGCGGAGATTTCCTGAATCACCTCTGCTCCTAGCAACTTGTTATCCCCCACCTCGAGCCAACAAGTTGGAGAACGACAAGGCCTGCCATACAAAGCCTTAAATGGAGCCATACCAATCGTAAACTGATAAGAGTTATTATAAGCAAACTCTACCAGTGGAAGATGTGGCTCCCAACATCCTCCAAAATCAAGAACACACATGCGTATCATATCTTCTAACATCTGATTAGTACGCTCTGTCTGTCCATCTATCTGTGGGTGATAAGCTGAACTCAACCTCAACTCAGTACCCATAGCCTCCTGAAAGCTTTCCCAGAAACGTGACATGAAAATCTTGTCTCCATCTGACACAATATTCAATGGAACCCCATGTAATCTGACAACCTCAGCAATGAACAACTGAGCATACTGACCCGTGGTATAGTCTGTCCGCACCGGCAGAAAATGAGCCACCTTTGTCAAACGGTCTACTATCACCCAGATAGAATCGTGGCCCCGCTGTGATGTAGGCAACCCTGTAATAAAATCCATGGAAATACTCTCCCACTTCCACGCGGGTACTTCTAATGGCTGAAGCAATACTGATGGTTTTTTATGGTCCACCTTTACCAGCTTGCAGGTAAAACACTTGGACATGAACTCAGCAATGTCCTTCTTCATCCCACTCTACCAGTATTGCCTCCTCATATCCTGGTACATCTTATCTCCTCCAGGATGTATTGCAAATCGGGACCCGTGAGACTGGGTCATCACTGCATGACGTAATTCGGCTCTTTCTGGAATCACCAATCTCCCATTAAATCTCAAGCCCCCATCAGAACTAACAGAGTAGGACTCAACACCCTCGGCTAAAATTCGTACAATCTGCTCCTGGAAAAATGGGTCTGGGGTCTGGGCCTGTATTACCATCATAACAATCTCGGGTGTAACTATCATAACAGATATGAAGGAACGGGCTACTGCGTCCTGGTGGCCTAACTCCTTCCACTTTGCTTTCCAGACATACGCTACCTCGTCTACCGGTCTACGGCTCAACGCATCAGCAACTATGTTGGCCTTCCTTGGATGATACTGTATGTCGAACTTATAGTCCTTCACAAACTCTAACCATCTGCGCTGTTGTATATTCAGCTCTCGCTGAGTGAATAGGTACTGCAGTGACTTGTGGTCTGTGAACAAATGGAACTTCTCCCGCAATAAGTAATGTCTCCATATCCTCAATGCAAAAACAACCGCTGCTAACTCCAGGTCGTGGGTGGGGTAATTCTTCTCATACGGCTTAAGCTTGTGGGAGGCAAAAGCTATAGCCTTCTCCTCCTGCTGAAGTACTCCCCTAAGTCCCCGTAAAGAGGCATCGGTGTAAACCAGGTACTCAGCACCCGACTTTGGTAAAGCAAGGACTGGCGCTGAAGTAAGCTTGTCTTTCATCTCGTCGAAAGCCAACTGACAAGCGTCATCCCAAACATTTGGTACCCCCTTGCGAGTCAGATTCGTCAATGGACCCGCTATTTTGGAGAATCCTCGAATAAATCTCATGTAGTATCCGGCTAACCCCAAGAAACTACGCACTTCCGTCGGTGTCGTGGGCTATCCCCATTCCCTCACCGCTGACACTTTACTCGGGTCAACTGCTATCCCCTGCTCAGAAACAACATGCCCCAAGAACTGTACTTCTCGCAACCCGAATCTACACTTCTCGTACTTAGCATACAACTGATGCTCTCGTAGAGTCTGAAGAACCTGCCTCAAATGCTCGGCGTGCTCCTCCTTGGAGTGTGAATATATCAAAATGTCATCTATAAAGATGATAAAAAACTGATCCAAGAACTCTCTGAATACTCAGTTTATTAAGTCCATGAATACTGCTGGAGCATTTGTAAGACCAAATGGCATCACTCTGAACTCGTAAGACCCATATCTCATCAAGAAGGCAGTCTGTGAAACATCCTGCTCTCTAATACGTAGCTGATGGTACCCTGACCTCAGATCTATCTTTGAAAAGAAAGTTGCTCCCCTCAGTTGGTCGAAGAGATCATCGATTCGAGGCAACAGATATTTATTCCGTATCGTGACCTTGTTCAACTCTCGGTAGTCAACACACAACCTCAGTGAACCATCTCTCTTCTTCACAAACAGAACCGGAGCGCCTCAAGGTGAGGTACTTCTACGAATGAAGCCCTGACCTAACAACTGCTCTATCTGATCTCGTAACTCTCGCATCTCCGCTGGAGCCATACGGTATGGAGCACGTGCTATAGGTCTGGTATCTGGCAATAAGTCTATAACAAAGTCTATCTCTCGACTGGGGGGTAGGCCTGGTATTTCCTGAAACACATTGGAATATTCACGAACAACTGGAATCGTGTCTAACGGAATCACAACCTCCTTAGAGGTATCCTCCTCTATATAATACAAATGAGCGGTCGAACCTCTCTCTAGGCAAGGCATCGCCACTACAAACATCTCTTGCCCCGGAATGGCAAAAGCAATGCTCCCACTGAAGCAATCAATCATGGCTCTATAAGGTGAGAGCCAATCCATACCGATAATAACACCGTGCTCATGCATATCTAAGACTAACATGTCTGCAGGTAATACCAAACTACCAATCTCTACCCCCACTCCTTGGTATATAAATAAGATAAGTGACCCACTCCCCAGTGGTGAGTCTACACACGTCACTGTGCTCTCTGCTATGGCTAACAACCCTAAGGCCTTTGCAAAATGCGTAGCTATAAAACAATGAGTTTCCCCAGTATCAAACAAAACCCGACCCATAGTACCATGGATAGGAAACATACCCTCAATCGCGGGTGGTGCCTGTGGAGCTGCTGCCTGGTGGACGTTAGAGACATGTTCGTACTGTAACTGCCCCTGCTTCACTAGAGCTGCTGCAACGGCTGGTAGGGCTGGCACCTGGGCTGGACCTGCGAGTGCAGTCGGAAAAAGTGGTCTTTGTGGCTCATTACGGGCACCCTGCTGTTGTGGGGCCCTATCTCCCTCTGGAAAATCCTAGCACCTATGGTCGTGTCTACCACACCCAAAACATCGCCCCTTGAAGTTGCCTCCCCTCTGACCCTGCTGACCACAGCCCTGCTAGCCGTTACCTCCCCGCCAGTGGCCCTGCTGGCCCTGATGAACACGCTATTGTCGGTGTTGGCCTTGCTGCTGACCCTGCTGTCGGTGTTGGCCTTGCTGGCCCTGATGATTAGGCTGGCCCTGCTGACCCTGCCTATAACCCCCAAATCCCCGCCTGGAATCACCTGAACGGAATCGCTTAGCAGGGTCCCCCTGATGGGAACTCTGCTAGTGCTGACGATTCTATCCATGAGATGGTGCCCCATTAGCACTATTTCCCCCGGTCCTGCCCTTCTTACTAGACTCTCCTGCTCTCTTGCTTCCCTACAGATGGAAGCGGTGATCCTGGCAATGTAATAATGCAGCATTGAGTACATCAGTAAAACTACTCAGAGATAGATTCCCCATAAGATGCTGACGGATCCTCCAAGCTAACCCGTCCACAAACAACATAATCTTCTTTCCCTCAGTGGGTGCCTCATCTAGCACGATGGTGAGAAGTCTCGTGAACTCCTCCTCATACTCAGCTACGGTAGAGTTCTCCTACTTCAAATTCAGTAATTTCCGCCTCATCTCAGTCTGCACGGCAGGTGGAAAGTACTTGCGGTCAAACCTCTCCCAGAACAACTGAATAGGGATCGTGTCCCTCTCCTCCAATGTGGTAGTGGACTCCCACCACTGCAAAGCGGCTCCCACCAACTTAAAGGAAGCCAATAACTGCTTCTGCACGTCAGTGCACTCATACATACGGAGATGCCGCTGGATGTATTTCTTCCACTCGCTAACTATGACAATATCGGAGCTACCAGAGAACTCAGGGGGATGAGCTTTCTGAAAAGCATCCCTAACCCTCTCCCATGCAGATGGAAGCTGTGCTAATACTGGCGCCACTGCCTGAATCTGGGGTTGAGCCTGCTGAACTACCGCTAGCGCAGCATTCACCGCCTAAGCAACAATGGTGGCTATTTCATTAGGATTCATAGTGCCTTGTGCTGGAGTTGCTGGCTGCTCGGCCTGGGCACGCCTATCTTTCGGTGCACGTCTCAGAGGCATCTGAAACGTGAAGAAGTTTATTAGTCTACAGTCATTATCAAATATCAAATAGCTGAAGACATAAACTTGAAAGCAAGAATACAACCATCTTATAATAGAGCTCTATAGCAATAACGTTAAGCTGAAAGCGAAATAAGCCGTACAGATCCTATGGACCTACCACCTGTGACACCCCGCCTAATTAAAAACCGGGCGATCACTCCTTTATTAAATTAAAATCAAGGTGAACAGTTGGTTCATTCTTAGCATCACTGTCATAAAAATAACTTTTCCAAATTAACACCCTAATTAATTAAGCTAAGTGTCAAAACCATTTTTAACCTTTTTAACCAAATTGTATTTTTAAAGAAAAACTTATTTATTTAATTATTTACCACATTTTCAATAAGTAAGAATCAAACAACAATTTACCTGGAACATAATGCAAATACTTTAAACATTCAACATTCAAAGTCCCAACATTTAAAACTTAAAGTAAAACATCCATACTGAAATAAATCCCATAGTAACAGTACAAGAAATAACTGAAATACAAATGTCCCAATAAAACAGATAAATAGTGGAAAGGGCGACACATGCCCAATAAATGAGTATGATAGATGTGGAATCAAGTAAACGAAGTCGTCTATGCAAGTGGCCTGCAACTCCCACCTAAGTTGCAGCACGTTCCTTTCAAGGGATCCTAAGGAAGACGCCCCTCTAGCTGGGCACCTGTAATACATACATATATATACAAGAGAGAAAAAGAGAAAAAGAAATGGGTAAGAGCCCGATAGTGTGTTTGATTTAAAATACGTTTAGCAACTATTTAAATTGATACAGGCCAATGCAACAACATATTAGTGCGACACTCTCTTGAGAAATTCTCACCTCTCTTCTAATGTGCACACCTATCGCACTAACCTTCCCAACGGGTTGTCTTATCATTTATCGCACTAATCATCACAATGATTTAACTTATCTTAGATTACTCGTAAGATTCAAAATTTAACGATTCCATTGTTTGAAAAGAATATTTCAATTAGTAACCAAAGTTCTCATTTTGACTTTATTAATCAATAAAGTTTTCCAATTTCATATTATACTTTCTCAAAATAAGTATTTACAATTTGAGCCATCAACCATGTCCTACATATCAAATCACAGTAGGCAGTTCCAGATTTCAGAATTTCATATATATATATATTAACTACTTGTAATACCCCGTATTTTTGGCTATATTTATTTTTGGGATTAATTAATTAAATGTGTATTAATTGGAAATTAATCCGGGTTAAAAATACTAACGAGATGTGAGTTGGTATTTGATTAGGTGCATACATGTTTTTACATGAATATTGAATTATGAAAAATTTGTCGTGAGATTGATATACGGCATTTTAGGAATTTTGTTGAGACGCGTGTGACCGCCGCGTCATGGTGTATTATTTTAATTATAAAAGTGAATTTAAGTTTTGTAAACCGTATGGTCGTTTTGAGTGCGCCAACGCGTCCGGAAGGGTCGAGATAGTCAGAAAACACTAGCCGGGGGTTTAGTTTGGGTCCCGGGGTATTTTTAGGCCATACCGGCAACATAAAGGGCATTTTAGTAATTTTGTATTTTTGGAGAATTAAAAGTGACGAAAATTGGGAGTTTTAATCTGATTGGGAATTGACCCACTAAGCCACTAACCAACCCATATTAACCCAAGAAGCTATGTAGGTTATTAGAATTAGGTTTTCTAATACCTTCCCAAAGCAAACCCTAGCCACCATAGCCACCATTGGAGAAGAAGCTTGGGGAAAGAGAGAGAAAGGAAATTTTGCAGAAAAGCTCCATCAAACCAACATCTAAATCAGAGATAAACTCGAGGCAAGTGACTTAATTCCATTTAATTTCAGAGAATGTTCTTTCCATGTTAGATAATTCAAATTTTATGTTTGTTCTTGGTGAAATATGAAAACCCATGTAGTTTGGAACTTAGAACTTGAAAATCTTGAGGAGAATTGCATGTAGAATGATAGGTAGATGATTATTCTCATGATATTTGTGATTGGAAGAAATTAAAATGGATTTATATTGGGTTAATTCATGATTACTAATTTTAGGGTTCATATTCTTGAGAAATTGGGGAAAACTGTAGAGATTTGTGATTTAATGATGTTTAGGACGAATTAATTCCTTAAAACATGTTAGGATGTGCCTATATATGTTTAGGATTGATTAGAGACCTTAAAACATAGTTGGGACGAAGTTTAGAGGAGATTTGAGGAGTAGAAATTGGGTGAAAAATGATTTTGGAATTTTTGGGCTCGCAGCTGGTAGCTCGTTAGAAACCAACCCAGGTCGTTCGAACGAGCTCGTTCGAACGAGCTTCTAACGAGTTGACCAGTCGCTTATAATGAGGTGCAGTTTATATCGATAATCTCATTCGAACGAGATATCGTTAGAACGTACAGTTCGTTCGAACGAACTGGATCTCGTTCGAACAGTCTCGTTCGAACGAGACTTCTAACGAGCTGACAGTGGAATCTCATTCGAATAGCCTCGTTCGAACGAGACTTCTAACGAGTTGACAGTTTTGGCCTATTTCTATTTTTGGAGTCCCGTAAACTTGTTCGAGGTTATAGATAACTTTCCTTTGATGATGTATGGATAGATTTGGAACTTTTGGGTTATTATGAGGAGTAAATTATATACGAGTGATTTAAATCAATGAACCGTTTGGGTTGAGACGTGAGTGTCTACTACGATGTGAGAATAGATTATAGTGCGTATGATTATAAATCGGAATCGTATAAAGTGTGTAAATTATAGATTGGTACGAGAATGAGGTTAGTACTACAATTAAACTACGAGATTACTAGGACGTGTGTTTACTTAGTATTGGTATATGAATTGTGTGTATGACATACCTACCATACTTGCTATCACGGGAGGTTTGCGTTCGCTTAGGGCCCTCTAATCCTTGTGTTTCCCGGATTTAGACTGGTTACCTTGATGAACATAGGTCATAGAAAGACTTATTGGGATATTAATAAGTCCGGTGATCGTGGGAGCGTAGGTATGTGCGTGACCCATGTGATGTGACTGTGTTCGCCTCCATTATTTGTGATGTTGTTATTCGTGAACAATTCCTGAGAGATTCAGAATACGTAATCCTTATGTACGTGATGTACCGGGATGTATAGCAGAGTATGTGTGCACCGCATCTTAGTTCTCGGGGTGCTTATATTGTATATTTATGATGTGAATAATATACACTTAATTAATGGGAACCTTCATGTTAATGTTATGAATATAATTACGGTATTGTTTCGAGAAAAACATAACGGGTTAGCTGATAGTGAAATATATTGCATTTTGAGCATCTGAGTTTACGTTAAACCCCTATTTAATTACGAGCGTTATAATGTTAATAGAACCGAGTAATATGGGTAGGACCTATGATAGTCTAGCTAGATATGATGTCATTTAGCTAGTGGTTTGTGTCGTTGTAGATAGGTACTTACGTTAGGAGTGCATAGTTAGACGAGAGGTGAGAATATCATGTGAGTGCACGTCCTAACATGTACTTTGCATTTAATGTTTTAAATGTTTTTAAAGCACTTGCAGGTTTTTAAAATATAACTCCGCATTCGGGCTCTGACCCGTTTGCTTTCAAATCTACTTTTCTTGTAAAACCATTTTAGGTGCCCAGGCACAAGGACACCATGCATAGGATACTCATTCAGGTGACGAGCTGTAGCTGTTTGTGGAAGCTACAGGGATTTTCTTATAGACGCTTCTATCACTTGGATTCCAGATTCATTATCTATCAGTTGTAGGACATGTTGCCCATTTCTATTAGAGTTACATTTCCATTACCGTTTTCAAACTTTGGCATGTATTGTTTTAGTATTCGGTTTATTTATTTCAGTTGTGGGATTTGTAGTGAGGAGTTTTCCTCCAGACTTTATTTACATTATGTGATAGTTATTCTTTTTACTTCAGTATGGTGAATGGTGTTATTATTCTTTATTACACTTGTTGCATGTTAATCAGACTTAAATTAAAATTTGGCACTTACTTTTTAAATACTAGGTGGTTAGTAATAATAAAAAAAATTTCGACTGTGATGCTATTAACTGAGCCAACTTGGCATTTTGAATTAATTTAATAAAGGAGTAGCTACCCGGTATTTAATTAGTCGGGGTGTCACAGGTGGTATCAGAGCATCAGGTTCTAGTGTCCTTTAGGATCTGACGGCTTATTATGTTTCCGCTAAGTTTCTTTGATATAGAGCCCTATATTTTAGGACTGTTGTACTCTTTTTGTGTATGCTTCGTTCTTCAGCCATATTAAGTTTATAACAGCAAACTTATAAACTTTATTCTTATTTCAGATGCCTCCACGACGTGCACGACGAGTTCCCAGGTATGCAACGCCCGAACCCCAGCCCGCTCCAGTTCAGGGCATGATGAACGCCGCTGAGGTTGCAGCTATAGTAGCCCAAGCGGTAAATGCCTCAATTGCCGTTGTTCAGCAGGCACCACCTCAGGCGCCGGTTGCCGCGCCATCACAGGCAAATGCATTCCCGTCTGCTTGGGAGCGTGTACGTGACGCTTTTCAGAAAGCGCATCCGCCAGAGTTTGCAGGTAGCTCAGATGTGGTAGTCTCGAGCCAGTGGAGGAAGGATATGCAGAGGCACTTAAGGATGTATGAGTGCACGGACGTCCAGAAGCAGGTGCTAACTACTTTCAAGCTAGTTGGATCTGCGCTACAGTGGTGGGAGTCTATTACCACCATGGAGGAGAGGGATACTCTCACTATTCAGGACTTCTGGGTGCGGTTTGACCGCAAGTACTTTCCGTCGGCTGTTCACACGGAAATGAGGAGGAAATTGATGAGTCTGAAGCAGGAGGGTAATACTGTGGCCGAGTATGAGGCCGAGTTCACAAATCTGTTGAATATCGTTCCAGATGAGATACCAACAAAGAAGAAGAAGATTGAAAAGTTCACCGACGGGTTGACTTGGAGGATCCGTCAGCATCTGTTAGGGAACCTTTCGTTGACCACGTATTCTGATGTGGTTAACGCTGCTTTGTTACACTGCCAGGACTACCGCTTTCATATGGCTGAGGGCAAGAGGTCGGGAGATTCTAGCCATCAGGGCAGGACTGGAGGACATGGTGCCGGTGGGGCACAATCTCTTCAGGTGCAGAGACAGGGTGAGCAGGGTGAGCAGCAGGGGGATCAGAAGAGGTTCCGGTCAGGGGACTACAGACAGGGACAGGGAGGTTTCCGTCTGGGCCATCAGGGTCCAAACGGCCATCAGGGCCAACAGGGGCAGAATGGGCAGCAGTTTCACCAGGGCCAGCAGGGCCAAGGGAGGAACGGTAACGGCCACCAGGGCCGAGGGAACTTCCCAGGGAAGTGTTTTGTTTGTGGCAAGACTGGCCATAAGCGACAGGATTGTCCTGATAGGGGCAGGGCCCCACAGCAGCAGCAACAGGGTGCTCGCCAGGAGCCAGAGAGGCCTATGTTTCCCGCCGCTCTCCCCGCACCGCCACAGATAGCAGCATTGCCACCCATTCCAGCAGTCCCAGCTCAGTAGGGGCAGCTACAGTATGGACGTGTTTACAACGTCCACCAGGCTGCAGTTCCTCAGGCACCGCCCGCAATTGAGGGTACATTTCCTATCCATGGCACTATGGGTCGGGTATTATTTAATACGGGGTCTACACACTATTTTATAGCTACACACTTCGCGAAAGCTTTAGGATTTTTATCTACGGCAGAGAGCACAGTGACGTGTTTCGACTCACCATTGGGGAGTGGGTCACTTATTTTCTTTATATGCCGGGGAGTGGGGGTAGAGATTGGTGGTTTGGTATTACCTGCAGACATGTTGGTATTAGATATGCATGTTCACGATGTGATTATCGGTATGGATTGGCTCGTAGCTTATAGGGCCATGATTGATTGCTTCAGCGGGAGCAATGTTTTTGCCATTCCGGGGCATGAGATGTTTATAGTGGCGATGCCTCGCCCGGAGGGAGGATCGACCACTCATCTGTATTACATTGAGGAGGATACCTCTAAGGAGGTAGTGATTCCTTTAGATTCTATCCCAGTAGTCAGGGAGTATTCGGATGTGTTTCAGGAGATACCAGGCTTACCCCCCAGTCGAGAGATAGACTTTATTATAGATTTGCTACCGGGTACGAGACCTATAGCACGTGCACCGTACCGTATGGCTCCAGCTGAGATGAGGGAGTTACGGGATCAGATAGAGCAGCTGTTAGGTCAGGGCTTTATTCGCAGGAGTACCTCACCTTGGGGCGCTCCAGTTTTGTTTGTGAAGAAGAGGGACGGTTCACTGAGATTGTGTGTGGACTACAGAGAGTTGAATAAGGTCACGATATGGAATAAGTATCCGTTACCTCGAATCGATGACTTATTCGACCTGTTGAGAGGAGCTTCTTTCTGCTCGAAGATTGATTTGAGATCGGGATACCATCAGTTATGTATCCGGGAGGAGGATGTCTCGAAGACCGCGTTCTTATCGAGATATGGTTCTTACGAGTTTCGGGTTATGCCTTTCGGTTTGACCAACGCTCCAGTAGTGTTTATGGACTTGATGAACAGAGTGTTCAGGGATTTCCTAGACCAGTTTGTCATTGTCTTCATTGATGATATTCTGGTTTACTCCCAGACAGAGGAGGAGCACGCCAAGCATTTGAGGCAGGTTTTGCAGACACTTCGTCAGAACGAGTTGTATGCAAAATATGAGAAATGCGGGTTTTGGCTGAAGGAGGTCCAGTTTTTGGGACACATTATTTCCGACCGGGGGATATCTATTGATCCGGGGAAAGTATCCGCGGTGAGGGAGTGGGGACAGCCCACTACACCAACGGAGATTCGTAGTTTCTTGGGTCTAGCAGGATACTACAGGAGGTTTATTCGGGGTTTCTCGGAGATAGCAGGTCCTTTGACACATCTGACTCGTAAGGGTGTGCCATACATCTGGAGTGATGCCTGTCAGTTGGCATTCGATGAATTGAAGGACAAATTGACCTCAGTACCTGTGTTAGCATTATCGAGACCGGGAGTTGAGTATTTGGTTTACACAGACGCGTCTTTACAAGGACTTGGAGGTGTATTGCAGCAGGAGAGACAGGCCATAGCTTATGCTTCCCGTAAGCTTAAGCCTCATGAGAAGAATTACCCCACGCATGATTTGGAGTTGGCGGCAGTGGTATTTGCCCTACGGATTTGGAGGCACTATCTTTTGGGGGAGAAGTTCAAACTGTTCACGGATCACAAGTCCCTACAATGCCTGTTCACGCAGAAGGAGTTGAATATGCGGCAGCGTAGGTGGCTTGAGTTTGTGAAGGACTACCAGTTCGATATCCAGTATCACCCGGGTAAGGCTAACGTGGTAGCAGACGCGTTGAGCCGTAGGCCAGTAGATGAGGTGGCAGAGGTGTGGAAGGCAAAGTGGAAGGAGTTGGGACACCAGGATGCAGTGGCCCGATCTTTCATGTCTGTGATGACCGTTACACCGCAGATTGTCATGAAGGTAGTACGGGCACAGGCTAATGACTCGTTCTGTCAGGAGCAGATAGTTCGATTACTAGCAGAGGGAGCCGAGTCCTATACCGTTAGCTCAGACGGGGGATTACGCTTCAATGGGAGATTGGTGGTTCCAGAAGGGGAGGAATTGCGACACGAGGTGATGGCTGAGTCGCACGGCTCACGGTTCGCGATACATCCCGGAGGGTAAAAAATGTACCAAGACATGAGAAGCCAGTATTGGTGGAGCGGTATGAAGAGAGATATCGCTGAGTTTGTTTCAAAATGCGCCACTTGTCAGCTTGTAAAAGTGGATCATCAGAGACCAGCAGGATTGCTACAGCCATTGGAGGTCCCGGTGTGGATGTGGGAGAGCATATCCATGGACTTTATCACGGGGTTGCCTACGTCGCAGAGGGGTCAAGACTCCGTTTGGGTAATTGTGGACAGGTTGTCCAAGGTCGCTCACTTTTTACCCGTAAGGACTGACTACACTATGGGACAATATGCCCAGCTCTTCATTTCAGAGATTGTGAGACTTCACGGTGTGCCCTTAAATATCGTGTCTGACAGAGACAAGATATTTGTTTCGAGGTTTTGGGAGAGTTTCCAGGAGGCCATGGGCACGGAACTGCGGTTGAGTACGGCTTATCATCTGCAGACTGATGGGCAGACCGAGCGCACAAATCAGATGTTGGAGGACATGCTGCGCATGTGCATTATTGACTTCGGGGGTGGATGGGAGCAGTATCTTCCACTAGTGGAGTTTGCTTACAACAACTCCTATCAGTTTACTATTGGCATGGCTCCGTTTGAGGCATTGTACGGTAGGCCTTGTCGTTCCCCATCATGTTTGTTAGAGGTGGGGGACAACAAACTGCTTGGGCCGGAAGTGATTCATGATACTTCGGCAAGGATTGAGTTGATTCGGAGTCGCATTCGGGTAGCTCAAGACGGGCAAAAGAGTTATGCTGATGCGAAGAGATTTTTCAGGGAGTTCCAAGTAGGGGACCAGGTTTTGCTCAGGGTATCTCCGATGAAAGGGATTATGCATTTCGGGAAGAAGGGGAAGTTGGCACCGAGGTATGTGGGGCCGTTTCCTATTATTGGGCGGATCGGACCGGTTGCGTATAGACTTGGGTTACCTAAGCATTTGCATCGGATTCATGATGTATTCCATATTTCCTCGCTGAGGAAATACCTTAGAGATAATTTGTTTCATTCTCACATTGCTGTGGAGGACATCGATCTCCAGCCGGATAGCTCCTACAAGGAGGGGCCGACTGCTATTTTGGACCGAAGCGAGAGGAAGCTGCGGTCAAAGATAGTCTCGTTAGTGCGTGTTCAGTGGCGACATCACAATGTCCAGGAGTCCACATGGGAGCGCGAGGATGAGATGCGCGAACGTTATCCAGAGTTGTTTTTAGCAGGTACTTTCTAGTTTCGAATTTCGGGACAAATTCCGTTATTAGGGGGGGAGTATGTAATACCCCGTATTTTTGGCTATATTTATTTTTGGGATTAATTAATTAAATGCGTATTAATTGGAAATTAATCCGGGTTAAAAATACTAACGAGATGCGAGTTGGTATTTGATTAGGTGCATACATGTTTTTAAATGAATATTGAATTATGAAAAATTTGTCGTGAGATTGATATACGGCATTTTAGGAATTTTGTTGAGACGCGTGTGACCGCCGCGTCATGGTGTATTATTTTAATTATAAAAGTGAATTTAAATTCTGTAAACCGTATGGTCATTTTGCGTGCGCCAACGCGTCCGGAAGGGTCGAGATAGTCAGAAAACACTCGCCGGGGGTTTAGTTTGGGTCCCGGGGTATTTTTAAGCCATACAGACAACTTAAAGGGCATTTTAGTAATTTTGTATTTTTGGAGAATTAAAAGTGACGAAAATTGGGAGTTTTAATCTGATTGGGAATTGACCCACTAAGCCACTAACCAACCCATATTAACCCAACAAGCTACGTAGGTTATTAGAATTAGGTTTTCTAATACCTTCCCAAAGCAAACCCTAGCCACCATAGCCACCATTGGAGAAGAAGCTTGGGGAAAGAGAGAGAAAGGAAATTCTACAGAAAAACTCCATCAAACCAACATCTAAATCAAGATAAACTCGAGGCAAGTGACTTAATTCCATTTAATTTCAGAGAATGTTCTTTCCATGTTAGATAATTCAAATTTTATGTTTGTTCTTGGTGAAATATGAAAACCCATGTAGTTTGGAACTTAGAACTTGAAAATCTTGAGGAGAATTGCATGTAGAATGATAGGTAGATGATTATTCTCATGATATTTGTGATTGGAAGAAATTAAAACGGATTTATATTGGGTTAATTCATGATTACTAATTTTAGGGTTCATATTCTTGAGAAATTGGAGAAAAGTGTAGAGATTTGTGATTTAATGATGTTTAGGACGAATTAATTCCTTAAAACATGTTAGGATGTGCCTATATATGTTTAGGATTGATTATAGAGCTTAAAACATAGTTGGGACGAAGTTTAGAGGAGATTTGAGGAGTAGAAATTCTCGTTCGAACGAGATATCGTTAGAAGGTACAGTTCATTCGAACGAACTGGATCTCGTTCGAACAGTCTCGTTCGAACGAGACTTCTAACGAGCTGACAGTGGAATCTCGTTCGAACAGCCTCATTCGGACGAGACTTCTAACGAGTTGACAGTTTTGGCCTATTTCGATTTTTGGAGTCCCGTAAACTTGTTCGAGGTTATAGATAACTTTCCTTTGATGATGTATGGATAGATTTGGGACTTTTGGGTTATTATGAGGAGTAAATTATATACGAGTGATTTAAATCAATGAACCGTTTGGGTTTAGATGTGAGTGTCTACTACGACGTGAGAATAGATTATAGCGCGTATGATTACAAATCGAAATCGTATAAAGTGTGTAAATTATAGATTGGTACGAGAATGAGGTTAGTACTACAATTAAACAACGAGATTACTAGTACGTCTGTTTACTTAGTATTGGTATATGAATTGTGTGTATGACATACCTACCATACTTGCTATCACGGGAGGTTTTCTTTGGCTTAGGGCCCTCTAATCCTTGTGTTGCCCGGATTTAGACTGATTACCTAGATGAACATAGGTCATAGAAAGACTTATTGGGATATTAATAAGTTTGCTGATCGTGGGAGCGTAGGTATGTGCGTGACCCATGTGATGTGACTGTGTTCGCCTCCATTATTTGTGATGTTGTTATTCGTTAACTATTTTTGAGAGATTCGGAATACGTAATCCTTATGTACGTGATGTACCAGGATGGATAGCAGAGTATGTGTGCACCGCAGCTTAGTTCTCGGGGTGCTTGTATTGTATATTTATGATGTGAATAATATACACTTAATTAATGGGAACCTTCATGTTAATGTTATGAATATAATTACGGTATTGTTTCGAGAAAAACATATCGGGTTAGCTGATAGTGAAATATATTGCATTTTGAGCATCTGAGTTTACGTTAAACCCCTATTTAATTACGAGCGTTATAATGTTAATAGAACCGAGTAATATGGGTAGGACCTATGATTGTCTAGCTAGATATGATGTCACTTAGCTAGTGGTTTGTGTCGTTGTAGACGGGTACTTACGTTAGGAGTGCACAGTTAGACGAGAGGTGAGAATATCATGTGAGTGAACGTCCTAGCATGTACTTTGCATTTAATGTTTTAAATGTTTTTAAAGCACTTGCAGGTTTTTAAAATATAACTCCACATTCGGGCTCTGACCCGTTTGCTTTCAAATCTACTTTTCCTGTAAAACCATTTTAGTTGCCTAGCCACAAGGACACCATGCATAGGATACTCATTCAGGTGACGAGCTGTAGCTGTTTGTGGAAGCTACAGGGATTTGCTTATAGACGCTTCTATCACTTGGATTCCAGATTCATTATCTATCAGTTGTAGGGCATGTTGCCCATTTCTATTAGAGTTACATTTCCATTACCGTTTTCAGACTTTGGCATGTATTGTTTTAGTATTCGGTTTATTTATTTTAGTTGTGGGATTTGTAGTGAGGAGTTTTCCTCCAGACTTTATTTACATTATGTGATGGTTATTCTTTTTACTTCAGTACGGTGAATGGTGTTATTATTCTTTATTACACTTGTTGCATGTTAATCAGACTTAAATTAAAATTTGCCACTTACTTTTGAAATACTAGGTGGTTAGTAATAATAAAAATGTTTTCGACCGTGATGCTATTAACTGAGCCAACTTGGCATTTTGAATTAATTTAATAAAGGAGTAGCTACCCGGTATTTAATTAGTCGGGGTGTCACACTACTCAAATATATATATATATCATAACAGCACCCCAAATAATAACTATGGTGTGGGAATACTCTACTATCCAAACCCCATATCACTCACATTAAGGGGAATACAAATTCGGAATCACTCTCGAATTGTATTAACACAAACTCAAACAAAATTGAGGCGAAGTATAGGTTCCAAGTCTCTTAGGACCGTCTGAACTATCACTGCGATAGCCTGTACCAAGGATACCTATACACAAAAAATATGAGGCGAAGCATAGATTACAAGTCTCTAAGAGGAAAGCACATACCCGCATCTCTTAGGACCGTATGAACTATAATTCCGATAGCCTGTACCAAGGATATCTATCTTCTAGGGTACAAGTCAATATCCCCCATAAAGGTACCATCGAGATAAGACTGTCCCAGCGCGAAAACCTCAGGGATAGCAAGTAGCGTGGGCATGATTTTCACACATAGATAGTATATGCATACACAATCATATAACTATACCAATATTACCATATCAATAATGGGTAAATTCTCAATTCCCATAATTACGTCATTCGCATTTATTTCACATTATCTAGTTATCACGTATAACCATTCACATCTTACTTTAATTTGAGGAACTTTTCCCACTTACTACATAACGCTTCATGGATTCTATCCTCCCAATTATAAAATTCCGTAGGTATACACATTTGTCGCAAAGTAACTCTCTTACGTGTCTCTCTCTTTAAATCATAAATTTACCGACCTTTATGTAGTTATCCCAAACTAAAATCTTTGCCCGACATCAAGGGTCCCAAAATCTATTCACATGTCCTACTGGTCTCCCCTATCTCCGAAAACATTTTATTAAGGATGCCCAAGAATTATCTCACAATAAATTGAATTTAGCTCATTTAAAAAGAAAATAGGAGTCTGCCAGGAGGGGTCGATCGATCGAGGTCTGGGGCTCGATCGATCGAACCTTCGATCGATCGAAGCTCTGGGCTTGATCGATCGATCAAGCAGGTCTGCGAAAACTGAAATTCTGCAGTTACGGGTTTCATCTCCAAACTTCAACAATTTCCATATTTTCTAATCCCAGTCGTCTCGGAATTGATACTACTAACCTTATATCATCATATTAGGTATTTTCAACGTTAAGCATATCAATTTACGTCACTAAACATGGATTAATCATGCCATAATTCATCTAAATATACAAGAACCCTAGAAATCTCTAAATCATTGTTCCAATCTATTTTTCCAGAAATTCCTTCTTATACTACATTAAATTTTCGTGGATTATTCTCCTACATCACCAACAATTTCCAGAATAAGGTTTAAGTCATCACTACATGCAAATTCCTATCACAATTTAGGTTTTCTTCCATGAAATTCATCCCTAATCATCCCTAAACTAATATGAAGGATGCACCAACGAAATAAGCAAGATAAACACTTGCCTGGGATTTTCGATGTTCTGATTTACAGATGTTTTTTGTGTGGTTGCATAGCTCGTTGCGCGATCTACGCATTGGTGGTGGTTGCGGTGCAAACGGGTGGATTTCGGGCCTTGAATTTGCCTTGAGAGCTCTCTCCTTCCTCTCCTATGGCCATCACTTGTGTTTAGAGTTTCTAACCCTAGATGACAATCCAGATATCTAATATAACCCTTTGAATTTTCGTGGGTTTAATTACCCAAAAAGGTGAAATGTCCAAAACGCCCTCCCGGGGTACCAATTATGCCTAAAAACGCCCCGAGACCCAAACTAAACCTCCGGGTACCTTTTTCTGACTATCTCGACCCTTACGGACGCGTTGGCACACTCAAAATGACCATATGAATGAGTTATAAAATATTTACTTTTATTTATCAATATTTAGTCCCGACGCGACACGGGCGCGTCCCGACTCAAATTTCCAAAATTGCCATTTTATTCACTCGTGACATTCAATATAATCAATATCATATATTACTTTGCTCAATAGTAATATTCAACAAATTTCCCATAATTCCTAACTCTCGTCACGTTAATAATTATAACATAATTAATTTTCGAATTTTTATTAAATAATTAACTCACATTAAATTTAATAAATCCCCAAATTAATATAGCATAAAAATACGGGGTATTACAGGCGACTAGGATGGAATTTGGGATATAGGCTAAAGATAAGTTGATGTTATACTTATTAAATGGTTATTAATTTTGATATTTCGAGAATATATAAATCCCTAAAAGTGATCAAGGTGCGAGGTATATTTATGTATGAGAATACTCAAATATTATAATGAGAATGGAAATTGTAGACATATATACATTAGAGGAGTGATAAAGATATACATATATGCGATGTGATTACAGTATATATAATATGATACGAATACATATATATATGTGTGTGATTGGTATGTGTGTATCTTAGAGGCTGGGTCCACGGGATTTCCTTTGGCATAGGGTTGGAACAACCAGACTATATATTTTCTCTACTATGATCTAGGGAGGTTTCTCGATGTGGGTGAATCCCCTGGCTTGAGGAGTAGGGAGAGTATATCCCCAGGTCATCGCGTCCCGCGTTCGAGTTCGATGTGTGTACTCCACTTGCAGAGGGAACATGACCGCCTCCACCGTTGTGTATTTTTACCATGACCATGAGTAAGTCTGGCTTGGTACCTTAGTACAATGAGTAAACCCGAATTTGGATAAGCACTATGAGACTGCATCCTTGAGTTATATCTCAGTGCGATGGTTATTATACTTATGTTTGTGATAGGTATAATCATATACTTGTTGCGTATAGTATATTGCTTGTATATGAAAATGAGACATCATATAGTAAGCTTATGTATATAAAGTGAAAAGTCTAATATGGTGTATTTTCCCCTTCCGGTAGATTTATATCCGAATTTATATGAACATGAATCAGACGTTCTAGTAAGAACTATATATATATATATATATATATATATATATGAGTTTTTATACACGCGTTATGTGATGAGGGCCTAATTAACCCCGACGATCGACATTGCCTGGTAGTAGTGTATCGGGGGGTTCCTTCTTTGGATTTCCCTTCACGAGACACCCCACGCACGAATGTAGAGTAATGTTGACAAAGGGGAGAAGTTTAGCCCTTAGTACTTGATTTTTGAGGGATCGTCTAGAGGATGGGTGGTATACGTTAGTTAGGCAGGGTCTCTTAACTATATGGTTTAGAAAAACGTACGCGATAGTTGTTCACCATTAGAACAGGGGTGAGGGGTATCTCATGGGAGTGCGATACCAATTTAAATATGAGGTAAATCATATTTTTTAAAATAGAGCATTTATGCACTTGCAAAATATTTTCACAACTTGGACTCTGACCCGTTTATCTATTTCTCCCCTCTTTTGCTATATATATGTATATATATAGGTGTCCAGACATAGGGACGCCTGGATGATGATTCCTTAGAGTCAGACATTTTCTGCAGCAGCTGTGGATGCATGCAGGTTTCTTTTAGATGCTTCCATCCTTGAGATCTAGATAGGAGGTATTGTAAAAACATCTGAGCCGATAACCCAAATGTATTTATTTATTCTTTTATCGCCTGTTTGTGCGGCATTCGATTTGGTTGTATATTGTTAAATCGAGTGTTAGATTATTTTATTTCATTCCAGTTTCATATATACAAAATGTGTGGATGTTTCATTAGAATGGTTTGTTTAAAAAGATTAGTTAAGTAAAATTTTGACGCCAGCCTAATATGTTATTAGTAATTAAATTGGTTTTCGACAGTGATGCTGAGAATGAACCATATGAGACACCTGTGTTAATTTGATATAGGATTGATGACGCAGTATTTTATTAGGCGGGGTGTCACACCCTCTAATATTAACATCGTCCATTAATAACTTCATCTAATCATTCCTACACAACAACTCACTAATAAATCCAACTCTAATCCTGTCTAAATCCAGTGTTTAAGGGTTTAAACACCAAAATCATCAAAATCTTTAAATGATTTAAACTCAAGAACACAACTATAAATACAAATTATTCACACTCAATAATGAATATATGCAAGTTAGAAACTTTCCTCAAGGATGTAGTCTCAGATTCTTCCCCGTTGAAACAATTTCCAAGCCCAAATCACCACATCTCTTCGTCTCTCTTGTTTCTCCCAAGCTCTCTCTTCTCTCTAACTCTCTCTAGGTTTAGAAACACATAAATCAGATTAAATTCTTTTTCAAGACTAAAATACCCAAAGCATCAAAAAGACATTAAGTCCAACATTAAATGCTACTACGTATTTAAAATGACTCGTAACGTCATAATTAAGTTATAACTAGTCAAAAGTGCCCCAGAACCCAAAAATACAACTTGGCATTTATTTTGACTATCTAACCATTTCTGACTAACCATGCCCCCTAAATTGGCATCCGGGATATCATTCATTATTTCATGTTCTGACGTCATATTAACTCTTACATAATAATTCAATTGGCATATAAATCATAACCGTCACTTAAAGCACAACGAGGTAACAAAACATAATGTTACACTAATTACATTCGATTAATGGTAAATATGCAAAAATCGGTAAATATTATCTCTTAAATCACTTAAAGTAATATTTATTTCAACTTCTTTTCTTTTATATAATTAACCCACGAGGAAATTTAATTGGTAAATAATTACTCAAAAGTAAGGGGTATTACATTTACCAGGTGCATAAATGCCATATTTTAAAATATGAAATCTCTCATATTTAAAGCGGTGTCGCACTCTCATGAGATACACCACACCCCTCTTCTAATAGGTCACATCTATCACATACCTTTAATACAACCTAGTTAAGCTACCCTGCCTAACTAATCTATTTCACCCATCTTCTAAAAATCCTAATAAACCCGAGTAGTAATGACTAAACTTCTCCCCATTCCCAACATTGAGCTACGTTTCGTGCGTGGGGTGTCTCGCCAATCGAAATCCGAACAAGGAACTCCCCTGATACACCACTACATGACAATGTTGATCATCGAGATCCACTAGGCCCTCAGTACATAACACATATTATAAAATCCCATATATTTATAGTTCTCACTAGAACATATGATTCACATTCATATAAATCCACATATAAATCTACCGAAAGGAGAATAACACCGTATTCATTCTTTTCACTTTACAAAAGTCTACTTTATATGATATTTCATTTTCATATACAAACCACATGCTATTTCCAACAAGTATAATTATACTTATAATAATATCATAAGTATAATAAACATCCCACCTAGTTATAACTCGAGGAAGTAGTCTCAAAGTGCCTATCTTCATCCGGGATTTCTCACGTAACCACGATACCAAGCCCGACTCATTCATGGTCATGGTAAAACTACTAAACGGTGGAGGCGGTCATGAACGATATGACTTGGGGATATAGTCTCCTTGCTCCGCAATCCTGGGGATTCACCCACATCGCCCAACCTCCCTGGATAGCTTGAGAGATAATATATAATATGGTTGTCCATCCCTATGCCCACGGAACAAGCCTCTAAATAAAAATATACCAATCTATATACTCATTTTATTTCCACCTCCTTGTTCTTAAATAAGTCCCTAAAAATTTAGCCACTAAGGTGTAATCAATACAATGTGGGGCCATTTAGGTGGACCCCATTTTAACCTCATACCGCAACCAATGTATATTTGAAACCATACTAGAATGGTTTGGGGAATTCGGAGAAAAGTACTTCCTAAAAAGTGGATTAGAAAAATAGGATAATATATTTTTTTCTCTAAAATTTACGTTAAAACATCATTGCTCAAATCAACACAATTTATTCCTCACACATGTCATGTTTTCTCATTTATCCCAAAAAATTACATCCCTCTAAAATTTGGTATGCGAAAAGAAATGAATTACCTAAATTAGAAGAAAATAGGGAGGGCGATAAAATTATATTGAGCGTTAATTATCATTATTACACCATTATACTATATTTCAAAATTTAAAGTGCTTGAATCTATGATATAATTCGTAAACTATACATATATTATTTCCTTACACTCTTCCAAACACGTATTAATTAACAAACAAAAAATTATTTCTTTGACCCTTATAGTATTTCATTTAATTCAAAAACGGAGAGAGAATTTGTTGGTAGAAATTTCAAATCTTTATATAACCATTCATGCCAAATGGAGTTTAACACTGAATGTGTAAAGAAAAAATTTGAGTATGAAGTAAAAGATTTTTTTTTCAAAGGAAGGTCAAAGTCTCTTCCATTTATTTCAATTAATTATAGATGTGGAGAATCTTACTGTGGTGAGAGTTAAGGAAGTACTAAACAACTTTTACGAAATTACGCAGTGAGACTCCTTTCACGGAGTTTCGAACCCAAATCTCTTAGGAGAGGGGTGCACTTACCATGGAACTATGATCTCATGTGCAACCACTAAGTCAAAGGCAATATACTAACTCCTTTTATTTCCACCTCCTCCTTCTAAAATTAGCCCCTAAAAATATAGCTTGTGAGGTGTAATAAATACATTGTGGAGCCATTTAGGTAGATCCCATATGAACCTCGCACCCTAACCAATGTATATTTGAAACCTCACTAATATTGTTTTGGGAATTTGGAGAAAAGTACTTCCAAAAAATTGGATTAGAAAAATAGGACAATCTATGTTTTTCTCTTAAATTTTCATAAAAAAATTATTACTCAAATCGACCCAATTTATTCCTCACACATGTCTTGTTAACAGATTTATCCCAAAGAATTACATCCCTGTAAAATTTGGTATCCAAAAATAAATGAATTTGCCAAATTAGAAGAAAGTAGGGAGGGGATAAAATTATACTGAGCGTTAATTGAAATTATTACACCATAATACTATATTTCAAAAATTGAAGTGCTTGAATCTGTGATATAATTCGTATAATATACATATCTTGTTGTCCGTACACTCTTCCAAACACATGTTAATTACAAAATAGAAATTTATTTACTTCCCTCTTATAGTATTTCATTTAATTCAAAAATGGAGAGAGAAATTCTTGGTAGAAATTTTATAACTTTAGATAAACATTCATTCCAAATGTAGTTTAACACTCAATGTGGAGAGACAAAAACAGAGTACGATGTAATAGTATTTTTTTTAAAAAAGGAAGGTCTAAGTCTCTTCCATTTATTATAATTATTTCTAGTTGTGGAGAATCTTAATGTGTTTAATACCCCGCACTTTTATGGGAAATTAAATTTAATAATTAAGTGCAATTTGGGAATTTAAGAAATTATCGTGAATTGTAATTTTTGAAGTTTTCAAGGATTTAATGATTGTCCATGTATGTTATATTTACTTTTAGGATTAAGTAAATGAGTCGAAGTATTTTATTACATGTCGTCGTTGGGCAAAGTGACAAAAGGATAATATTTTAATGGGAATTGCGGTCAACTACCTTAGATGGAAATTCCGATTGCGCGGTTCATCTTGGAATGACAGAGATAGTCAGAATAGAGTATCTGGGGGTATTGTTTAGGCTCCGAGATTTTTTGGGCTAATAGGGACACGTAATTGAGTAAACGAGTCATTTTTAGGTTTAAAGGGATAAACCCTTATTTCTCCCTATATAAGGGATGAGAGAAGGAAAGAAAAGGAAGAAAAGAAAGCGGAGAGTAAAGGAAGAGAGAAAAGAGAGAGAAAAAGGATTTTCGGACCAAACTCCGCAGGATTCGACTCGAGGTCGTCGGATTTTATCCACGAGGCAAGTGATTACTTGATTTATTTCTTTTTTAGCATAAATGTCATATTGTAATTTGGTAAAAAAAAATTATACGATTTTGGGATTGGGTTTTCCTGAATCAAATGGACTTTTCGGAAGTTTAATGGTTAAAAATCGAAAAAGTTTGAATTGGAGAAACTCAGGAATTAATCAAATTTAGTTGTTATTTCTTGGTTCTAGGATGTTTAGAACCTATTTCATTGGTGTATATATAGTTGGGTGTGGTTATATGTTGGTGAGATAATAGGAAACAAAGCTTGGAGGTTTGTTAATGGCCGAAATAGGGGCTAGAGAAGAAACTGCCCGACTTAATCGATCAATGGACGGCCAAGGGTCGATCGATCAATCATGCAGAAATTTTTGCAAATTCAGCTTGTGATGTTTATATGGGATAAAATCACAAATATATGATTTTAGCTTGTTTAATTAAGGAATTAAATATCCAACTAGGGGGACTTATTCCTAAACATTTGATGGAATCTATGGGGACTAGGAAACGGCAATAATTGGGTAGCAATAATTATTTACTTCCGAAGAAAAATAAAGGGATTAAGAAAATAGAGGTTTAGGGTTACTAAAATAGAATGGGGACCTATAATTTGTTATTTGAGTGAAATGTAGACCCTGGGTTCATGGAAAATGGAATCCATGACTTATTTATTTAAGGGTGTTTAGGGCAAGTAACAATTGAGTTGATATTTCGGTGGGTGGTATTTTATGTATAGAATCAAGCGCGTAGAGAATGTAATTATGTGTAGAATGGTGTGCGAGAAAATCGTACGAGGCGAATAGGATAAAATTTGGGATGTAGTCTAAAGAGGATTTAGCAGTTGCCCTAGACGTCTATTGACGACGGTTATTATAAGTGGTGTGATACTTATGGAAATTAGGATAAGTCAATGGTACATGTATCCAATTAGTATGAGTTGGTACATTTGGGTTTATGTACAAGTCCTTATAAGTGATTTGTGGTTGGAGTCATATGTAAGAGAGAGAACACTTAAATATTGTTATGAGATTGGCAATTCTAGCCATGTATACATTTGAGGAGTGGCAGATGTATATATATATATATATATATATATATATATATATATATATATATATGTGTGTGTGTGTGTGTGTGTGTGTGTGTGTGTGTGTGGATGGTATATATATGTGTGAAGCATACCCCCTCTAATGCTATCATGGGAAGTTGCGCGATGTGGGTGAGGCCCCTAGCTTGAGGTGCAGTGAGCGTATAGTCCTTAGGTCATAGTGTCCATTGTTATGTGTGATTTTTCTTAGGGGTGAGACGTGGTGGGTACGTTTCGTCTCATTTACGAGGAGGAACTATGACTGCTTCCCAAATGATGTGACTTATGGCCGTGGTGTCGGTGATATTGAGTCCGACTGCTGGTCCCTAGAATGGTATGTGAGTGTTGCCCTAGAAGATGATAGAATTGAGAGACCGCATACTTAAGCTATAACTTGTTGGGATGGTTATTATACTTGTGTGTATAGTATATTGCTTGTGCATGAGAAGAATATATTATATATCTCTTTTAGAGTAAAGAGATAATATGAAAAAAGCATTAAATTCTCATTCCAGGAGATTATATCCGGACGTGTATAGTGATATGCATATAAAAGTTAGTATGATAATGTATATAATTATATGAGTATACCTCTATACGTTGCGTACTGAGAGTCTAATGGATCTCGATGAACAACATTTCTAAGTAGTAGTGTATCGGGGAGGGTTCCTTGTTTGGATTTCCCTTAGCGAGACACCCCACGCATGAACATGGCACAGTGTTGAGACTGGAGAGAAGTTTAGCCCTTAGTACTCGGGTTAACTAGGATTGTTAGATATGGGGCTAAATGGATAGGTTAGGCAGGGTAGTTTAACTAGGGTATTTGTTAGGTATGCGATAGGTGTGCACTATTAGAAGAAAGGTGAGGTGTATCTCATGGGAGTGAGGTACCGAATTTAAATATGGGGTAAAACACATTTAAAAAAAAATAAAGCATTTATGCACTTGCTAAATATTTTCACAACTCGGGATCTGACCCGTTTTTCTACTTTTTCCTTCTCTTGCTATATATGTATATATTATATAGGTGTCCAGACACAGGGACGCCTGGATGATGATTCCTTCGAGTCAGACGTCTGCTGTAGTAGCTGTGGATGCATGCAAGTTTACTGTAGACGCTTCGATCCTTATAATCTAGATAGGTAGTGCTGTATAAACATTCGGGCCGAAAGCCCAATTGTATTTATTTATTCTTTTACCGCCTTTTGGTGCGACTTTCAATTTAGTTGTATTATGTTAACCGATTGTTCATTTATTTTATTTCATTTCATTTTTTGTATAAACTACATGGATGTTTTAATTATTTGTTTTTTTTTAAAATATTAGTCAAATAAAATTTTGAAGCCAGCCTAATAGGTTATTAGTAATTAATTTGGTTTTCGAAAGTGACGCTAAGAATGAACCATATGCGACTCCTGTTTTAATTTTGTACAGGAGTAATCAACCGGTATTTTATTATGCGGGGTGTCACAGATGCTATCAGAGCATCAGGTTCTAGTATCCTTAGGATTCTGTATGGATGTACTACGCTTTCAGCGTTACTTTCAATTTGATATAAAGCCTTATGATTATGATTGTTGATTCCAATTGTGAGATTTCGTTCTCCAGCCATTATATAAAATTTTAGAAAATATTTTTCGTGCTCGTTCACGACTTGTGTGCTGATCGATGAAGGACGACCACAGAAGGCCATTGCAAGGGAAGCAGAAGGCGGGAGTTATTTGGAGAGATTGGTTGAAGTAGGGGATGAGGACCGCAACAGAGGTCACTCCCTTTGGGGCATTGACGATGATTGTTGCAACAAATTCTAAAGTATAGTAGTTATAAGTATCCAAGTACCACTGTAGTAGGAAGTGGTGCTAGATTTGAAATAATCGAGTGAAGTAATTTGGGAATACGATCTTTAATAAGGACCATACATTGAAGTGAGTTATACGGAGTAAGTGTAGCATTACTCAGTGGAAGTGTAGGCCTTAGGAGCTTTGGCTTAAAGAGGGGTATGGAAATACCCATAGGTGAAAATTTGAGGGAAATTTTTCACTCATTGGAGCAATGTTGAAATGGTGAAAATGATGGTCACCATATATGGGGGAGCAGTATGTTTTTCCCATTGAAGGATCTTATAGGAAGATATACCCGTTTGTTCCTTTGGTCTGTCAGAAATGGAGGGAATGCAGTTTTTTTTTTGGATTATTCACATAAGGATCAGTCTGAGGCTGACAATGAATAAAGAGTGATATGGAGAAGTGAACTTAATACCGAATTAAGGTAGGTAGAATGAAAAGAGGGTCCTTCAGAGGAATGATAGGCTCACTAGTAAGTGTTGCTAAAACTTATGGAGAGAGTATGTTTAGGAAACCCCATCGGTGGGCATCCACCGGGGAGATTCATTGAAATAGGTCTTTTGAAGAAGGTAGGGAGTATCCTTCTAACGAAGAGGTTATGGGAACTATGAACGTGAATGTCAGGATCGAGGCTATAGAGTTCGATAATACTAATAATTTTTACATGTTCAGGAAGGCCAAAGATGGAAATGGGGTGATGTGTAGTGTTGAACCACACGGTTTGTCCTTTCCCGATAGGAGAAAAAGGACAAGTGTGGGGTGCTTGGAAGAGGCATTGAGTTAAGAAATTTTGGGTTTAGTTAGGGCATGTGTACCATGTCCAAGAACCATTAAGAGTAGCTAGGGAGATTGGCGAAGTTGTTGTTATGAGTTTCACCTTAGTTGGAGGAGGTATACTTGGTGTGACTAAGTAGAGTTGTGGTATTTCACTAACCCTAGATTCATGTGTGTAATTCGAGTTTTGTGGAGATATCAATAATATTATATTATGTAGGCCTACCAGTTTTTTGCGGTAGTGGAGTTCTATTTTCCTTCATTCTCTATAAAAGTGGGTGTTGATAGTTTGAATATATATCTTGTTTTTACTACTCGTTTTATGTGTGATATATGAGTATGATATTATTTTGAGTATATTATGTTCTTAGTTGATCGGAGCGATAGTAGGCTAATGATTGCAAGACTATCGTGTCCGCAGTTCTAGGGTGGAACAGGTTGTTGCGATATCTCACCTGGATATAGGTTAAGTTCGCATTTATTATTATGGGTAGTTGGAACTTCGGTGAGCAGATGTTTTATTATTATGATTCGAGTGTGTAGCGACCTTATAGATGTGATTTAAGGCATGCAAGATATATTTGTTAAGCTATGACCTTAAGCTTGTTATTATTTTCGCAAGGACTTAGTGTTAGTACGAGCGCTTAGTGGTGTGGCTCCTGGGAAGAGATAGGAGTTCATACCACATTTTGTTGAAAGAGGGGATAGGGTTATCCCGATTGCATATTTGACACTACCGGACCTCCACGAACAACAAAGTTAAGTAGTAGTCTATTGGAGAGGTTCCTTGTTTGGATTTCGCTTACGAGATGCTCCAAGCATGAACTTTAAAGACGTTGGGAATGGAGAGATGTTATATGATGCGAGGATGTTGGTTTTGTTGATAAGTCATATAGTGTGGAGGACGTGTGATGGTGGGTATGTCTATGGAAATACGAGTGCTATGGAGAATCACTAAATTGGTCTTCTCATCGCAAGTAGGTAGGGGAAGATCGAGTTAGAGAAATTGATCTGTGGCTTATATCCAGGCCTTAATGATAAGGCAAATTTTGGAGGAAGTATGTTTTAGGTGTGATGTTCAAAATAGGTTTGAGGGAGTAAGCGCCATGATTAGTTAGACTTTATTTTTGCCAAGGTGAAGGATTGAGTGGTAGATGTACGTGGGTAGGTTAGTGAGGTAGGATTTTGGACATCCCGCTGTTGTGCCTTAGGTCATTATATCTCGGTGACCGACAATGCGAGGGAGTAGTGTAGTATCTAGATTTTGCTTCGTGAGACGTCCCATGCATGAAACCAAGCAAATGTCGGAAGTTGAAAGAGGCCTTGGAAACTAGGGATATACTTAGGATTATACTTGTTTAGAATGGGTAGGATAACGCATAGGTTGTAGGGTTATTAGGGAGTAAGTTCAACGGAGTTAGTGGCGCCGATATAGGAAGATTATGAGAAGTGAACCACAAGAAGATTGGTTGACTAACCTTGAGAAAAATTGAATTTCGCGTGTTAGGAATACCCATGTGTGAGTATTACACCGAGGAAATAAGGCCCATCCTTAGAGAGAGTGTTACATGTGTCATGTTTACAATGGTTGTGCAAATAAGCATGGGTTAAAAAGGTGCATGGGTGCCCTGTTAAGGTTGTTTTATATACCGCCTGAAATAGAAGGGGCGTAGTATATAAAGTTGAAGATTATGTTGTGAGGCAGTCACAAATGGATTTGGAGTGTATTGGATGTAATACCCCGCACCTTTACGGGAAATTAGATTTAATAATTAAGTGCAATTTGGGAATTTAAGAAATTATCAAGAATAGTAATTTTTGAGGTTTTCAAGGATTTAATGATTTTCAATGTATGTTATATTTACTTTTAGGATTAAGTAAACGAGTCGAAATATTTTATTATATGTCATCATTGGGTAAAGCGACAAAGGATAATATTTTAATGGAAAAACCCGCATTAAGTTGTGTTGGGTTAGAATAGTGAATCGTGATCAAGTACCTCAGATGGAAATTCTGATTGTGCGGTTGGTCTCGGAATGGCCGAGATAGTCAGAATAGAGTATCAGGGGGTATTGTTTAGGCTACAAGAATTTTTGGGCTAATAGGGACTCATAATTGAGTAAACAAGTCAGTTTTGGGTTTAAAGGGATAAAACCTTATTTCTCCTTATATAAGGGACGGGAGAATGAAAGAAAAGGAAGAGAGAAAAGGGATTTTCGGGCCAAACTCCGCGGGATTCGACTCGAGGTCATCGAATTTTATCCACGAGGCAAGTGTTTACTTGCTTTATTTACTTTTGAGTATAAATCTCATATTTTAATTTGGTAAAAACAAATTATACAATTTTGGTATTGGGTTTTTGTGAATCAAACGGGTTTTTCGGAAGTTTAATGGTTAAAAACTGGAAAATGTCGAATTGGAGAAACTCAGGAATTAATCGAATTTAGTTGTTATTTCTTGGTTCTAGGATGTTAAAAAACTATTCCATTTGTGTATATATAGTTGGGTGTGGTTATATGTTGGTGGGATAATAGGAAACAAAGCTTGGAGGTTTGTTAATAGCTAAAACAGGGGTCGAAAAAGAAGCTGCCCGACTTGATCGATCAATCGACGACCAAGGGTCGATCGATCGATCATGCATGAATTTTGGCAATTTCGGCTTGTGATGTTTATATGGGATAAAATCCCAAATATACGATTTTAGCTTGTTTACTTAAAGAATTAAATATCCAATTAGGGGGACTTATTCCTGGCCATTTGATGGAATCTATGGGGTCTAGGAAAAGATAATAATTGGGTGGCACTAATTATTTATTTCCCAGGAAAAATAAAGGGATTAAGAAAATAGAGGGTTAGGGTTTCTAATATAATGTGGGGACCTATAATTTATTATTTGAATGAAATGTAGACCCTGGGTTCATGGAAAATGGAATCCGTGACTTATTTATTTAAGGGTGTTTAGGGCGAGTAACACTCGAGTTGATATTTCGGTGGGGGTTATTTTACGTATAGAATCAAGTGCATATAGAATGTAATTATGTGTGGAATGGTGTGCTAGAAAATCATACGAGACGAATAGGATGAAATTTGGGATATAGGCTAAAGAGGATTTAGCTGGTGCTCGACGTGTCTATTGACGGCGGTTATTATAGGTGGTGCCATACTTATGGACATTAGGATAAGACGATGGTACACTTATCCAATTAGTATGAGTTGGTACATTTGGGTTTATGTACAAGTCCTGATAAGTGATTTATGGTGGGAGTCATATGTAAGAGAGAGAACACTTAAATATTGTTATGAGATTGGCAATTCGAGTCGTGTATACATTTGAGGAGTGGCATATGTATATATATATATATATATCTGTGTGTGTGTGTGTGTGTGTGTGCGTGTGTGTTTGTGTGTGGATGGTATATATATATGTGAATCATACCCCTTCTAATGCTATCATGGGAAGTTGCGCGATGTGGATTAGGCCCCTGGCTTGAGGAGCGGTGAGCGTATAGTCCCCAGGTCATAGCGTCCATTGTTATATTGTGTGAATTTTATTAGGGGTGAGATGTGGTGGGTATGTTTCATCTCATTTTCGTGCAGGAACTATGACCATTTCCCAGACGATGTGACTTATGGTCGCGATGTCGGTGATATTGAGTCCGGCCGCTGGGATGGTTATTATACTGGTGTGTTTAGTGTATTGAGTAACCGCATACTCGAGTTATAGCTCGTTGGGATGGTTATTAGACTGGTGTGTTTAGTGTATTTCTTGAGAATGAGAACAATATATTATATAGCTCTATTAGAGTAAAGAGATAAAATGAAAAAAGGATTAAATTCTCATTCCGGGAGATTATATCCGAACGTGTATAGTGATATGCATATAAAAGTTAGTATGATAATGTATTTAAATATATGAGTATATCTATATACATTGCGTACTGAGGGTCTAATGGATCTCGACGAACAACATTGCCAAGTAGTAGTGTATCGGGGGTGGGTGGGTTCCTTGTTTGGATTTCTCTTAGCGAGACACCCCACGCACGAACATGGCACAGTGTTGAGACTGGAGAGAAGTTTATCCCTTAGTATTCGGGTTAACTAGGATTGTTAGAGATGGGTCTAAACGGATAGGTTAGGCAGGGTAGCTTAACTAGGGTATTTGTTAGGTATGCGATCGGTGTGCACTATTAGAAGAGAGGTGAGGGGTATCTCATGGGAGTGCGGTACCGAATTTAAATATGAGGTAAAACACATTTAAAAAAAAAGAATTTATGCACTTGCTAAATATTTTTACAACTCGGGCTCTGACACATTTTTCTACTTTTTCCTTCTCTTGCTATATATGTATATATTATATAGGTGTCCAGACACAGGGACGCCTAGATGATAATTCCTTCGAGTCAGACGTCTGCTGCAGCAGCTGTGGATGCATGCAAGTTCACTGTAGACGCTTCTATCCTTGTATTCTATATAGGAGGTATTGTATAAACATTCGGGACGAAAGCCCAATTGCATTTATTTATTCTTTTACCGCCTTTTAGTGCGGCTTTCGATTTGGTTGTATTATGTTAACCGAGTGTTCATTTATTTTATTTCATTTCATTTTTTTTATATAAACTGCGTGGATGTTTTAATTATTTGGCTTTTTTAGAAAGATTAGTTAAATAAATTTTTTACGCCAGCCTAATAGGTTATTAGTAATTAAATTGGTTTTCGACAATGATGTTAAGAATGAACCATATGCGACTCCTGTTTTAATTTGGTACAAGAGTGATCGCACGGTAGTATATTAGGCTGGGTGTCACACTGTGGAGGGAGTTAAGGAAGTACAAAACTACTTTTACAAAATTACACGGTGAGACTCCTTTCACGGAGTTTCAAACCCGCAACCTCTTGGGAGACGGGTGAACTAACCATGGAACTATGAGCTCACGTGTGGCAACAAAGTCAAAGGAAATATTCTCACTCATTTTATTTTCACCTCCCCGTTCTCAAATCAGTCCCTAAAAATATAGCCTGTGAAGTTTAATCAATACATTCTGGGGCCATTTAGGTGGAGTCAATATGAACCTCACACCCCAACCAATGTATATTTGAAACCTTACAAGAATGGTTTTGGGAATTTAGAGAAAAGTACTTGCTAAAAAGTGGATTAGAAAAATAGGATAATCTATTTTTTTTCTCTTAAATTTTCATTAAAAAATCATTGCTCAAATCAACCAAATTTATTCCTCACACATGTCATGTTACCTCATTTATCCCACAAACTAACATGCCTCTAAAATTTGGTATCCGAAAAGAAACGAATTAGCCAAATTAGAAGAAAATAAGGAGGGGGACAAAATTATACGGAGCGTTAATTATCATTATTATGCCATTATAGTATATTTTAAAAATTTAAGTTCTTGAATGTATGATATAATTCCTAAAATATACATATCTTATTGTCCTTACACTCTTACAAACACATGTTAATTACCAAACAAAAAATTATTTACTTCCCTCTTATAGTATTTCATTTAATTCAATAATGGAGAGAGAATTTGTTGGTAGAAATTTAATAACTTTAGATAACCATACATGCCAAATGGAGTTTAACACTGAATGTGGAGAGAGAAAAAATAGTAAGAAGTAATAGATTTAAAAAAAAAGGAAGGTCTAAGTCTCTTCAATTTATTACAATTAATTCAAGTTGTGGAGAATCTTACTGTGGTTGGAGTTAAGGAAGTACTAAGCTACTTTTACGAAATTACACAGTGATACTCCTTTTATAGAGTTTTGAACCCGCAACTTCTTAGGAGAGGGTTGCACTTGCCATAGAACTATGAGTTCATGTGTGACCACAAAGTCAAAGACAATCTACATACTCATTCTATTTTCACCTCCTCATTCTTAAATCAGTCCCAAAAATTTAGCTTGTGAGGTGCAATCAATACATTTTGGGGCCATTTAGCTGGATCCCATTTGAACCTAACACCCCAACCAATGTATATTTGAAACCTCACTAGAATGGTTTTGTGAATTTGGAGAAAAGTACTTCGTAAAAAGTGGATTAGAAAAATAGGATACTTTATTTTTTTCTCTTAAATTTTCGTTAAAAAAATCATTGCTTAAATCAACACAATTTATTCCTCCCACGTGTCATGTTACCTCATTTATCCCAAAAAATTACATCCTTATAAAATTTGGTATCCAAAAAGAAAGGAATTGGCCAAATTAGAGGAAAATAGGGAGGGATATAAAATTATACTGAGCGTTAATTATCATAATTACACCATAATACTATATTTCAAAAATTGAAGTGCTTGAATCTATTATATAATTCATAAAATATATATATTTTATTGTCCTTACACTCTTCCAAACACATGTTAATTACCAAACAAAGATTGATTTTTTTGACTCTTGTAGTATTTCATTTAATTCAAAAACGAAGAGAGAATTTGTTGGTAGAAATTTTTAATCTTTATATAACCATTCATGCCAAGTGGAGTTTAACACTGAATGTGTAAAGAAAAAAATTGAGTACAAAGTAAAATATTTTATTTTAAAAAAAAAAGGAAGGTCTAAGTTTCTTCCATTTATTACAATTAATTATAGCAGTGGAGAATCTTAATGTGGTGGGAGTTAAGAAAGTACTAGACAACTTTTACAAAATTACGAAGTGAAACTCGTTTCACAGAGTTTAGAACCTCGAATCTCTTAGGAGAGGGATGCCCTTACCATGGAACTATGAGCTCATGTGCGACCACAAAGTCAAATTCAATCTTCCACCTCCTCCTTCTCAAATCAACCCCTAAAAATATATCATGTGAGGTGTAATCAATACATTGTGGATCCATTTTGTTGGACCCCATATGAACCTCACACCCCAACTAATGTATATTTGAAACCTCACAAGAATGGTTTTGGGAATTTGGAGAAAAGTATTTCCTAAAAAGTGGATTAGAAAAATAGGACATTCTATATTTTTCTCTTAAATTTTCATTAAAAATCATTGTTCAAATCAACCCAATTTATTCCTAACACATGTCATGTTACCTCATTTATCCCACAAAATTACATTCCTCTAAAATTTGGTATCCAAAAAGAAACGAATTAGCCAAATTAGAAGAAAATAGGGAGGGGGATAAAATTATACTGAGCGTTAATTTTCATTATTACCCCATAATACTATATTTAAAAAATTGAAAAGCTTTAATCTATGATATAATTCGTAAAATATACATATCTTATTTTCCTTACACTCTTCCAAACACATGTTAATTACCAAACGAAAATTGTTTTATTTCCATCTTATAGTATTTCATTTAAGTAAAAAATGGAGAGATAATTTGTTGGTAGAAATTTTATAACTTTAGATAACCATTCATGCGAAATGTAGTTTAACACTCAATGTGGCGAGAAAAAAATAGATTACGAAAAGTAAAATATTTTTTTCAAAAAAAGGAAGGTCTAAGTCTCATTCGTTTATTACAATTAATTCTAGCTGCTGAAAATCTTACTATGGTGGGAGTTAAGGAAGTACTAAACTACTTTTACGAATTTACATAGTGAGAGTCCTTGTGACACCCTCCGAATAAAATACCGGGTGATAAATCCTATACCAAACTAAAACAGGAGTCTTGATAGGACGTCAATATTGCGTATTTCACCCGTTGACGTACGCATTGTTAGCCCCCTCGGGTATCTTAATCCCTATATTTATGCTCGTTAACCAGGCAACCTGGGATTTCTACGTTAACATGTTTTACAGGGGTTAATTGAGCTTTTGTAGGTATCTGGATGCTTAGTATGAAGTTTGGATGCTTTTCGACAAAGTTCTGTACACAACCACACGCGCAAGGGCAATTTAGTCATTTCATAATTTAGGCAACCGGACCAATGTCTTCGCGGAAGTTGAAGCCCTCTGAACAAGATTTGCGTGGCCATAAACAGTGTGTGAATTGGAGCTATACCGAAGAAGTTGCGGGATTTTAAGTGAAAGAGAATTTCATCTCAATAAAAAACAGGAGGAAGAAGGCCAAAAATAGGGGAGCGAATCGATTCTCCCCAGCTGAATCGATTCGCTATAGTAGAAGTGTCAGGTCTCCAACTACCGAATCGATTCGCACCATGCAAATCGATTCACCCCGAGACAAAGTGCCAGTTCTTCCATTGCGAAACGATTCGGACTATGCTATTCGATTCACCCCTTTTTCAGCTTCAAAGATATTTATCAGCGAATCGATTCGCGCCATGCGAATCGATTCGATCCCCTGATTTTTTCTTCTTCTTTCTATTTACAAGTTTTCCATGGGATATTTTTGTATAAATACCAACTTCCTCTAATTTTGAGAGATACACTTAGATAGGTTAGTTTAGGGTTTGGTTTTGGGATCTCTTCTTCATTTCTCCTTGGGGTTAGGCCCTTTTTGGGTTTTGTAAGATGGTTTTCATTGTCCACTCCAATAATATAGTTTCATTTATTTCTTATTTCCATTCTTGTCATTTAATTCCTTACCTAGATAATTATTTGTGGTTAATTATTTCTTTCTTAATTAGTTTATTGCTTTGTTAATTAGTTTAATTTATGTCTAGCCCTTAGATAAATAGGGTCGGGGTTGTGTTCCGCCATTAACGGGCCTCGAGCTCCGAAAATTAGGTTTTGTGTAAAATTGTGTTTAATTGAAACCGTGTGTATTAAAGTTGGATTGTTATGCGTTTAACTTTATTTGTCACTCAACTTTAGTGTTTATAGCGACAATCCGAATTTAATCCGCGTGTGATCATTTTTTTATTAAATGTTTAATCTCGCAACTTTGGGTTAAATTCCTTATTGTGTGATGTTTATGCTTAATTTAAAATGCTCGATTAAATTTCTTTCGAGCCTTAACTCTGATTAGTAGTTGTTTCGATCTGTGTGGTAGAATGCTGTAAGAGAGTAGTCTAATTTTCAGGAAATACCCGATTTTTGTACGTGTTTGACTTGAGCAACTTCGGTTGCGCCTACGTATCCGTCACAGTCGAAATCAAAGTCAGCGTAGTTCGTAGGTTCGTACTATTCACCGGAAAACTCATTATGGTGGAACTCGGAGAGGTGAGAGGTGGAGAAACTCATCTCAAAACTCATAAGGCAAGAAAATCACTCTTCTTCTCCCAAGAAGACCTCTCAAATGTATGGGGGTGGGGCTTATTTATAGCAAAACCAACCCAAGTGGGTCGCCACATGTCAATTAACTCGTGGTGACACATGTCCTATTTTAAGTGGCATGTGTCCCATAACATATGTCAAAACTCTCAATACTAGAATATTGTCTAGTTAATATGTAAATAACACACAAATACGCGTGATATGTCCGACGCGCATAATAATACCTCAGTCGCATAAACACATGGACTTTGGTCAATAATAATCATCTCTAATCTCATTTAATAATTTAATGAGAGGCTTATCATTAAGCCCCTCCTACATTTGCCCCCTCGTACATATAGTTGATATATTGATACATGTCTGAAATATATCGACTGTATGTACGAAATAATTTTAGTCAGTTTTCATATGTTCGATTGACCTGTGGATCGTGGGTAATAATCTCATATCTCATTTCATCTTGATGATGTACTTTTACCTCATATATCACATTTTATGATATAATGCAATCTCATATTTCATATCTCAGTTATATGATATACATCAATTTTATATCTCATATCTTAAATCCCATTTTTCAGCTTTGATCTCATAGATTATTCCGAAGGACCTCGTTTGTCATTATTTTCATACGAATGATATACACCGAGTGTTGCCCCCATTCCTACTTAAATGAAAATCCATTCACATTTTTATTGCGATTGTTTGTAACTCTTCTTTGGTAAAGAGTATTATCATGGACACATAATAACTACCTCAGCATTCTCTTTCATCATTCTCAACCAAGCTTGGTGTAAGTATTATTATGGTTTACATAATAACTACTTCGTCGTTTATCAAGTTTGGTGGAAGTATTATTATGGTTTACATAATAACTACTTCATCATCCTCGATTAATATTTTTGTGCATGCACATGTTGTTTGACTTGTTTTAATCACGATGAGGTTTCTTGTGCATGCATGTATTATTGACTCACTCAAATGACCACTTTTTAATGTTTTTCACAAACTCACACCTATAAGGTGACTTAATGATGAGAACACACTTGTCAAGGTTTCTTGTAAACTCCACTGTTAGAGGTGACTTAACAATGAAAACACACTTGTTAACGTTTTTCGCAAACTCCACCGTTAGAGGTGACTTAACCGCAAACTCCACCGTTAGAGGTGACTTAACAATGAAAACAAACTTGTTAAGGTTTTTCGCAAACTCCACCGTTAGAGGTGACTTAACAATGAAAACACACTTGTTAAGGATTTTTTGTAAACTCCACCTATAACGGTGACTCCCATAACGGTGACTTAACAATGAAAACACTTGTTAAGATTTTTCGTAAACTCCACCTTTGACGGTGACTTAACAATGAAAACACTTGTTAAGATTTTTGTAAACTCCACCTATAACGGTGACACCCATAACGGTGACTTAACAATGAAAACACTTGTTAAGATTTTTGGTAAACTCCACCTATGACGGTGACTTAACAATGAAAACACTTGTTAAGATTTTTGTAAAACTCCACCAATAACGGTGACACCCATAACGGTGACTTAACAATGAAAACACTTGTTAAGATTTTTCGTAACACCACCTTCAACGGTGACTTAACAATGAAAACACTTGTTAAGATTTTTGTAAAACTCCACCAATAACGGTGACACCCATAATGGTGACTTAACAATGAAAACACTTGTTAAGAGTTTTGGTAAACTCCACCTATGACGGTGACTTAACAATGAAAACACTTGTTAAGATTTTTGGTAAACTCCACCAATAACGGTGACACCCATAACGGTGACTTAACAATGAAAACACTTGTTAAGATTTTTCGTAAACTCCACCTATAACGGTGGCTTAACAATGAAAACACTTGTTAAGATTTTTCGTAACTCCACCTTTAACGGTGACTTAACAATGAAAACACTTGTAAAGATTTTTGTAAACTCCACCTATAACGGTGACTTAACAATGCAAACACTTGTTAAGATTTTTGTAAAACTCCACCAATAATGGTGACTTAACAATGAAAACACTTGTAAAGATTTTTCGTAACTCCACCTTTAACGGTGACTTAACAATGAAAACACTTGTTAAGATTTTTGTAAACTCCGCCTATAACGGTGACTTAACAATGAAAACACTTGTTAAGATTTTTGGTAAACTCCACTAATAACGGTGACACCCATAACGGTGACTTAACAATGAAAACACTTGTTAAGATTTTTGGTAAACTCCACATATGACGGTGACTTAACAATGAAAATGCTTTTTAAGATTTTTGTAAAACTCCACCAATAATGGTGACACCCATAACGGTGACTTAACAATGAAAACACTTGTTAAGATTTTTCATAAACTCCACCTATAACGGTGACTTAACAATGAAAACACTTGTTAAGATTTTTGGTAAACTCCACCTATGACGGTGACTTAACAATGAAAACACTTGTTAACATTTTTGTAAACTCACTCGTCTGTATCACTTTTTCAGGACGGGAGCCCATACCTGCTGAATGTCAAACTAAGCGTGGTCCTTCGTCTGTTTACATCGATGACCAACTTCTCTGGACGAGTCAAGTTACAACGACCGTGGCTCAACCACTTACCAATTTCATCGAGTTTTTGGAATATAATACACTTCTGAAGAAGACTTGCCACAATACTTGCAAAGTTCTTGTAATATGATGTCATATCTGAAGGATGGCTTCGACTTTGTCTATCTTTGAGTGATAACTATTTAATTCGTCTAAACTCTTTGCGAAAGAAGTTGAAGAATCTTTTGTAATGGTCTACTTGGACGTTACTATACTCTGAAGGTTGATTAACCTATCCTTGGTGTGGATGATGCCGAAGAAGCTTTAGACTACAAGCTACGTTACCTCGTAATATCCATCTGCCCCCTTTTATTTTATTTTATCTCAAGATAAAATAAAATAAAATAAATTACATATATCATTTACAATTCCCACCCGAAAAAAAATGAAAGCAACCTAATTATTACATTTCATGGGGTGTAACTCAAACTACCATATCTTTGAACAATGACTTGATATTTGCATCACTCAATATTTGCTCATTCATAAGCTTCTGCAAAATAATATCTTTTTGTCCCAATTATACAATATTGCAAATATTAGTAAAGCTTGGTAAATATCCAAGTCCAATTCTCATCATACCCCATTTATTTTATTTTATTTTATGTAATAAAATAAAATAAATAAATAAAGTCTGGGGATATTTGTGTAAGGTAATGAATCATAACCACCCATACTCGTAGGTGTAACGTGCACAATTTAATGTCTTTTGAGCACACACCATAATAAATTTGAAGGTGCATAAAAAAAAATCAGATTGAAAGATTTTGAAGTATCTCAAATCATCAGCATAACTCATGAATTTAGCATATCAATTTCGGTAGTACCATATGACAATGATACATATATCAAAATATAATACATGTATGTACCATGCTTCTTAATCAAGAAAGTACATATGCGTTTAAGTTCTCAGCTTCATCTCATGTATATTTACAAACATAAAGTGTAAACAAACTAAATAATGCTTTATAATGTGCCAACATAGATACAGTGAGTCATTATATACTTAACCATATACTAATTTTCTTGGCAAAAACAACTTATCCAGAGAATTTTTTCCATTCTCAGATTTGATATTGACAATTTGATTGTATCGCAAAAAGTCACTATTAATCATAAATAATTGAACGCAATTTCTTAAATAAAATTTCGGAAACAACTTCCCAACAATCACGGGATTTACGATGCATCGGCCAAAAAATTGTTACACTTGTCTCATTGTACTATTAATAGTGCACGACAATTTTTTTTTAAGAAACATATTATGAAAAATTGTATATGTATTTACCACGCAGCTCAATTCAGATCTCTTGGATAAAACCTATTCAAAACAAAAGTTTTATCCCATTATTTTCTAAACATATACTCATAAATGTTTTTGGCACACCAAGTTCGTTCCAACATATGTTATAATCGAGGAAACACGTAAGTCCAAATAGCGTGGATTGTCAAATAACCTTCCGATTTAGCATGTTAGTTTAGGGCGTGGGTCTTTTTTTTTTTAAATCCTGCCCGAGCAAGCTGGGTAAACCCTCTTCATGAAATGAAAAACATAAATAAAGCCAAAACACGAGGGATCTCTCATTCCTTGACGTTAGCTCCCTATTTTGTACCCACAAGATCTGTCGTTTTTTTTTTCAAAGCTTCATTGGAAAAAAAACGTGGTACATTCACACTACCGACTGCTTCCGTGGTGACTCGCTTTCTCTCTCTCTTTTTTTTTTTTACAATCTCAGGTTACCCGTTCCATTAAAGTTTCAATCTTATATTGTATAAAATAAGTTCGAATGGATTTTGACCCTCAGATGTATCGGCGATGAATTCCATCCGGGCCAAGGTCTATCGGAGTGATGTCTTAGTTTGTTCCTTGTTTAAATCTAAGTTGGGTAACTCATATGGTGGATCAGAGTAGCACCTCCTACCAGTTCGAGTTTCATCGGGTCGAGGTTTGTAGGAGCAAGCTCCGTCGATTTCTACCAGAGGTGTGCCAGATTTTTTTAAAGCTCCCATGTTCATTCTTCATTTCCCAAACTCCCACGGTGATTCGTCATTGTCAAGATCCCACGGTGTTTTTCTATAGAGGTTCACCGGATTTGAAGCTCCCATGATTATTTTAGTATTTCCAGATCCCACGCTGGTTCAAACTGATGGTTCGTCAGTTTGTAGCTCCCACGGAGGCTCATTACATCTCAAGATCCCACGGTGATTCAAACTAATGGTTCGTCAGTTTGTAGCTCCCACGGAGGTTCTTTACATTTCAAGATCCCACGGTGTTTTGTTCACTCCTACTGAAATCCGTGGTAACTCGTTTGACACAAACTCAATCGAATCTTAGGTGCCCCCCTTTCAATATTTGGCGGACCTGTTTTATATCCCAGTTTTGCTGGATAAGGTTCTAAGTTTCTTCGAACCAGACGTTATGGTTCATTCCGAGCTTCGTCGGAAAACGATTCACCCGAGCAAAGCTCCGTCAGTCATGGGTTGAATCTATTTGTTCAAGCTATTTTAGAAAGTGATTTGGTTTGTACCTATTTGAGGTGAAACGGTTCTGTTACTCCATTGAGTCAGCTTAGATTTTATTTTTGCAAAGTGGCACATATCAAAATGCGAGGGAGCTGATGTGGTCTTTTGGTTATTTGGAAAATATCAGATGTGACTGGGTTTTGAATTTCTTCGAATGAATTTCTTTGAACAGTTGCTACGGTTCAGTCAAGCTTCATCGTGAAGAGGTTCATCGGAGCAAAGCTCCGTCGATTTCTACTGGAGCCAACGTTCTTTGGAGCAAGGATATAGGAAAAAGGTTTTTCAGTTTGTGACTCCAAAATGTATAAATCACTAGCTTTGAATATTTCAAAGATATACCTTTATCAAATGACAGTGTACTATTGCTGAAGTCTAACACGCAAAGGGAAATCTAAGAAAATGTATTCTACTGTTGTACTAAAGTTATAAAGGGTCGTCTATAACTGTACTGCACATTTTCTAATCAATTTGTGACAGACACACACACAGGCCTACTCATGTGGCCTGATCAGTTATTGTACCGTACGACCATGTGATTTTGAAATATCACAGTTTATCATAATGTAAAATATTATCAACTTGTACTATTTTACTATTTACTTACAACAAGACATGACTTATTTGCTTTTAGTCAGTACTTTCTTCCTTTTAGGCGAAACACACTTAAATCGTTGCAGGCCATCAATTAATTTAATCGAGGTATATCATTATCTTTTCAAGAATGTCTCTTCATGACAACCTTTTTTTTTCATTGAGGCGCCTCGTTGTAAATAGTTCAGGCCAAATGATCATCCAAATTTTTTCATTGAGTCACTTTATAGAGACAATTTAAGGCTCATCGGCGCATAACAATTGCATCATGTTAGCCTTCATACTTTAAATGATAACTTTCTTTTTAGCCTCTCTCGTGCAAAAACAAATATACACGAGTCTCCGATGTTGTTAATAAAAAAAATTATGCAAACACATATTACTCAATCTCTTATGTAAATATTAATGTCTAGAGCATACTTTCAAAATAGACATATCAACTAATATTTACATATAAATATATCATTTTTTTTGTTTTATATAAATCATGAGAAATCATAAGATAGAAGTATTGGATTCCTTATCTGAAATGGAGTTGAACATTTCTCTGGTTAATGTTAGAGCAGAATGTTGATTTGTCAACCTCTTTCCTCTATCTCCGTCCATTTTTCCGTTCATGAATGAGGTGTTACATGATAAAAATCGTGAATACCTCCCCAGCAGAGTCGCCAAATGTAAGAGAGTAGTCTAATTTTGAGGAAATATCCGATTTTTGTACGTGTTTGACTTGAGCAACTTCGGTTGCGCCTACGTATCCCTCACAGTCGGAATCAAAGTCAGCGTAGTTCGTAGGTTCATACTATTCGTCGGAAAACTCATTATGGTGGAACTTGGAGCGGTGAAAGGTGGAGAAACTCATCTCAAAACTCATAAGGCAAGAAACTCACTCTTCTTCTCCCAAGAAGACCTCTCAAATGTATGGGGTGGGGCTTATTTATAGCAAAACCAACCCAAGTGGGTCGCCACATGTCAATTAACTCGTGGTGACACATGTCCTATTTTAAGTGACATGTGTCCCATAACATATGTCAAAACTCTCAATACTAGAATATTGTCTAGTTAATATGTAAATAACACACAAATACGCGTGATATGTCCGACACGCATAATAATACCTCAGTCGCATAAACACATGGACTTTTGTCAATAATAATCATCTCTAATCTCATTTAATAATTTAATGAGAGGCTTATCATTAAGCTTCTCCTACAAATGCGATCCCGATCCTTGCTTTAGTTTTGGGTAGCATAACTTATTCTTTTCTTTTGTCACCTTTCCAAACCATCACCTTTTCTTTTATTTATTTTACACTTTTATTCTTGAAATTTTAAAATAATTAAAATCTAAAATTCAATCACTCCCTGTGGATTTCTTACAATACCCGACTTACCGTTGTGCTTGCCTCGCAAGTGTGCTAGTAGCTTAGGTTTTTTTCATGTAGAGCGGGAGCCGAGATCAACGACAGTGTCCCTACACTAACACTCGGTTTCCCTCGCATCAAAATGGCGCCTTTGTCGGGGAGTGTGTTTTCGATTATAATTGTTTTATTATTTCATATTATTTTTCCTTTTGTATTTGTATTATTTGTTTTAACCATTTTTGCAGGATAGCATATTTGAGCGCTACGAAACTTTGATTCGCGGTTGCTCACTTTCTTGCTCAGATTCTCCATCTATAAACAAAGAGGTAATCATGTCCTACTATTATAGTTATTACGATCATTCTAATGATTCATAATTTGGGGATAGTTTTCAAGTTTTCCATTTTGAAGATTTTCTTGAGATTGAAAGAATTGAAAACATTTATCGAAATGAAAATCGTTACTGGGAGCTTCAGTTGGATTCATTATTCGAATCCAATGATGATTCTTATTCCGATACTTTCGAAGACGAGTTTCAACCAAATGAGGAATCCGAGGCTCTTGAGCCGAGGAAGCTTACTTTGGAAGAAACTTTTCATCTTTACTCCCAAGGTTTGGAAAGCCTAAATGATGCTGGAATGAGACTTAGAGCACTTTGCGATGAGATGAATTCTTATGCACAAAACAAGGAGGAGGTGGAAACTTGTGTTTCACCTCAATTTTTCAAAGAATTTCTCATCGAATGTGAATCTCTCTCCCCCAAAATTCAATATCCTTCCGACAATATGTTGACGAAGATTGAATTTATTTCATTACCATATACATTTTCCGTCATTGAACCATTAGAATTACCGGTTGATTCCAATGAGTCGATAAAAAATATTAAAAATTCTACTGTTTTTGCCGATGAGGACTCCTTTCCGAACTTGTTTTTTAAGGATGTTATCCCCACGTGTGCACCATCTCCCATTCCATTTCAAAAATATTTGGGAGATGAGTATATTTTTCTTGGACCTCAAGTGTACCTTTCCCCCTTATTATCCGAATCCCCCATCGTTCGCCCAAAATTTCAAATTGGAGATGGTTCACTTTTTTCACCAGCCACATGCCTTCTGTTGTTCAAAAGGAATTATTATTTTTCGGGAGGCATGTTCACTTTGCAGGGTCCACCGTTGATCTTTCAAAGTCAAATCCCTTTTTGGGTGGACTCTCAACTATTTATACTTCTAGTGTATAGTTAGTGTGAAGCCTAAATAGTAGGTTGTAAATAGTTATCTGTTTAATTTTCTTTCTTTCTTTACTTTTCTTTTCTTTCGTTTTTAATTTAGTCTAGAGTAATTAGTTAAATTTTTGTTATTTGTTTTTTCTATGCTCGGTACTAACTTGTTTTGTAGATTTAATTAGATTCATGCTTATGGAGATCGCTCCAATTTTGGGTAATATCGTTCTTTCCCTCTCTTTGTGTTGTGTTCTTAATGTGCATTGAGGACAATGCAACATTTAAGATAGGGGTGTAGGATATTTTATCCATTTCTTTCTTTGTCCATGGATTTGCTCACATTTAGTTACTAAGTACGCATTTTTGTGAAAATTTGAAAATTTTGAAAAATATTTTCTTTCTCTTTTTTCCTATGTTGGGCACTTTGCCCTGTTTCCGATGATAAGTTTTAATAATTGCCCGATTCGATTAACAACTCAATGATGCATGTTCTTGATTTTAGAAGTTATTAGACTTTAGTCTTCAAATCATTGATATTGTGAATAACTTCATGAATTAAACTTTATCCCATGAGCATATGCACCTTCCTTGTTATATTGATTTGGTTTAAGATTTTTTTAACTCGGTAATCTTTTGTTGCATTGTATATACCTACACCGAGTAAGCTTTGTACCTTTCGTCATTTGTGAGTGTATACACTATTCTTTCCTCTTTAAAAACGTTGAATTCGTCGGTAATCTCTCTATTCTTTCATTGATCGTTCATTATTGAGTTTATATCTTGAAATGTGTTACTTGAGCATGATTTTCATATATTTTTTTGACTCGAGAATTGCGTAAACTTTATGAAATGATCATAGGCCATCTTTGTTATATCACCCATATTAGCCTAGACCTCACCCTTATATGTTTACCCTTGTTAACCCCTTTGAGCCTAAATATAGCCTTTCTTTTCATAACCCAAATTCCCATAACCAACTCCGCATTGGAGTTTTAAACCATACATACACTTTCCATGACTTTTTTTGGAATGTTACTTGGGATTGGATGATGTTGTTATGATGACGGTTGCAATTTAGGAATATGAGAGTTTGAAAAGTAAAGAAAAGAGATGTGAAAAAAGTGAAGAAAAAGAGAAAGCAAAAAGTAAAAGAAAACAAAAGAAAAAAAAATATAAAAAGAAGAAAAGATAAAATTGTAACTGTTGTATATAGTTCAATAAGCTTTGATTACTCTCCCCGATGATATATCTAATGCCGTTTTGCAACTTGTTTTCCAATTTTGATTTTGCCTGCATTTTCCCATTATCCCGAGTTTTCATCCCGAACACTTTGAATCCGTACATACATTCCTTCATTTCTCACCCTATCATAGCCTACATTACAACCCTATTACAAGTCCTAGGTGATCTTAGGGCGAATTTAAATTAAAAGTTGTAATAGTTTTGATAATCTGTGAAAATGCATTTCACCTCTTTTTAGGAGCGGTATCTTTCATTGAGACTACAATTTTTAATTTTGTATATAGCGTTCTTCATCTGTGACATGTGTGCGGCCTATTTTCCATTTATATTTACTCTTTATGCCCGCATGTCTCGTATGTTACCTCCCTATTTCAAGTGAATTCATTTGATAAGCGTAATGCCCATGAGGATTGAATATATGCACACTTTATATTTATTCGGTTTATTTAAGTTTTTGTGAAATCATACTTTGCATTTTCTCTCTCCCCTCCCACTTTTAAAGTTTCAATTCTATGAGGTGCTTTAATCCTGTTAATAACAACAGACTTTTGTTTGAATCCTCTCAATGTGCTAATAATGTGTATGAAATCCTTTTCGCTATTGTTTGGCTTGTCGCATGTTGGTTTGGGCATATATTGAGGAAACCATGTGATGTTTGTGGGTACCATCCCTGAAAACCCAAACGAGATGACACTCGTCCACTAGGTTAACCTAGGGGTTTAATGGCTTATTGCATATGCTAAATGCAATCGTTTGCCTGCAAAAGTGGCCTTATCTTTTTATTACTTTTTCATCGCATTTTGGACCTGTATCCTTCCTTTGGTTTACTTTTAGTTCTTGTTGTTTCCTATTTCATTGCTAGGGACTAGCAATGTGTAAGTTAGGGGGTGTGATACGATGCAAATATTGTGTATTTCACCCGTTAATGTATGCATTATTAGCCCCCTCGGGTATCTTAATCCCTATATTTATGCTCGTTAACCAGACAACCTGGGATTTCAATGTTAAAATGTTTTACAGGGGTTAATTTTTGCTTTTGTAGGTATTTGGATGCTTAGTATGAAGTTGGGATGCATTCCGTCGAAGTTTCGTACACAACCGAACACGCAAGGGCAATTTAGTCATTTCAAAATTTAGGCAACTGGCCCAATGTCTTCACGAAAGTTGAAGCCCTCTGAACAAGCTTTGCGTGTCCATAAAGAGTGCGCGAATCCGAGACATATCAAAAAAATTATGGGCTTTTAAGCGGAAGAGAATTTCATCTCAACCAAAACAGGAGGAAGAAGGCCAAAAACAAGGGAGCGAATTGACTCTCCCCAGCCGAATCGATTATCTATAGTAGAAGTGTCAGGTCTCCAACTACCGAATCAATTCACACCCTGCGAATTGATTCACCCTGAGACAGAGTGCCAGTTCTTTCATTGCGAATCGATTTGGTCTATGCGAATCGATTCACCCCTTTTGCTGCTTGGAAGATATTTATCAGCGAATCGATTCGCACCATGAGAATCGATTCGGTCCTACTGATTTTTTCTTCTTCTTTCTATTCACAAGTTTGCTATGGGATATTTTTGTATAAATACCAACTTCCTTTTATGTTTAGAGATACACTTAGATAGGTTAGTTTAGGGTTTGGTTTTTGGATCTCTTATTCATTTCTCTTTGACGTTATGCCCTTTTTGGGTTTTGTAAGTTGGTTTTCATTGTCCATTCCATCAATTTAGTTGCATTTATTTCTTATTTCCATTCTTGTCATTTAATTCCTTGCCTAGATAATTAGTTGCAGTTAATTATTTCTTTCTTAATTAGTTTGTTGCTTTGTTAATTAGTTTCATTTATGTCTAGCCCTTAGATAAATAGGGTCGGGGTTGTGTTCCGCCATTAACGGGCCTCGAGCTCTGAAAATTAGGTTTTTTGTAAACTTGGGTTTAATTGAAACCGCGTGTATTAAAGTTGGATTGTTATGCGTTTAACTTTATTTGTCACTCAACTTTAGTGTTTATAGCGACAATCCGAATTTAATCCGCGTGTGATCATTTTTTGATTAAATGTTTAATCTTGCAACTTTGGGTTAAATTCCTTATTGTGTGATGTTTATGCTTAATTTAAAATGCTCGATTAAATTTCTTTCGAGCCTTAACTCTGATTAGTAGTTGTTTCGATCCGTGTGGTAGAATGCGATCCCGATCCTTGCTTTACTTTTTTGTAGCGTAACTTATTCTTTTCTTTTGTCACCTTTCCCAACCATCACCTTTTCTTTTATTTATTTTACAATCTTATTCTTGAAGTTTTAAAACAATTAAAATATAAAATTCAATCACTCCCTGTGGATTTCTTACGATACCCGACTTACCGCTGTGCTTGCCTCGCAAGTGTAGTAGTAGCATAGGCTTTTTGCATGTAGAGTGGAGGCCGAAATCAACGATAGTCTCCCTACACAAACACTCGGTTTCCCTCGCATCAAATCTCATATGGTTCATTCTTAACATCACTATTGAAAACCAATTTAATTACTAATAACTTATTCGGTTGACGTCAAAATTTTGTTTAACTAATCTTTTTATTTAAACCAACCAAGTAAAACATCATTTTATATTCAACAACTGAAATGAAATAAAATAACCGAACTCTCGGTACAACATAATACAACAAAAATGAATCCGCAAACTAAAATGCAGTAAAAGTAATAAATGAATATAATTGGGATATCATCCCGAATATTACTACAATGCTTCCTATCTAGATCACAAGGATAAAAGTGTCTAAAAGAAACCTTCTTGCACCCAAAGATGCTGCAGCAATGTCTGACTCGAAAGGTTCATCATCCAGGCGTCCCTGTGTGTACATACCTAATATATACATATATAGTAAGAGGGGGAAAAATAGAGAAACGGGTCAGAGACCGAGTTTTAAAAATATTTAGCAAGTGCATAAATGCCATATTTTTAAAATATGAAATCTCTCATATTTAGGCTGGTATCGCACTCTCATGAGATACACCTCACCCCTCCTGTAATAGTCCACATCTATCGTATATATTTTTTAACAACCCATTTAAGCTACCCTACCTAACTAACCTCTTTTACCCATCTTCTAAGTCCACATAACTATCACCTACCCTGCGTGATATCATATACGTTATACCGTAAGCTATCACTTAAGCTTTTAGTCGCTATAATCATCCATGTGCTATATATATAGTTCTTGTTTCTATATATACACAACTATATCGTTCATAATCCGTAACTTTCACTAGATTAAAATACCCCGTTCACTTTTCTAAATGAAGTTCCGTATATAATATAATTCTCATTTTACTATATGATTTACATTATATTAATCCGAATATAACTCTCCCGGAAGAAGAATAAACCCTTATTCATTTTACTCTTTACACAAGTCAAAGCTATATGATAGCTCATCTTCATATACAAGCAATATACTATACGCAACAAGTATAATTATACCTATTACAATCAAAAGTATAATAACCATCCCACTGAGCTAAAACTCGAGGATGCAGACTCAAGTGCCTATCCATATTCGGGTTTACTCAATCAACCACAGTACCAAGCCAGACTCACTCATGGTCATGGTAGAAAACTGAACGATGGAGGCATTCATATTCCTTCCTGAAAGAGGAATAATATAACACACTCGTATGCGAGATGATAGGAATTGGGGATTTACTCTCCCTATTCCTCAAGCCAGGGGATTCACCCACATTATGCAACCTCCCTGGATAGGACTAGAGAAAATATATAACCTGGCTGTCCATCCCTATGACCGAGGAATCCTGTGGAACCAACCTCCAATTACAAATATACCAATCATACAAAGGTATATTTATTCGCATACCGTAACAACATCGTATATATAATCTATATCACTTCTCAATATATTATGGACATAATTGCCAGACTCTTATAGTGATAGCTAAAACCCCGAATGTTCCCATTCGTAATAGTACATGAGTATTTACCCAGTTAAAATACTAATCATATAAGTATTCTCTTACTTAATATATATAACTCGCATCTGAATCAATTCTAAGGATTATATATATACACCCTAATATACGAATTCACGACAATTTGAGAAGAATACTAACTACTTATCTTAATTCCATATGTATTGCATCACCTATAATAATAGTCGTCAATAGACGTACCGAGTAGATCCTCAATCCTCTTTGGCCCATATCCTAAATTCCATCCTAATCACATCCTAGGATTTACTCAAATGCAATCGTCCCATATTTATTATAACCGCATAAATATATCTAAACGCACTTGCCGAATACTTCTCTCGAATGATTCTCATCGTAAACATTCATTAAGTCCATACCCCGGATTTTACACTCAACTATTCCAAGATTAACTCACCCTTAATTCCATTATCTAGGAGTCCTAATGTTATATTTAGAATCCCCTACAATAATCTCCAAATTTATAATTGAAAGGAGAAATTAAAGGATAAAAACTTTATAATTTATAATATAACTTAAAGGAGAAAAACTTTCAAGTTAAACAAAGGCGAATTGATTTTCTCCCTAATTGTGAATCGATTCAGACTAGCGAATTGATTTGATCCAAATCCAAATCGATTCGGTAAAGGTTCTACAAACAAGTCTTCAAAGGCGAATCGATTCGGTCCAAGTCCTAATCGATTCAGCCTAAGACATCCCTAAAAATTCCTTTATGCCAATCCATTCAGCCTATACCCGAATCGATTCGCCCTGCTCGGGGGACACTATTTGGGCGATTTCATCATCTCCAAAATCCCAAATATCAACCCAACATCAATTCTTATGGTTTCCAATCTCAACCAACATCACCACAATAATCCTAGCACTCATTTATAACTAACACATCAATTAATTTGTGGTATTTAACCATTTCTCTTATATTTAAACCCTAAACCCATTTCAAACCCTAGTTTATCATTTCTAACCATTTCTACATTCCATTATCATGGGTTTAACACTAGAAATCATTAAGAGTTAACAACACGTCTTTATGTGATTTAAAAAATCAAATTTTCCCAAATTTATTTTAAGGTTTCTAACCCAAAATTATCTTGTTTACCTACTAGAATATGAGATATACATACTCAAATGAATAAAGAAAGTAAGCACTTGCCTTGTGGATAAAATTCGACGACCTCGAGTCGAATCCCGCGGAGTTTGGCTCAAAATCCCCATCTCTCTCTTCCTTTCTCCTCTTTCTTTATTTCCTTCTTATTTTCTCTATTTTTCTTTCTTTCTCTTCCCCTCGCTCATGACTTATAAGAGAGAAGTAAGGGCTTGTCCCTTATAAACTCAAAAAAGACTTGTTTACTCAATTGCGAGTCCGTAGTAGTCCAAAAATCCCCAAAACCTAAACACTTCCCCCGAATATTCTATTATGACTAACTCATCCATTTCGAAACCAACCGTGCACTCAAAATCTCCATCTGAGTTACTTAACTAAAAATCATTAATCGAACCTATTACTTCTCAACATGCGTGTTTTCTAATTAAAATATTATCCTTTGTCGCTTTACCCAATTGTGACATGTAATAAAATAATCCAACTCATTTACTTGGTCCCGTAAGAAAATATAACCCATGTAAATATTAATCTGGCACTTGCAAACTAATATTTACTATTCACTTTAAATTCTCAATTTATTCAATTGTCCTCAGAAATTCCAAAATTACTATTCATAGTATTTTCCTCTAATTACTAAATTACACCCACATGTGTAATTTAAGTATCTAAAAAAGTACGGGGTATTGCGTACTCCCCCACCCCTTACAAAGGAATTTCTTCCTCGAAATTCGGTCACAACCTGTATCACCAAACTCACTCCATCTTAGTACACGAAAGTTGAATGTTACTACCCAAGGGTACCCTACCATATACCACCTATCTCAAGGCTTATATTCTAACGCACTAGCCTAGCCATAAGCTTAACTAAATTTCTATACGCTGAAACACTGGCCCGGTCATAAGGTTATATTCGTATGTAAAGAAAATGAGCCTATAATTGTAGCTCTAACGTATCTATCTTATTGGGAAGGCGTCACTCTAAGCCTCCATTCATCTACGACAGGACGTCGAATTTCTCTTAAAAAGGAAACTACACTAGCGCTTGACTACTCCCGTCGTATTATTGCTTATCTTAGGTTTGGAAACTCTTATTCCACCTATACAATTGGATTATCGCGTACCTCCTACGACGTTCAATCCATCAAACTCCAAATTCAAATCTATTTATAACTGCCCCACAGCATATTCTTCAGCTTTATATACTACGCGTCTTCTATCTCAGACGAAATATAAAATTAAGTTACCAAGGTTTCCACGCCCTTTTTGTCATACAAATCGTCACAACTATTGGAAACGTCATGCACGTAACACTCTCTCTAAAAGGAATGGGCATCATTTTCTCGGCCTGGTACTAACAACTAGGTACTACTAACCCGAATAACTCAAAATTTAATTCTTCCCATCCCTGGAAATTTAATCATTCTTAAGGTTAACCCGACAATCTTCTCGTGGTTAACTCACTACAATATTCTTACATCAATGCCACTTGCCCCACTGGCCTTACTCCATGGTAGTCCTAAGATCGATGTATTTTCCTACAGATGTAAATCGAGCATTATACTAACTATATCCCTAGTGTCCAAGACCTTTCCTAACTCCCGAAATTAGCTCGGATTCATGCATGGGACGTCTCACAAAGCGAAATCCAAATAAGGAACCCTCCCATTACATTACTTCCTCGCATCTTCAGTCATCAAGATATAACAACCTAAGACACACAACCGGGAGATTCTAAAATCCTATCTCATAATCGTACTAACACGCTTCTACCTATATGTTCTTCCATCTTGGCAAAATGGAATGTCTAATTAATTGGTGCGTCTATACCCTACACAAGTGTTACGTTCATCATACACACACGTGTTACCTCAGAATTTGCCTCCTAGCCACGACATGGCCATAATACTTGGATAAATTCCCTTAACCTTACCTCACCCGCTTACTTGCCATGTGAGAAACATTAACATGCTTTTCCACAAAACTTCCACTCCCATTAGACTTTAATCAGTACATGAGTCTCAGCTAATTTATCATCAAAACCAACATCCTAGCCTACAATAACATCTCTCCACTTCCAACGTCGTGAAGGTTCATGCGTGGAGTGTCTCGTAAGAGAAAACCAAACAAGGAACCCCCCCAATACACTACTACTTAACTTTGTCAGTAGTGGAGGCATGTCGGCATAAAACATATAAAATAATAAATCCTGCATACCTTAGATCATATCTATAAGGCCCCCATGCACTAAAGTCATGGTAGTGAAACATCTACTCACCGAAGTTCCATCCAAACATATAATAAAGGAGAGCATCACCCTTATCTAGGTGAGATATCATAAAAACAACCAGTTCCACCTTGGAACTATGGATACGATAGACTTGCAATCATTTTCCTACTAGCACTCTGATTATCCATAAATACATTACACTTACAATAGTACCATACTCATATAATACATACAAAATGAGCAGTATAAACCAGATATAAATTCAAAATACCAACACATGTTTCCACAGCGATTGAAGAAAATGGAACCCCGCTATTGCAAAAAAAAATATAGATATACCGTATATCATGTTATCGACGTTAACAATAAACTCGAATCACACTCGAATCTAGGTCTAACAAAGTATTGTGACTCAATTTTTCCACACAAAATATACCTCCTTCTTTCGAGGTGAAATTCATAATAACATTCTTTCCAATCACCCTGGTTGCCCCAAATGGTTCCCAGATATAGTACACTTGTCTTCACTGAACCAAAAATTACCTTAATTAATGCTCCATCTAGGCATCCTACTCTTGTCCTTAAGCTCATACCGGGCAAGATTAAAGTGTATGGTTGTACGATCCACATTACAATCATTCCCTATCTCTGGACAGTCTAACCATGTTAAGGTTATCAGTATCTCGAACTCTATAGCCTCGATCCTGACACTCACCTTTATAGTTCCCTTAAGTTTTTCGTCTGAAAGGAAACTACATTACCGGCCTCAACTGCACTATTCTAATAAATTCCCCGGGTGGATGTACACCAATGGGGTTCCACGAACACAAATTCTCCATAAGTGTTAGGAACACTTACTAGTGAGCCTATCATTCCACTGAAGGACTCTCTCCTCATTTTACCTACCTTGCTTCGGTAAAAGGTTCACTTCTCCATATCACTCTTTATTCACAATCGGCCTCTGATCGATCCTCATGTGAATAATTGAGAAACTGCATTCTCTTCATTTATGATGAATCAAAAGAACTCGCGGTTAAAACCATCTTTAAGATTCCTCTACGAGAAAAACACCATGTTACCCAAAATATGGTGACCACCGTTCCCATCATCTAAACATTACTCCAACGAGTGAAAAAAATTTCCTCAAATTTTCACATCTGGGCATTCATATACCCTGCTTGAAACCAAAGCCTCTGAGCCTTCCACTTCCTTTGGATAACACTACACTTATTCCGCATGACTTAACTTTAACATATGGGCCTTATCAAAGACCCTTTCAAAAATTTGTCCAATTTACTTCACTAGGTAATTCAAGTTTACGACCACTCTCAACTATAGCTTAACTTGGAAAAATATAACTACTATACTTTTGTAGTCGTTGTAGCAATCCATGGAAATTCCACGATGGGAGTGACCTCTGTTGCGATCCTCGTCCCCAACTTTAACTTACATCTCTAACTAAGACCCGCCTCCTACTGCCCTCATTGCGGCTGATATGCCCCAAGTGTCACCTCGGCCCAGAAACTATCCCCTCAGCCAAGACATTGCCGAGGATGGAAATGCCTTGGATCCATGACAACAGGTCTCGGCCATGGCAAGGTCGGCCCCGGCCGACACTACCACCAACCTCATAAAAGGAACACTACACGTATCATAAGGGTCAACATCACTTCAGTTCACCTGGGAATGACAACCTTGGCCAGGGGTTGTCCAAGGTCGCAGGAAGCCGTACTTCTACAAAGGTTAACCTCATCAGTAAATCAGTCGATGTTCCAGGTACATGCCAGCTCAACCTCGACCCAGGCCGGCCCTAAATCCTAACCTCGGCTTCACTTAAGCCGAGACCTTCATAGCCCATCTCGGATTGAATGAGCAGCTAGACTTTATCAACCTCGGCTTCTCCCAGGCCGAGGTCATAACCAGGCACGATGGACGAGAACCTATTGATATGTGGATAAGGACACATGGACACAAGTCAGTTATAACAAATCATCCCCCACACGTGGGGGGAATATTTCATCATCATTCTCTATATGTGACAGTGACAGATGTCTTCTTCAGATTTGATGGATCAACACACACATGCTCATTGCATGCATGGGGGGTACATTACACCTCCCAGGTACTATATATAGAGGTCATCCTCTACCTTACAAAGAGCCCGAAATTAGCAACCCTAGTTGAAACTCTATCTAAACACATAGTACAGAGAGAAATCTTAAGAGATTGTAACTATGGCCATTAGAGGCCTCGTACAGTGATACATATCATACACTTGCATAGTGGATGTAGGCCTAATTGGCTGAACCACTTATATTCCAGTGTGAATCCTCTTCTCCTCACCTCCTTCTACTGTATGTGTATATATCCTTATGCTGTCATTGTTAACATTGAATTGAGCTCACAAACACCTTGAAGGGTGGTGCTGTTTCTAGCATCATCATTTTGGCGCCGTCTGTGGGAACTAGAAGCTGTCTCTTCCTCTTCTTCAGCTTAACCTTACCGGAGACTCTGGTAGTGAACCAGACACCACCCCTTATGTGGAGCTGTTTCACCATTGAAAGAGATCCTTTAAGGTATTAAGCTCACCTGCTACTTAAGCTCTTTATTAATTAACACATGGCACTGGAATTACCACCACCTCTTCCGCCGCCAGCTGGGGGAGGGCCAAGCTCCATCCAGGCACTGCCTCAGTCCTAAATGGCGGAGGTAGCTTCAGTCTTGAGGTCTTTGGCTGTAACGCAACAAGTTATGCAGGAGCAGTTTTCTCTGCTCATCCAAACTATGATGAGGCCACTTGGAGTCTCACCGGAGATGATCACTCCGACGGCTGTCCAGCCTCATCCTGATGCTAGGGGACCACTCCAGGCACCAATGAAGGACCATCCTACACCCCAGTGGAGGAGGGATGTTGCTGACCGTAGGCACTTACGCCTAGGGAGGCAATGAAACCCTTGCCTGGAGGACAGGTATGACGATCTAGAGGCGAAAGAGGTTCCAGAAGATTGTTGGGAGCCGTATGAGGTTTTGAATAATACGGTACGCCCTCTTCTGCAGAGCCGGGGATGAATTGGCCGAAGAGGTGAAGAGGCCCAACAACAAGGATCAGCTTTTAATCGATTGAGTAGAAGGTCATCCTTTGAGAGGTTGGGCCCAGTGAATGACCTAAAACAGAGGTTATCCAGGTCGAGAAGTGCTGTCGGATCGCAAAGAGGGGACAGGCCAGGTCGGCCTGACCAAGGCCGACCCCATGAAAGAAGGGGCAGAGACCAGGAAGAGGTCAACAACCAACGTTGTGCTGCGGTAGGGGAACCCTCAGTCCACCCCTCGGAGGTGGTTGGTGACAACCTCGGCCAGGCCGATGGCAGGAGACCATGGAATGACTCTATCAAACGTATTGAGGAGAAGATAGGAGACCTCATCAAAATTAGGGACCCATTGCAAAGGGGTTACTAAGAGGGCTCTCCATTTGTGGCTAAGATAGTGAGCTTCCCGACTCCTGCTAAGTTCAAACCACCCGTGGTGTCTCCCAAGTATGATGGTAGAACCAACCCTGTACACCACATTGAGATGTATCAGTCAACAGCGGACATCTACTCGATACCGGATGAGATGAAGTGTAGGTCCTTCTCTGGGACCTTGACAGGAGCATCACACAGCTGGTTTACTTCTCTTCCGAAGAATTCTATCTAGAATTTCAAGGGCTTGGCTGAACGATTCATTCACAACTTCTGCTTTGGGGTAAGACCTCAAAAGAAGACTACTCACCTTCTGTATGTCAACCAAGGCAAGGACGAGTGCCTAAGAGATTACATCGCCAGGTTCAACAAAGAGAAATCGGAGGTTGAAGATTACGAAGAGAATATAGCCATGCCACCATCATAGGAGGTCTTCAGAAAGGAAAGTTGTTGTGGAAACTAGCGGAAGACCCTCCCAGGTCCATGGCTGAGCTACTGGAAACTACGGGGAAAGTCATGAATGCCGAAGAGGCAATGGCCGCCAAGTATGAGGATGAGAACCGCGGTAGTAGCGGGAAGTCCCAGAGAAAGAAAGATGGAAAGAAGACGTCAGTCGATGACAAGTTCACTCACTATACTCCTCTAACTGTGAGCTGTGAGCATATCCTCAACGAGATCAAGAATGATAGGACTCTGAGGTGGCCAGAAAAATTGAAGGCTCCACCACATAAGAGGAACAAAAACTTATGCTGTGAGTTCCACCAGGACCATGGCCATGTCACAGATAGATGCTTCACCTTGAAGGATGAGATTGAAAAGATGTTAAAGTCCATAATGTTGAGGAAGTATGCTGATGGTAAGACACCTAAAGGGGGGAGAGATGACCGTAGGAAGAGACGAAACGATAGATGCCGTGACGATGTTCCAGCTAGAAGAGACAATGATTCAGAAGATGATGATGAAGACGATCCGGACCTCCCGCCGAAAGATGACAACACCCCGGTGAAGAGGGTTGGCGTGATCTCCCTTGGTGTGGACACCATATGTGGAGGACTTGCAGGAGGTGGCTCTGAAGTGGATGGCAAGAAAGCTCATGTGGCAGAGGCCAAATCAGTGGCCAAACTTGAAGTTGTCAATCTAACGTCTTTCGATATAGTACAGAAGAGAAAGAAGGTGGACATGGAAACCCTTATAGTCGGCTTCTCCCGACTCGACTTCGAAGGTATCTTAGCCCTCGATGATGACCCTTTGGTAATATCAACAAGGGTGCATGGGTGCGAGGTGCAGAGGATCCTCGTGGACGGGGGGAGTTCAGCAGACATGATGTTTTGGCCTTGATTCAAGAGCCTAGGTCTTAGCAGAGCTAGGCTGGTACCCTATCATCATCCTTTGATGGGCTTCAGCGGTGAAATGGTCCACCCATTGGGCATGTATGAGATGGACGCTCGGATGGGTGACAAGTGGCCTAAGAGGTTAACCCGGAAGATAAATTTTTTCGTGATGGATGAAAATGTCTTCTCGGCCTACAACCTTATCATAGGAAGAGTGGTCTTTAAGGAATTTAAAGTTGTGCCATCGACGGTCCACCAGATGCTAAAAGTCCCGCCCCCCTACGGGGTAGGGGAAGTGCAAGGTGAGCAGACCATTGCACGAGAATGTTACTTCAACTCGGCCAAAGAGAGAGAAGCCTATAAGAGGGCAACCACCACTTATAGCATTGACACATTGGACCCAAGAGATGAAACAAAGTTGAAGAAGGGAGAGGTCGCAGAAGAGGTAGAATCCATCGTCCTCAATGAGGACGAGCCAGAAAAAACCATCCAGGTCGGAAAAGCCCTAAAGACATAAATCAAGGAAGAGTTGATAAACTTCCTCAGGAAGAGGCAGAGTGTCTTCGCTTGGAGTCACGCGGACATGCCCGGCATCAACCCTGAGGTTATGAGTCACAAGCTCAACGTGACCAAAGATGCCAGGCCTATGAAACAAAGACGAAAAGTTAATTCCAGGGAGAAGTACAAAGTCATCCAGGAAGAGGTCAAAAAATTGGAAGAGGCTGAGTTTATAAGAGAAGTTATATATCCGGAGTGGTAATCAAATGCAGTCATCGTGCCCAAAGCCAATGGGAAGTGGAGAATATACGTTGATTTCACTGACCTGAACAGGTCTTGCCCAAAAGACAGCTATCCCTTACCTGGGATAGATCAGATGGTGGATGCTACTGCGGGACATGAGCTCATGAGCTTCATGGATGCGTATTCAGGCTACAACTAGATCTTCATGGATGCGGAAGGCTCAAAGAAGACAGCCTTCATTACTGATAAAGGGACGTACTACTACAAAGTGATGCCCTTCGATCTGAAAAATGCAAGGGAAACATAGCAGCGTCTTGTGAATAAGATGTTCGTAGAGCAGATAGGCAAGACTATGGAGGTGTATGTAGATGATATGCTCACGAAGAGATTAAAAGCTTGCACTCATGTGGCAGACCTCGAAAAGACCTTTGATACTATGGACTTATACAGAATGAAACTCAACCCCGCGAAGTGTGTCTTCGGAGTAGGAGCTGGGAAGTTCCTTGGATTTATCATCAATCAGATAGGAATTGAAGAAAATACTAAGAAAATCAAGTCCTTGCTTGATATGAAACACCAAAAAGTATCAAGGATGTTCAAAGGCTCACCGTAAGAGTGGCTGCACTCAACAGGTTTGTTTCCAGGGCAACGGACAAGTGTCTTCCATTCTTTAAAGTTCTTAGAAAGGCCTTCAAGTGGGACGAAGAGTGAAAAAAATCTTTCAACCAGCTCAAGTCTTACTTAGGGTCTCCCTTATCATTATCTCGGCCTGTCGCAGGAGAAAAATTGTATGTGTATCTGGCAGTCTCTGAATCGACAATCAGTGCAGCCATAGTACGGGAAGATGTTGGGATCCAAAGTCCTGTGTATTTCAACAGTAAGGCCCTTCAAGGGTCCGAAAAAAATTACCCTCGTATGGAAAAGTTAGCTTACGCCCTGATACATGCTTCAAGGAAGATGAAGCCCTACTTCCAATCCCATTCCATGGTTGTCCTCACCGACTCCCCACTAAGACAGGTCCTACATAAACCTGAGAAGTTCGAGAGATTGATGACTTGGTCCATTGATTTGGGGGAGTATGACCTTACCTACCAACCAAGGACAACCATCAAAGGGCAGGCCCTCGTAGACTTTGTTGCCAAGTTCACATGGGAAGAGGCAGACAATGGCATAGAGGGTGCTGAAGGGTTAAAAAGCAGTGTCTTTTGAGAGCAGGAAGAGACAACACCGAACGTCTTCCGGGATCAGGAAGAGGTCGCATCCTAGAAGATCCGGAGCAGAGTAGTGGAGAACGTGGAGGATCGGTACCTCTTTAAATAAGGAATCATGTCATAAGGGGCCTTCTCATCGGGTACAGATGTTTGGAGCCTCTTTGTTGATGGTTCTTCCTGTGACAGTGGAAGCGGTGCAGGGCTGATACTTTCAGCTCTAGATGGTGCCAACATCGAATACACTTTGAGGTTCAACTTTAAGGCATCTAACAATGAGTCGGAATATGAAGCCATGATAGCAGGCCTCTCACTGGCAAAGACTCTGGGTGTAAGGCGATTCCTACGCCATAGAGACTCAAGGTTAGTTGTGAATCAAGTATTAGGAGACTATGAAGACAAAGATGAGAGGATGGTTAATTATCTTAAGAGGGTAAGAATGATGTTAGAATATTTCGAAGAGACAAAACTAAAGAGAGTACCTCGATAAAGTAACAGCCACGCAGAGGCGTTGACAAGGTTGGCCTCAGCGACGAAGATAAACATCAGAAGGACAGTTCCGGTCGAGGTCTTATTAAAAGCAACCATTGAGGAAGAATAGGTATGTAACACTTGTCTCAATTTGAACATAGGAGAGTCATGGATGGATCCCCTCATCAGGTATATCAGAGAGGGAGAGCTACCCGAATCCCAATTAGAGAGGAGGAAATTGAGATATAGGGTTATCAAGTTCTCGATAATAGGAGACGTCTTGTACAATAAGGGACTTCTGTTGCCTCTCCTCAAATGTGTGCATCCCACCAAAGTTCCTCGGGTCTTACAGGAAGTTCACGAAGGTTCTTGCTCCATCCACATAAGAGGAAGACCCTTGGCCAAGAGAATCATTACACAGGGATACTAGTGGCCAACCTTGGCCAAAGATGCTGCAGCTTACGTAAAGAGGTGTGATAAATGTCAGCGATTTTCCACTATTCCACATCAACCTCATCAACCTATGACGTCAATCACTTCTCCATGGCCATTTACATAATGCGGGATTGACTTAGTGGGGCCTCTATCAAGAGCTGCCAACAGTTATCGATTCCTGATAGTTGCCATTGACTACTTCTCAAAGTGGGTGGAGGCAGAGCTGATGATTACGATCACAGAGCAGAAGACCTTCTAATTTATTTGGAGGAACATCATATGCAGACACGACCTCCCAAACACTCTCATCTCAGATAATGGGACCCAGTTCAAGAACTCTTCTTTAGAGAAGTATTGCGTAAGAGTTGGGATAAAGAAGTTCTTCTCATTTCCTAGCCGACCTCAGGCAAACGATCAGACCGAGGTCACGAATAGAACAATCCTCGATGGAATTAAGAAGATGTTAGAGGAAGCGAAGGGAAGATGGACTGAAGAGGTTTACGCTGTGCTATGGGCCTATAGAACCACGACAAGGACACCAACAGGGGAAAACCCGTTCATGGTAGTACATGGCTCAGAGGCCGTCATACCAACAGAAGTGGGACTCCCAACTCATAGGGTACATACCTATGACCCTGATAAAAATGGGGAAGAGAGGAGACTAGACCTAGATCTGATTGAAGACAGAAGAGAAGACGTAGAGATCAGACAAGCAGCTTACCAGCAGAGAGCAGTGAAATTCTACAATCAGAGGGTGAAGTCAAGACCCATCGCCGTGGGAGACCTAGTGCTGAAAAATACCTTACAGAAAACAACCAAACTCCACCCAAACTGGCATGGTCCCTACAAAGTGATAAAAGAGGTTGTGCTTGGCACCTACAAGCTAGAAAACCTAGAAGGGGAACCTTTCGCTAACCCGTGGAATGCGGATCACCTAAAGAAGTATTACATATGATGTTGCAAAAAGTTTTATGTAAATGTACCATCTTATTATGAAGAGGTTATTAATGAAAGATCAGTTTCCATGATGGCTCTTGCTTCATTGTGCTCTAATGTCATAAATTATGAGGATAACATCCTAGGTGATGACCTCAGACCCTTATAACATCATTCAGTGGTGACAAGGTATGATGTCATACACCATAATGGGATGACCTCAGACCCTTAACATCATTAATTTGGTGAGATTAATTATAAGGATAACGCCTTAGGAGATGATCTCAGACCTTTATAACATCATTCAGTGGTGACAAGGTCTGAGGTCAGACACCATAATGGGATGACCTCAGACCCTTAACATCATAAATTTCATGAGATTAATTATGAAGGTGACCTCCTAGTTGATGACCTCATACCCTTATAACATCATTCAGTGGTGACAAGGTCTGAGGTCAGACACCATAATAGGATGACCTTAGACCCTTAACATCATTAATTTGGTGAGATTAATGATGAGGATAACACCTTGGGTGATGACCTCAGACCCTTATAACATCATTCAGTGGTGACAAGGCCTGAGGTTAGACACCATAATGGGATGACCTCAGACCCTTATAACATCATTCAGTGGTGACTAGGTCTGAGGTCAGACGCCATAATGGGATGACCTCAGACCCTTAACATCATTAATTTGGTGAGATTAATTATGAGGATAACACCTTAAGTGATGACCTCTGACCCTTATAACATCATTCAGTGGTGACAAGGTCTGAGGTCAGACACCATAGTAGGATGACCTCAGACCCTTAACATCATTAATTTGGTGAGATTAATTATGAGGATAACACCTTAGGTGATAACCTCATACCCTTATAACATCATTCAGTGGTGACCAGGTTTGAGGTCAGACACCATAATGGGATGACCTCATACCCTTAACATCATTAATTTAGTGAGATTAATTATGAGGATAAAACCTTAGGTGATGACCTCAGACCCTTATAACCATTCAGTGGTGAGAAGGTCTGAGGTCAGACACCATAATGGAATGACCTCAGACCCTTAACATCATTAATTTAGTGAGATTAATTATGAAGGTGACCTCCTAGTTGATGACCTCGGACCTTATAACACCACTGTGGTGATAAGGTATGAGGTAAGACTGTTGATTGAGTTTAAACAGACCATCATGACAAGACTTTAGAGTTAAAACATCACATGACAAATATTCAACAAAACAAACGAAGTGAAAAACCCTCCTCAGAGGTTGTCATTGCAATCGTAAAAATACAAAGATAAGTTTCATATGTTTTTAAGAGATTACAAACAGTCAGGGGTTATAAAATATATCTTCACAATTAAACCTAAGGGTTAGAGGGGAGAATACTGGTGTCTTCGGCCTGATCCTATTGGACGACCTTGGCCACCTCAGTAATGTCTTCCCTATGGTTAGACCCTTCAATCTCCATGCCGTCTAGTGTTGCAGTATCTGTAGGCACAGCAACCTCCTCTTCAACCTCTTGAAGGGCCTGGGGAAGGTGAGGGTTAGCAAAATTGAGGCCTATGAAATCAGAGGCCTTTAGACTTCCAGCCTCCTTCTCCTTGACAACCTCCCATTTGGTAGTAGCTTTGATACCTCTCTCAAGGTACTCAAAGCCAAAGCTCATAAATTCATCAGAGGTTTTATATTCAGCTAATATCCCCTCAGAGGCGTCATCGAGGGCTTCCTTCACTAATGAGTTGACCATCTGCTGCAGAACATCGTCCTTGGCCTTCAGAGCCACAACATGGTCCTTCTTGAGCTTGGATATCTCCTTCTCCAACCCCTGCATCCTCTTCTCAGACCCTTTAGCCTCAGACTTCAAGCGGTCTATTTTGGCATTCAGTGTGCTTTGTACCTTCTTGACCTCTTGCCCCTTCTGGATGAGGGGCAACTTCTTCAGAGTCCAGTTGGAGAGATGGTGCATAGCGGCCAGACCCTGCAGATTGTGTGATCATGTTGAGTTGAAGACCAAATCAGAGGTTACACTTGGATCTATAAAGAAATATGAATTCATACCTGAATGGACCTGTGGAGACCGAACTCAACCAGCAGGGGGGTATCCAGTGACCGACCGAAACGTTTATCGGCCTCGGTCATGGTAGAGCCGAAGGCATCCAGGGCTTGTAGACTGTGGCCTATGATGCTGTCGTTGATCTTCAATTGCTCTATACGAGCTATCAACGCATCTGTAGAGGATATGGGGATGGCAAAATCCCCACCCTTTTTCTTCTGCCTCTGATCCTTAAGCGCATGTTTGGTAGAAGTTCTCTTCTTGGTGGCTTGAGGCTTAGAGGTTAAGGGAGCTGGAGGAGGAGCATTAAGACCTGCCTTCTTCATGAGATTTGTTAAACTCGGTGCAGTCATTTCCCAAAGCTCGTCTGAGACATCCTTCGGACACTCTGCAAAATTGAAAGGTCTAAGTTAGAGGATCAGACAGGCTTAAACTCAGATATTCAACTTGGAATAAAAAATGCTTACCAAGCTCGACAAGAGGACTTCCACCTAGACCAGTCTCAGAGAGGTAGTGGGGGGTCATCAAGTGTTCGAATTTAACGAGCAGACCATGCATCCCTTGATCTTGGAGGTCTTTCACCTTCTGAAGGTTCTGCAGGCTTAGACCAGGGTCGACCTTCGCAGACATTTTGACCTTACCCCATCTTAGGGGCATCCTCGGCTCTAGAAGGGAAGAGGGAACACATGGACCAAATTCCCATGGCCCTGAAGCAAAGAAGTATCGAGGCTTCCAGTTGTGGTTGGACGTCTGAATTATCTGGAGCATCTTTTTCTCAGGCTTTCGAGCTACACAATGATAGTAGCTCGGACGATTTTTGGTAGAAGAGGGGACATAGCAACCAACAAAGACCTGTACTGGAAGGTACGAGTGGTGAATAGCCCTCCATAGGACTATGGGCCCAATTATGACCCTCTAAGCGTTAGGGGACAACTGGGAAGGGGCCAAATTGGTGTAGGCCAGGATGGACCTAATAATGGGATGGATGGGTAAACGAAACCCTAACTTGAACATCTACTCGTACAAGCAGATCTCACCATCTTAGCCATGGTAAGACCTATCTTCCCTCAGAGGTCTCCTAATCTTTATGGAGGGGCTAATGGAGTACAGATATTTGAAGCAAAGAATGTCTACCTCAGTAATGGTACTCTTAATCTTGGCCGCCTCAGAGACGTCGACATCACTTTCAACATCATCATCATTTTCATTGCCTAACTCAACATCGGTCTGAGCAGACGTTAATGGATTACTTGGGAACCTCTGAGCGAACTCAGCCCTAGTGACGGCCGATAGGGGAATGGTGTCAAGAATGAGTGGAATAGCCACACTCGGCTCAACAATCTCAACCTCTGAGGAAGAGGACGAGGGGCTTGAATTATTATGGGACGAGGTCCGGCTAGAGACCTCAGGTTGATTAGGGGCCTGATCTTGCTGAGTTGTGAAGTCCATGGCCTCTTGGAAGGAATCCATAGACATATGGTCTGAGGTGGAAGACTCAAACTCAGACATCGGTACGTGATTCAGTAGGGATCTCTGCTTGGCTAAATGGTTCTAATGGATCAGGTTATATCACCTTCAGGGGTGGTGGAAAGATAGGTCTGAGAGGGAATTCTTGCGACCTACGAGCCTCCGCCTGTGCTCTTTCTATTTGCCTAATTTTTTCTAAAGTCTTCTCTCTGAGAGAAGGGAATTCCTCAAGAAGTTGGTAGAGAGGTCTAAGCATCAGAGGCAGACACTACACTTATGGACCTTCTAAACAATAAACAAGATTGGCTGATGAAATAAAGTAATTTAAGGATCAAATTACCAAACCTAGAGCAAATGGAATTCGCCTGAAAGTATGGAGATCTCACCGGAAAACTCCAAAACTCGCCGGATAATGCAAAAGTAAGAAGATTGTAGGAAAAATAAAGGAAAAAGAATGGAAGACGATACATGAGGATGGAATGGTAAGGAAGAATGAAGAGGATGCGAGGAATCACCACAAAATGCCACGAACCAAAGATTTTCTAGAGAGAGAAAGCTGCTGAAGCAAATCATGCCAGGAAAGAGAAATGAGGAAGAAGGAGGGAAAAATAGGGTTTAAACCCTTAAATATGGAGGAACGTTTCCCAAGGCCCATCATTGCCTTGGGAGCTCCAAAGGATGGCTGACAACACAGGCAAGCCACACTTCAGCAATGGACAAGTGTCAAATGAACATTCGCACATAGGAGGAAGACCTCGGAGGTATAGAGATCCCTCAGTCACCTGCTCTCACAGGTAACTAAGGGATGGGGGGTGATTGATATGCCCCAAGTGTCACCTCCGCCCAGAAACTACCGCCTCGGCCAAGACATTACCAAGGTTGGAAATGCCTTGGATCCATGACAACAGGTCTCAGCCATGGCAAGGTCGGCCCCAGTCGACACTAACACAAACCTCATCAAAGGGACACTACACGTATCATAAGGGTCAGCAGCACTTCAGTTCACCTAGGAATGACAACCTCGGCCAGGGGTTGGCCGAGGTCGTGGAAAGTCGTACTTCTACCAAGGTTAACCTCATCAGTAAATCAGTCGATGTTCCAGGTACATGCCAGCTCAACCTCGACCCAGGACGGCCCTAAATCCTAACCTCGGCTTCAATTAAGCCGAGACCTTCATAGCCCATCTCGGATTGAATAAGCAGCTAGACTTTATCAACCTCGGCTTCTCCCAGGCCGAGGTCATGACCAATCACGATGGTCGAGCACCTATTAACATGTGGATAAGGATACGTGGACACAAGTCAGTTATAAAAAATCATCCCTAACACGTGGGGGGAATATTTCATCATCATTCTCTACATGTGACAGTGACAGATGTCTTCTTCAGATTGGCTAGATCAACACACACATGGTCATTGCATGCATGGGGGGTACATTACACCCCCCAGGTACTATATATAGAGGTCATCCTCTACCTTGCAAAGAGCCCGAAATTAGCAACCCTAGATGAAACTCTGTCTGAACACAGTAGAGAGAGAAAGCTTGAGAGATTGTAACTATGGCCATTAGAGGCCTCATACAGTGATACATATCATACACTTTCATAGTGGATGTAGGCCTAATTGGATGAACCACTTATATTCTTGTGTGAATTCTCTTCTCCTCATGTCCTTCTACTATATGTGTATGTACCCTTATGCTGCCATTGTTAACATTGAATTGAGCTCACAAACACCTTGAAGGGTGGTGCTGTTTCCAGCATCATCAACGGCCTTCCCTGGTCGCCCTTCATTGATCAACACATAAATCTCGAACGAGCGTGAAAAATATTTACTATAATCTTACATAATAGCAGGAGAATGAAATCTCACAATAGAAATCAACAATCCTAATCGTAAGGCTCTATTTCAAATATAAAGCAATGCTGAAAGCATAGTACGTTCGCACGTATTCCTAAGGACACTAGAACCTGATGCTCTGATACCATAAGTGACACCCTGCCTAATAAAATACCGAGTGATCAATTCTATACCAAATTAAAATAGGAGTCTCATATGGTTCATTCTTAGCATCACTGTCGAAAACAAATTTAATTACTAATAACTTATTAGGCTAGCGTCAAAATTTTTTCTGACTAATATTTTTAATCAAACCAACCAAGTAAAACGATGACAACAATTTATATACAATAATTGAAATGAAATAAAATAACCAAACTCTCGGTACGACATAATATAACAAAAAAGAATTCGCAAACTCGAATGCAGTAAAAGGAATAAATGAATAAAATTGGTTTATCGATCCGAATATTACTACAATGCTTCCTATCTAGATCAAAACGATAAAAATGTCTAAAAGAAACGTGCTTGCATCCACAGTAGTGGCAGCAACGTCTGACTCGAAAGAATCATCATCCAGACGTCCCTGTGTCTGGAGACCTAATATATAAACATATATAGCGAGAGAGGGGAAAATAGAGAAACGGGTCAGAGCCCGAGTATTGAAAATATTTAGCAAGTGCGTAAAGGCCATATTTTTAAAAAATAAAGTCTCTCATATTTAAACTGGTATCGTACTCTCATGAGATACACCTCACCCCTCCTCTAATAGTGCACACCTATCGTATACATTTTTTAACAACCCAGTTAAGCTACAATGCCTAACTAACCTCTTTTACCCATCATCTAAGTCCACATAACTATCTCCTACCCTGCATGGTATGATTTACGTTATACTGTAAGCTCTCACTTAAGCTTTTAGTTGCTATAATCATCCATATGCTATATATGTAGTTCTTGTTTATATATATATACAACTATACCGTTCATAATTCGTAACTGTCAGTAGTTTAAAATACCCTGTTCACTTTAGTATATGAAGTGTCGTATACTATATGCAACAAGTATAATTTTACCTATTACAATCATAATTATAGTAACCATCCCACCGAGCTGTAACTCGGGGATGCAGCCTCAAGTGCCCATCCACATCCGGGTTTACTCAACCAACCACGGTACCAAGCCAGACTCACTCATGGTCATGGAAGAAAACTAAACGGTGGAGACGGTCATATTCCCTCCTGAAAGTGGAATAAAATATCGCACTGGTATGCAGAACGATATGACCTGGGGATATATTCTTCCTGCTGCTCAAGCTAGTGTAACACCCCATATTTTTTACGATTTAAATAATTATGTCATTAATTATTATTATGGGAATAAGTATGCGATTAATTATTGTTGTTGGATTAATTAAATTAAAATGCGAGAAATTAATTTGTTATTAATTCGGGTTAAAATAATTATTAACTAGCGTGCCAAGGGTTAATACTTATTGTTGAGAATTATTGAATATTACTGTCTGATATGTAATATGCCATTATGAAATCTGAAAAATTGCCGAGAGTGAAATATACGGTAGTTTGGTAATTTAAGTCTGACACCCGTGTGAGTCGTGTCGGGACTAATTGAATGGAATATAAAGATAAATTATTTTTATTAACTCGTATGGTCATTTCGAGTGCGCCGTTGAGTCCGGGAGGGTCGAGATAGTCAAGTTAGTATACCCGGGTGTTTAGTTTGGGTATCGGGGCAATTTCAGGCCTAATTGGCGACCCGAGAGGGCATTATGGTAAATTGTATTTTTGGGTTTAATTAATGGATGGAAATTGGGAGTTATTTTATCAGCCAAGAAAAGTCCTTTAGGGTTTTGAGACACAGAAAGGAAAAACGGCCATAGAGGGTGTGAGGGAGAACTAATTTCCAAGAGGGAAGGCCAAATTAGTCATAATTGGCATCCCGAGAGGGCATTATGGTAAATTGTATTTTTGGGTTTAATTAATGGATGGAAATTCGGAGTTATTTTATCAGCCAAGAAAATTCTTTTAGGGTTTTGAGACATCGAAAGGAAAAACGGCCATAGAGGGTGTGAGGGAGAACCAATTTCCAAGAGGGAAGGCCAAATTATCACAACACCTTGCACAACCACCACCACCAACGCGTAGATTGAGAAGAGAGGAACGCGTATATACCAAAATCACCAACGGATCAGATCATCATACTTGAGGCAATTGTTTATTACTTTTTTTCTTTTAGCAATAATCATACTCATGTTAGGATAGGTGAAATTAATCATGATTTACATGTTAATTGGGTGAAAAATGGAGATTTAAATTATGATTAAGGACTGGGTTAATTAGTGGTTGAAATTCCTTCATGTATGTAGAGGATTAATCAAAAAATTTAATTACATACTGATGAACGAATCTGGATTGATTGAAAACTAGGGTTCATATGAACAAATTTGGGGATTTAATATAATTATGAGGACTGATGACGAATTAACGATCCTAGGATGATAGGAATGTTATATAAACTACTATGGCTTGATTCGGATTGATGATGAGGTGTTGGGTGATGAACCTTAGAGGTTTTTAGGGTTAAAAATGGTGGAAAATGTTGAATTCTGGGCAAAGGGGATGAACGAGTGCGCGACGCACGAAGTCGCACGAAGTCTCGTTCGAGCGAGACCTGCATCTCGCACGAAGTCGCTCGAACGACATGTGGCAATCGTTCAAGCGACAAGCCTTCGGGTTCGAACGACTTACGGAATTTTCAGAAATTTTTCTTAGGTCTAGTTTTGAGTTTACCGGTTTATTGGAGTGAGAGAAACTGTCAGATAGTAAACTTAAACAAGATAGAATTTCGGGAAAGTATGTGAGAATTAATACTTTAAATATTTCGGTATAAAGAGAATATACCTTAGAGATTAGGAGAGAGATAGTAATCTAAATATTTATACTATACGTAGTGTTGAGATTAAAATACATATGAGAAGTATATATGTAGGTTGGGGAAATACGTATAAATTTTAATAGGACGTGTGTATGCCTATTATGCGATATTATTGCTAAGAGCACTAATGGGTGATAAGCCGGGGGTGAACGAATATTATAGTTAAGCGCATTAATGAGTGATAACTCAGGGATGCAAAAACTCGATTGTTAAGAGTACTAATGGGTGATAACCCGGGGGTACAAGGATGATTATTATTATGTTCACTAATGGCTGCTAACTCGGGGATGAATGATTCTCTTGATAGGCGCACTACTAATGGGTGACAACCCGGGGGTGCTGGATTATCATTGATAGGTGCATTAATGGGTGCTAACCCGGGGATGCAGGATTAGTGTATATATATGTATAGGGATGATGTCACTATATATATATATATACACACACTAGGGTGTACCCATGCCGATGGCACGGTGATAAATTTGTTCTCGTGATATTTTGTACCCGTGCCAATAGCACGACGATAAATTTGTTTCCGTAATAAATTTGTTCCCGTGATAAAATTCTACGCTTAAAGCATTGGCGGGAAACAGAAAAAAAGTCTCAAGTTGAGGCATAGAGTAGTTCATAATTACCGATGGCTCGGTTGTAAAGTTATTCAAGTTCACTTGACTATTAAACACAACGATGATGTGTTCACTACATGTTCAGTGTGTACTAATTATTAATATTGTTTACTAATTTTGATGATTCCAAACAATTATCCCTAAAGTATTTTGTAACGATTTCTTAATAATACTTTTATTTGTACAATCTATACTCTTATTATCATTAATAATATATACATATACATATTATTATTGTTATTAATTCATTTATACACATCTATTTTAAGTCATAATATTTGTTTAGTTATATATTTCTATACTTGTATGTATCATATTTACATACATATATTTTATACACATATGTCTTAATATTTATTTAGTTATATAATAAAGAAAATGTATTCGGGTGTATATTTTCCTTTACTCTAAAAATAAAACGTTATAAATAACACTTTCAAATTCCCTTAGAGGATTGTCTTTAAAGAGTTTGTTTTCGAAACCATACATATACTCATCTAGTTTAGTTTCAACTGAAGTTGTATCTTATATAGGGCCACACACAATGCGGCAGTTCTGCTTAATGTTGTAATACAATTAGCTTTTTATGAATATGGAGCCCCGCGCTACAAAAAAAAGTTATGTGTCCAATCAGTTCTTACAGTTGGTAAACCTAAGTCCTATGCTTTGGCATGTACTGACTTCTCTTTGTGAAACCCAGTTGATAGTGGATCATACTTTCCCCTACGTTTGTGCCCATGTTGTTTATTTTATCCACACCGTTCATGCTAAATTCTTTTAACCCATTCGTATTTTTTCTATGTTTTCGCCCCTCCCACATTACACACCCATACCTTCCACATCATCCTTATCTTCTATCACTTGAATCGAGATCGTGGTCCCTTTTAACACCCAAAATATTTCTTCAAACAATGGCTTCGAACAGACCATCCCTATCTGCTCTAGTTTCTTCAATACCCTTATTGCATTGGCTCGCAGTGGCCTTTACGGTTCCCCCCCAGATATGATTTAATTTACACTTTTTAATTCCTCCCTTTTTAAACGAAATTATTGTAATCCATTTTATGCCTGTAGTCTTTAATATACCCAAGTCATTTCTATCACATGTAGTTTTACACATTTACAATGAACAAATCTACGCATACCCACAAAAAAACCCAAAACCCATACCCAATGCATTAAAGGTTTATAACTTATTGTTATGGGTCCCGCCAGGGCATAGAAATGGGTCCCATCGAGTGCATAAAAAGCTTGTACTCATTTTTGTCTTATTAGGCGGGTACACTTTTTGGGTTTTTTTGTGGGTACATGTAGTTTTACTCATTTACATTGAATAAATCTACACATACCCACAAAAAAACCCAAAACCCATACCCAATGCATTAAAGGTTTATACCTTATTATTATGGATCCCGCCAGGGCATAGAAATGGGTCCCATCGAGTGAATAAAAAGCTTGTACTCATTTTTGTCTTATTAGGCGGGTACACTTTTTGGGTTTTTTTGTGGGTACATATAGTTTTACTCATTTACAATGAATAAATCTACACATACCCACAAAAAAACCCAAAACCCATACCCAATGCATTAAAGGTTTATACCTTATTGTTATGGGTCCCGCCAGGGCATAGAAATGGGTCCCATCGAGTGCATAAAAAGCTTGTACTCATTTTTGTCTTATTAGGCGGGTACACTTTTTGGGTTTTTTTGTGGGTACATGTAGTTTTACTCATTTACAATGAATAAATCTACACATACCCACAAAAAAACCCAAAACCCATACCCAATGCATTAAAGGTTTATACCTTATTGTTATGGGTCCCGCCAGGGCATAGAAATGGGTCCCATCGAGTGCATAAAAAGCTTGTACTCATTTTTGTCTTATTAGGCGGGTACACTTTTTGAGTTTTTTTGTGGGTACATGTAGTTTTACTCATTTACAATCAAGTTTACACAGTAAATCTAATGCTACTTGTAGCTCTTGCACACATATCCGTATTTACACCTACTTGATCCAAAAAATGTGATAAAAAACACATGCCTTTTAGTCAAGTCAAAAGAAGATTAGGACTAAAATCTTTTCAAAATAATGTATGTTGTTTTCAATACTCTTAAGGCTCCCACTATTCCCACTCCATAATAAGTTTCCCCCACTCCACTTTTGTATTAAAAGTCCCTAATACCCTCAAAGCTCATTATCTAATTTTCATTCATCCAAAACTCACTTATAAAAATTAAAAATTATTTTTATTATATAAAAAACAGTTTATTAACAAAAACTGTTTTTAAAAAATAAAAAATGTTTTAACTTTTTATAACTATTTAAAAAAAACATTTCAACTGTTTTTAATATAAATAAATTTGACTGCAGCTTTTAAAAACTGTTTATCAAAATTTGCCTTTTATATATAAAAAAAAACTATACATTTTATTTCAAACTATTTTATAAAAAAAGTTAACTGTGTTTTCTATAAATATAAATAGTTGTTTCTAAAAATTATTTTTTGTTTAAAAATCAACATTGTTAGTTTATATTTATTGAAAACAGTTTTTTCAAAAAACAATTATTACTGTTTTCTATAAACATAAATAAAACATTAGAAAATAGTTAAAACAGTTTCTTTTTACAAAATAGTTGTTTTTAAAAACAATTTTTTGTATAAAAGTAAGCATTGTTAATAAATAGTTGTTTCTAAAAACATTTTTTTGTATAAAAGTAAGCATTGTTAATTTTATAATTATAGAAAACAGTTTTTCCTACTGTTTTATTTATATTTACAGAAAACAGTGTTAATTTTTTTTTAATAAAATAGTTTTAAATCAAATCTACAGTTTTTTTAAAAAGTTTAAGTAAAATCTACAGATTTTTTAAATAAAATCTGCAGATTTTTTATAGAACAGTTTTAAATAAAATCTAAAGATTTTTTAAAATAAAATCTAAAGATTTTTTTAAATAAAATCTACATTTCAACTATTATTTTTAAAAAAACTGAGTAGTTGTTGTTTTTAAAAACTAAAACAATTTTCAATATAATATAAAAACTGTTATTTACAAAAAATAAACATTGTTAATTTTAGTTTTGTAAAGAACAATTTTTATATTATATTAAACATTGTTTTAGTTTTTAAAACAACAACTACAAAGTTTTTTTTTAAATAGTTGAAATTTAGATTTTATTTAAAAACTATAGGTTTTATTTAAAAAAATCTGTAGATTTTATTTTAAACTGTTTTATAAAAAGTATGTATATTTTATTTAAAAAATCTGTAGATTTTATTTTAAAAAATCTGTAGATTTTGTTTAAAGTTTTTAAAAAAACTGTAGATTTTATTTAAAACTGTTTTATTAAAAAAAATTAACAATTTTTCTATAAATATAAATAAAACACTAGAAAAAACTGTTTTCTATAAATATAAAATTAATAATGCTTACTTTTATACAAAAACTTTTTTTAGAAACAACTATTTTGTAAAGAAAAACTATTTTAACTATTTTCTAGTGATTTATTTATATATATAGAAAACAGTGTTAATTTTTTTTTTTATAAAATAGCTTTAAATAAAATGTATAACTTTTTTTTATATAATAGGAAAATTTTTATAAACAGTTTTCAAAAACTGCAGTCAAATTTATTTATTTTAAAAACAGTTGAAATGTTTTTTCTAAATGGTTATAAAAAGTTAAAACATTTTTTATTTTTTAAAAACAGTTTTTGTTAGTAAACATTTTTTTTAATATAATAAAAATAATTTTTTATTTTTATAAGTGAGTTTTGAATGAATGAAAAAGAGATAGTTAACTTTGAGAGTATTAGGGTCTTTTAATACAAAAGTGGAGTGGGGGAAACTTATTAAGGAGTGGGAATAGTGGGATCCTACTCTTTAATACCTCACTTTTTTATATATTTTATATCTTTGTTTGAAAACTCAAAAAGTACACATAAGGTTTAGTATAGTCAGTGAATTCACCTTCACAGCTGAAACGTCATACTGAAATTGATGGTGTCTGATGATGCTGGGATTTAGCACCACCGGATAAGTGATAGTAAGCTCAAACTGTAGCAGCTATGGCAGCCATAGAGATGTATGAGTGTATAAGTATGTAGAAGGGGATGAGTATAAGAGGAACTAAGATAATGATGTATAGTGGTTCAGCCAATTTGGCCTACATCCACTCTGAGTGTGTGATCCTCTAAGTATGGGCACTAATGGCCTTGGATACAATGCACATAACCCTCTCTCTCTCTCTACTGTGTGTACAAGCAGAGTTTTATCTAGGGCTACAATTAATGGATCGATCTGCTGTAGGGTCGTAGGTGACAAGTATATATAGGTCTTGGGGGGTGTAGTGTACCCCCCAAGTATGCATGGTGCATGTGAATCATGATCTAGCCAGTCCCCTGTGGACACCTGTTGATGCCAAATGATGACATAATATTCCCTCACGTGAGGGTGTGATTTTGTTATAACGGTCTCCCCTATGCCATGTCATCCTCACGCGCACTGTTCCACGCGTCTCCCAAACCACGCGCTGCCATGATGTCACACTCGGCCTATGAGCCGAGGCCGAGGGCAAAGCTTCTTCCGGTAGTGAGTCTGGACCAATTCTGGCCTCGTACTGTCGGCCCCTCGTAGGGTCGTCTGGAGAGTGGTGAAGGGTCGGCCCCTCGTAGGGTCGGCTGGAGCCTGGCAAAGGGTCGGCCCCTCTGAGGGGTCGTATGGAGCCCGTTAGAGGGGTCGTCCCCTCGTAGGGTCGTCTGGAACATGATGAAGGGTCGGCCCCTCTGAGTGGTCATCTTGAGCCTGATGAAGGGTCGGCCCCTGAGGGGTCGTCCGTTTGGAGGTAATCCTCGGCCAGGCCGAGGATATAAACGGGTATATCAATCACCCCCCAGCCCTTAGCCATAGGTGCTGCTGAGATGGCTGAGGGATAGTGTTTTAAATGAGATGCATGTATGATCAGTCAGGTGAGTGACACCTGGGCAGACACTCATTGTTATTACAGTTTCCAAGGCATGGCGGCTGCACACTTTGCTTGGGGCCCTGCACCCTAATGATGCCTTCCTCGTGGGCTGTGTCCTGCCTTAGTCAATGGGCCCACTCATTGCTAAGGTATTTAAGAGATTTTCAAACTATCTCTCCTTCTTCTTCTTCTTCGCGCCCAAGACTTCTCTCTCTAGAATTTTATCAATTTTCATCGCCATTTTCTGCAGCCTTCAATCCTTCAAGCCTAGCAACGTTCTTGTTCTCTTTATCTGGTAATCTCTTTCACCCAGCCCTCTCTTTTGCCTTCATTTCTATTTGCTTTTTAGGGTTGTGGGGTTGCATTTTCTTTGGGTTATCCCATAGCTTTTTACGGTGTCTTCTCCGACAACTGTTTCTTGGATGTTCTTGAGTGTTCTTGAGTGTTCTTGAGTGAAAATCATCAATTCCTTTTTTAATCCAAAAGTCTAATTCGGTCAACTGCAAACTTGTTTGTAGTTAAGTTCCTCAAATTCCTCCAAGTGTAGGGTCTTCCCTTTTAATGCTTAGGAAGCTTTATAGTTTAGCGTCTGAATTCCCAGGTTTGAGAGAAAAGATTTTTGCAGAGATCAGACGAGTAGAGGAAGAGGAAGAGAGGAGACGAGGGGCCGACCCTAATTGGGTACGACCCATCTTTCCCATTCCTCTTGCCACCATAAAACCATTTGAACCGTCTGAGTCTTGTGGGTCATCCTCTCGTCCAGCCGAGAGCCATTCAAGTGAGATGGACGAGAGAGTATCCTCGCCAACTGGCGCTGGAACTTCTGGTAGGCGGGAGACATTCGATCTAAGCCCAGGCCGAGAGGCCGAGGGCGCGGTCCCCTCCGAGGCTGTTCCTGTAACAACCCTTTCTCCCCATGCCTTCCAAGTGGCTTTCCCCCAGGGCCCTCCGGCAGATGACGAGGTCGAGGGGGAGGGGACTGAGGACGAGGACGATGATACAGATGATGAAGTTGATACCTCCCATGACTCGTCCTTTATCTGTTCTGTTAGGGATCGTGACCTCCTGATATGGAGGCATGCCTATGGAGTGCCCCCCATCGTGACTATGAGGGTTCCTTATGAGGATGAGAGGGTTTTTTATTGTGGCGAGGGAGAGGTTGCAGTTTATGAACAGATGTTCAAAGTTGGAGTCAGATTCCCTCTGCATACTGCCATCGTAGATATCCTATCTGCCCTTGGTGTTGCTCCCTCTCAACTTCCCCCCAACTCTTGGAGGACGATCCTAGTCTATATCTCCTTGTGGAAGAATGCCTTTACCGACGAGCCCTCGGCTGGCCTATTTTTGGGCTGCTACAACATCACCTCCTCGTCCAAATATCCGGGATATTATCACCTGGGGGCAAGGAGGTCTGAGAAGAAACTCCTCCATGTGGCACAAACGTCCAACCATGATTGGAAAAAGAGGTTTTTCTTTATCTCTGGGGAGTGGGAGCCCGTCGTCGATGGTCCGAGGGTCCCCAGGAAATGGTCTAACCCCTCCATGAAGGCCAGATCAGACCCTGAACTTAGCCTAGAGAAGAAGGACATTGTTGATTACCTGAGAGGACGAGGGAGAGAGGGTGAACTTGCAAAATTCGAAGACCTGATGACCCCTCGGTTCCTCAAAGAAGCTGGTCTGAGGGTCGACCCTCTGACAGAACTATGTGAGTTATACTGAACATTTTCCATTCTTTACTTATTTTTGAAGTGTTTTCTCTTTAGATCTGCATTTTTCTGACGTGTTGTCCTCTTATCAGGTCGCCCCGCAGGTATATCAGACCAACTTTGGGAAATGACTGCTCCGAGCTTGCTGTCTGGTCTGAGCAAGAAGAAAGGGAAGGAGCCTCAGCAGGCTCCGAGAAAGACGAGGGCCGCCGGGCCGACAGTGGTGGAGCCGACCGCTGACAGTCATAAAAGAAAGGAGTCTGAGGCCCCTGTTGACCCTCGGCGAGATGCTCGGACGAGGGCCAGGGTCGGAGCCCTTGAGGGGACGACCTCTTCATCCAGCATGGGGGCCTTCTGGTCTCAAAACCTGGCACATCTGAGGGCCAAGTCCTCATCGCTCATAGAAAACATGAGGGCAGCCAAGGCCTCAATGTTCTCTGCACCCTCGGCCTCTGACTACGAGTTCCTGTCGAAGATGCCTCCTGCCAAAGTGTACGACTATGGTCTGCACGCCCTTGCATAGGTCTTTGGTCTTGACCCACTTCTTTTAATTTCATTCTCACCAACTGTTCCCTCGGCCCCTCTTGACATCTGTTTATTGGGCTGCGCAGTCTGTTTGTGCCTTCACCTCAGCCACCAAGTGGATGGCTGAGAACCAACAGAAGTTTCATGAAGCTGAGAGGGCCATCCAACATCAGGCAGATCTTCAGTCTGAGCTTGACACTGCAAGGGCCGAGTTGGAAAGTACCAGGACTGAGCATGCGAGGATCCTGGAGGAGCTGACAAGGCAGCACGACGAGGACATTAAGGCCAGGGACTTACTTCTCAAGGAAAAGGACGAGACCTTGACCAACATGGAGGCCAAGTACAAAGCTGACCTTGAAGGAGCCATTATGAAAGTCGAGGCCGATGCTGTTGAGGCTTATAAGGTTTCTGATGAGTTTCAGGGCTTCAACCTTGAATATTTGGAAAGAGGAATCAGGATTGCCTGCCGTTGGGTCGTCCTCAGGTTTGGCGACGTCGTGTCCTTGGTCCATCCTTCTATTGAAGCAGTCAGACTGGACGACCCTATGATTGCCGAGGCTCTGACTTATGTTGAATCACAAGTGTAGGTTGAGGGGGTCGGCACATCTGAGGATCAGCCGGTTATGGTTGTTGAAGAGACCCCTTTGGTGGATGTTGAGGCTCTGCCCTCTGATATTGTCCCCTAGGGTGGTTGTCTGTAGCCCATACCCTCATAATGTATTTACCATTTTTGTGCTCTCTTTTTGTAAAGCACTTGGATATTTTGTATAACACCTAGATATTTTGTATCATCGTCTCCTTTACTGTCTTCTATATCAGCTTCTTGCATGATTTGCTATTTTTTGTTAGCCACTAACCTTTCCCTCGTCTTTTTTGAGGACAGTGGTGGGGTCGTCCCCTCCATTGGCCCTCATTATAGCCGAGGGATTAAATTACCAAACATGATTTAAACAATGTCTACCCTCGTCTTTCTTGAGGACAGTGGTGGGGTTGTCCCCTCCACTGGCCCTCATTATAGCCGAGGGTTCAACTTTCCAAATTAATGGTTTTTAACAATGTCTACCCTCGTCTTTCTTGAAGACAGTGGTGGGGTCGTCCCCTCCACTGGTCCTCATTATAGCCGAGGGTTCAACTTACCAAATTAATGGTTTTTAACAATGTCTACCCTCGTCTTTCTTGAGGACAGTGGTGGGGTCGTCCCCTCCACTGGCCCTCATTATAGCCGAGGGTTCAACATACCAAATTAATGGTTTTTAACAAAGTCTACCCTCGTCTTTCTTGAGGACAGTGGTGGGGTTGTCCCCTCCACTGGCCCTCATTATAGCCGAGGGCTCAACTTTCCAAATTAATGGTTTTTAACAATGTCTACCCTCGTCTTTCTTGAGGACAGTGCTGGGGTCGTCCCCTCCACTGGTCCTCATTATAGCCGAGGGTTCAACTTACCAAATTAATGGTTTTTAACAATGTCTACCCTCGTCTTTCTTGAGGACAGTGGTGGGGTTGTCCCCTCCACTGGCCCTCATTATAGCCGAGGGTTCAACTTACCAAATTAATGGTTTTTAACAAAGTCTACCCTCGTCTTTCTTGAGGACAGTGGTGGGGTTGTCCCCTCCACTGGCCCTCATTATAGCCGAGGGTTCCACTTTCCAAATTAATGGTTTTTAACAATGTCTACCCTCGTCTTTCTTGAGGACAGTGTTGGGGTCGTCCCCTCCACTGGCCCTCATTATAGCCGAGGGTTCAACTTTCCAAATTAATGGTTTTTAACAATGTCTACCCTCGTCTTTCTTGAGGACAGTGGTGGGGTCATCCCCTCCACTGGCCCTCATTATAGTCGAGGGTTCAACTTACCAAATTAATGGTTTTTAACAAAGTCTACCCTCGTCTTTCTTGAGGACAGTGGTGGGGTCGTCCCCTCCACTGGCCCTCATTATAGCCGAGGGTTCAACTTACCAAATTAATGGTTTTTAACAAAGTCTACCCTCGTCTTTCTTGAGGACAGTGGTGGGGTCATCCCCTCCACTGGTCCTCATTATAGCCGAGGGTTCAACTTACCAAATTAATGCTTTTTAATAATGTCTACCCTCATCTTTCTTGAGGACAGTGGTGGGGTCGTCCCCTCCACTAGTCCTCATTATAGGAGAGTGTGGTTTTCTGTAGATGTTTCCATGCGTGCTAGGACTGACAACCCCAGGATGAGGGAAACACTGATATTTCTCATTAATTTTCCAAAGTGTTCTATTAGAGAAACTCTCATTACAATTATTGTATATCAAGACCTTACAACACTACTGATAGTATTTCTTCAAATGATCTGCATTCCACGGGTTGGAAAAAGGTTCCCCCTCTAGGTTTTCTAGTCTGTAGGTCCCAGGGACGACTTCATCGATGACCTTATATGGGCCATGCCAATTAGGATGGAGCTTGTTGGTCTTTTGCCAAGTCTTCTTGAGGACCAAGTCCCCCACTGCGATAGGCCTCTGTTTCACCCTCTGATTGTAGAACCTTGCGGTCCTCTGCTGGTAGGCGGCCTGCCGTATCTCAGCATCCTCCCTTCTTTCCTCAATCAGGTCCAAGTCTAGTCTCCTCTCCTCCGCATTTTTCTGGGGGTCATACACCTGGACTCTATGCGTAGGAAACTCAATCTTGGTGGGGATGACGGCTTCTGATCCATAAGCTATCATGAATGGGGTCTCTCCGGTAGAGGTCCTCATTGTCGTCCTCTATGCCCATAGCACGGCATATAACTCCTCGACCCATCTTCCTTTTGCCTCCTTAAGCCTCTTCTTGATTCCATCTAGGATTGTCCTATTTGTAACTTCTGTTTGCCCATTGGCCTGAGGTCGGCCAGGGGTGGAGAAAAATTGTTTAATACTCACCCTTTCACAGTACTTCTGTAGAGAGGCATTCTTGAACTGAGTCCCGTTATCCGATATGAGGGTGTTGGGGAGACCATATATGCATATAATATTTTTCCAGATGAAATGGAAGGTCTTCTGCTCTGTGATCGTCACCATCGTCTCCGCTTCCACCCATTTTGAAAAATAGTCAATGGCTACGATGAGGAATCGATAGTTATTGATGGCCCTAGGCAAGGGTCCTACTAGGTCGATCCCCCACACTGCAAATGGCCATGGGGATGTAATGGGAGTAAGAGGTTGATGGGGCTGGTGAGGGATGGTGGCAAATCTTTGACATTTTTCGCACTTTTTTACGTATGCCGCTGCGTCTTTCCCCAAGGTTGGCCACCAGTAGCCCTGGGTGATCACCCTCTTCGCTAAGGATCTACCCCCAATGTGGCTTGAGCATGACCCTTCATACACATCTTGGAAAATGGAAGGGACTTCTGAGGGATGCACACACCTAAGTAGGGGGAGCAAAAACCCCTTTTTGTACAAGGTGTCTCCGATGACAGTGAATTTTGCAGCCCTGTACCTCAGCTTTTTCCTTTCTTGCCTTGCTTCTGGTATCTCACCCTCTTTAATGTATCTGATCGGGGGTCCATCCACGAATCTTCTTGCGAAACATTTAGGCAATTGCTAAGTGTTCCCTCAAAGTCCTCAATAGTTGGCCGAAGTAAAATTTCTACTGGGACCGTCCTCCTGATGTCTGTTCTTTTTGCCGAGGCCAACCTAGCAAGGGCATTAGCACGGCCATTGTCGAGCCTAGGTATCCTCCTTAATTTCACTTCTCTGAAGCCCTTCAGTAATGACCTCACCTTCTCAAGGTACCTAGCCATCCTCTCGTCCTTAGCCTCGTAGGCTCCTAGTATCTGATTCACAACTAGCCTTGAATCACTATGGACCAAAATCTGGCCGACACTAAGAGACTTGGCCAAGGAGAGGCCTGCTACTAAGGCCTCATATTCAGCCTCATTGTTGGAGGCTTTGAAGTTGAACCTCAGGGCGTACTCGACGTCTGTGCCATCGGGTGCTGATAGTATCAGTCCAGCTCCACTTCCGCTGTCACAGGAGGACCCGTCAATGAAGAGGCTCCACAGAGTCTTTCCCTCTGAAAAATTTCCCTCAGAGAGGGACCCCTATCTAAAGATGTATCTTCCCTCTTCGTTTTCAGTCACTTTCCTTCTAGCGATGCTCGTCTTAGCCCTATCTGCGGGTGTGTCTTCTGTATCCGTCTTCTCGAGGGTCTCACCCTCGGCCTCATTGTCTTCCCAAGTGAACTCATCCACGAAGTCTGCCAATGCCTGCCCCTTAATGGCCATCCTAGGCTGATACATAATGTCAAACTCCCCCAGCTCTATAGCCCAGGCCATCAACCTACCTGATTTTTCTGGCTTGTGTAGGACCTGCCTAAGAGGAGAGTCAGTGAGGATGACCATTGTATGGGACTGGAAGTACGGCTTCATCTTCCTCGAGGCATGGATCAAGGCGTAGGCCAACTTCTCCATCCTCGGGTATCTTTGCTCTGCCCCCTGGAGTGCCTTGCTGTTAAAATACACAGGCTTCTGTATCTCGTCTTCGTCTCTCATAATGGCTGCACTGATGGCCGACTCTGAGACGGCGAGGTACACATAAAGTCGTTCACCTTGCACGGGTCGTGACAACAGCAAGGGAGACCCTAAGTATGACTTTAGGTCCTTGAAAGCCTCATCACACTCTTCACTCCATTCGAAGGCCTTCCTAAGGATCTTAAAGAATGGCAAGCACTTGTCTGTGGCCCTAGACACGAACCTATTCAAGGCAGCAACTCTCCCTGTGAGCCTCTAAACGTCTTTAATGGACTTGGGGGTCTTCATTTCAACAAGGGCCTTTATCTTTTCAGGATTAGCCTCGATGCCTCTTTGATTGACAATGAACCCCAAGAACTTCCCTGCTCCGACCCCGAAGACACACTTGGCCGGATTAAGCTTCATCTTGTATTTGTCCATCGTATTAAAGGTCCTCTCCAGATCTGCCACATGATCCTCTGCCTTCAGACTCTTAGTCAGCATGTCGTCTACGTAGACCTCCATAGACTTCCTAATTTGGTCTTCAAAAATTTTGTTTACGAGGCGCTGGTACATTGCCCCCGCATTTTTTAGGACAAAGGGCATGACCCTGTAACAGTATGTCCCTTTGTCAGTGATGAAGGCGGTCCTCTCCGAGTCTTCAGGGTTCATGAAGATCTGGTTGTACCCTGAATAGGCATCCATAAAACTCATGAGCTCATGGCCTGCGGTAGCGTCTACCATCTGGTCAATGCGGGGGAGAGGGAAGTTGTCTTTGGGACAGTGTTTGTTGAGGTCTGTGAAGTCCACACACATTCTCCACTTGTCATTGGCCTTTGGGATAATGACTGCATTGGACAGCCATACAGGGTAGATGACCTCTCTGATAAATTCAGCGTCTTCTAATTTTTTGACCTCGTCCCTAATGACCTCATATTTTTCTCTGCAGTAAATTATCCTCTTCTGCTTCACCGGCTTCACTCCCTCTACCACATTGAGCTTGTGGCACATGATTTCAGGGTCAGTCCATGGCATATCTACATGACTCCAGGAGAAAACGCTTCGCCTTCTCCTCAACAGTTTAATGAGGTCTTCCTTGATGTTGGGCTTCAGGGACTTGCCAACTTGGATGGTTTTTTCCATGTCATCCTCATCGAGGATGATGGATTCTACCTCTTCCGCAGCCTCTCCTTTCTTCAGCTTTGTTTCATCTCTGGGGTCTAGGGTATCAATATTATAAGTGGTTGTAACCCTCTTGTGTTCCTCCCTTTCTTCAGCGGAGTTGTAGTAACATTCTCTCACTGTCGTCTGGTCTCCCTGAACTTCCCCCACCCCGTAAGGGGTTGGAAATTTGATCATCTGATGGACCGTAGATGGCACGACTTCAAACCCCTTGAGGGCCACACGCCCCAGTATGATGTTGTAGGCCGAAAACACCTGCTCATCCATCACAATGAAACTGACCTTCTTGGTGAGCCATCTCGGCCACTCGTCCCCCATCCTCACATCGGCCTCATATACCCCAAGGGGATGAACCTTTTCCCCACTGAACCCAATCAATGGATGATGGTAGGGGACAAGTCTAGCACGGCTGAGACCCAAGGCTTTGAAGCATGGCCAAAACATCACATCTAAAGAACTACCCCCATCTACCAAGATCCTCGGCACCTCGCATCCTTGCACCCTGGTAGTGATGACGAGAGGGTCATCATGTGGGGCTAAGAGGCCTTTGAAGTCCATTCTTGAAAATCCCACTATCGGTGTGTCCATATCAACCTTCTTCCTCTTTTCTAACTTGACCTCTAGGGAGGTTGCATGTACCGTCTTCGCCACTGCCTTGGCCTCAGCCACATGGGCCTTCCTGTCGGCGACCTCAGATTCTCCTCCTGCAAGACCCCCGAAGATCATTCCCACTCCGAGCGAGATCATATTAAGCCTCTTGACAGGGTCGTGGTCGTCTCTCGACGGGAGGCCAGGGCCGTCCTCATCATCAGAAGGGTCGTCCCCTCTTTTTTGAGGACCTTCTCTGCATGCATCGCCTCGCTTCTTTCTGGGGTCGTCCCCTCGGCCCCTCTTGAAGGCACCTTTGTCGACGTACTTTCTGAGCTTCCCTTCCTTCAGCAAAGAATTTATCCGTTACGTGGCCGTGGTCTTGGTGAAATTCACACCACAGGTTCTTATTCCTCTTGCCGGGGGCTGCCCTCAGCTTCTCAGGCCACTTCAGGGACTGGTCAGTCTTTATCTCATTGCAAATCTATTCACAGCTGACCATCAGAGGGGTGTACCCAGCGAACTTGTCATCCGTGAACCTCTTCTTCCCCTTTTTGTTCTTCTTAGGGTATTTACTCCCACTAGCACCTCCTCTTTCGTCTTCATATTTTACAGCCATCGCCTCTTCGGCGTTCATCACCTTTCCTGCTGTCGACAACAGTTCAGCCATAGTCCTCGGAGGGTCTTCAGCAAGCTTCCATAACAAGTTCCCCTTTTGGAGTCCTCCAATCAGGGTTGGCATAGCTATGCTCTCCTCATAGTCTTCCACCTCCAGCCTCTCTTTATTGAATCTGGCTATATAGTCCCTCAGACTCTCACTCTTCCCCTGCTTAACATAGAGCAGGTGGGTGGTCTTCTTCTGTGGCCTCACCCCAAAGAAGAAGTTATGGATGAACAGGTCTGCCAACCTCTTGAAGTTTTCAATGGAATTTTTTGGAAGAGACGTGTACCAGACATGCGCAGCCCCTGTCAAGGTACCAGAGAAGGCACGACACCTCATCTCATCGGAGATAGAGTATATGTATACTGCTGACTGATACATCTCCACATGGTGGATGGGGTTGGTGCTCCCGTCATACCTTGGGGTGACCACGGGTGGCTTGAATTTTGACGGCGTGGGGAAGTTGACTAGCTTTGCCACAAAGGGTGAGCCTATGATGTACCCCCTCTGAAGAGGGTCTCGGCTCTTTAGTATATCACTGATCTTATCCTCTAACCGCTGGATTGAGTCATTCCAGGGCCTCACAGGGTCGGCCTGGCCGATGTTATCCCCTGCTGCCTCTCTGAGGTGGACGGAGGGTTCTACCGCAGTAGGCCTGTGTCGGCTGTTCACTTCCCTTTGGCCGTCATCTCATCCTCGGGGTCGGCCATCTGCTGCCTCCCTCCTGGATCTCGCAGCACTTCTTGGCCTGGACAACTGTTCCCGCATGTCATTTACTGGGCCTAGCCTCTCAAAGGCCGAACCCCTGCTCAAGCGATCAAAAACAGAGCCCCTCGGGCGATCGTCATGGTTTGGTCTCCCGCACTTTCCTCTACTGTCCTAGAGAGGTCGTACAGTATTGTTGGAGACCTCATAGGGTTCCCAGCACTCTATGGGGGCCTCCTCTCCCTCCGGATCGTCATACCTGTCCTCAGGGCAAGGGTTTCCTTGTCTCCCCAGGCGCAGACGCCGGGGTTCAGCAACATCCCTACGCCGCTGAGAGGGTGGCAGTTCTTTGCGTGGTGCCTGGGGTGGTCACTTGGCCTCATGCTGTCCTGGAGCTGCTGCCGGAGTAATCATCTCAGGTGAAACTCTTGGTGCCCTTAGTATGTTCTGGCTTAGAGCTGTGAACTGCTCCTGCATCATCCGCTGGCTTGCTGCCAGAGACTTTAGGGCTGCCGCCACATCAGCCATCTCAGACTGAGGCGGCGGCTGACTGGAACTGGGTCTTCCCCCCTCATCCGGCGGGGGAAGTGGTGGTGGTGGCATCTCAGGTGCCATGTGCTTGAGCTATGAGAAGTTGAACTAAAGAAAAGACTGGTGAGCTTGGGACCTTAGTGGGTCTCTTTCAATTGTGAAACACCTCCTCTCAGGGGGAGTGTTGGTTCACCACAAGAGCGCCCAGTCAGGTCAAGCTGTACAAAGGAATATATGTCTTATCGTTTCCCACAGACGGCGCTAAACTGATGATGCTAGGATTTAGCACCACTGGATAAATGATAGTGAGCTCAAACAGTAGCAGCTATGGCAGCCATAGAGATGTATGAGTGTATAAGTATGTAGAAGGGGATGAGTATAAGAGGAACTAAGACAATGATGTATAGTGGTTCAGCCAATTTGGCCTACATCCACTGTGAGTGTGTGATCCTCTAAGTATGGGCACTAATGGCCTTGGATACAATGCACAAAACCCTCTCTCTCTCTACTGTGTGTACAAGCAGAGTTTTAGCTAGGGCTACAATTAATGGATCGATCCCCTGTAGGGTTGTAGGTGACAAGTATATATAGGTCTTGGGGGGTGTAGTGTACCCCCCAAGTATGCATGGTGCATGTGAATCATGATCTAGCCAGTCCCCTGTGGACACCTGTAGAAGCCAAATGATGACATAATATTCCCTCACGTGAGGGTGTGATTTTGTTATAACGGTATCCCCTATGCCATGTCAGCCTCACGCGCACTGTTCCACGCGTCTCCCAAACCACACGCTGCCATGATGTCACCCTCGGCCTATGAGCTGAGGCCGAGGGCAAAGCTTCTTCCGGTAGTGAGTCTGGCCCAATTGTGGCCTCGTACTGTCGGCCCCTCGTAGGGTCGTCTGGAGAGTGGTGAAGGGTCGGCCCCTCGTAGGGTCGGCTGGAGCCTGGCGAAGGGTCGGCCCCTCTGAGGGGTCATATGGAGCCCGTTGGAGGGGTCGTCCCCTCGTAGGGTCGTCTGGAACATGATGAAGGGTCGGCCCCTCTGAGTGGTCGTCTTGAGCCTGATGAAGGGTCGGCCCCTGAGGGGTCGTCCGTTTGGAGGTAATCCTCGGCCAGGCCGAGGATATAAAAGGGTATATCAGTGTCCGTCTGTAACAAAGGGTATACCAAATTGGGGATGTACGTTTGTAACAAAGGGTGTACCAAAAAATCCCCATTGCCCACATCTATTTCCAAATGGAAGACATAAAAAATAGCTTTTTAACCCCCAAAAAAAGATAACACAGGACTATATAAAAACCTCGCCTTCTTTATTGTTTACTCAAACCTCACACTCATAAACACAAGGCGGTAGAACTGCCATCAACATACAAAATGTGTGTGCCTGAACTGCACATAATAATTTGTAAAAAAAGCAGGTACGCTTGGGACAGAAACTGGAGATCCGGAGTTACCTCACCATCGATAACGGGTTGAAAAGTTGGTGGTGTTCGTCTGTAATGAGTCTGGGTTGAGAACCTTTATGTTTTGAGAAGTTTTGTAATCAAAACTCACCATCGATAACAGGTTGAGAAGTTTTGTAATCAAAACATACATCTCTATAAAATTCCAAATGAAAAAATGACTTAAAACAAGTCCACCGGGTATTGAAGTTTATAAAAAAAACATAGATATAATCTAAACTCTCTCTACGGTGAAGAGTAAGCACAACCATCCCTGATGATCTCCGGTGATGGGTACGCACAACAGGTCTGACCATCTACGCCGATGGATTTGAGTAAGGCCAACCGGGTTTCTCTAGCGCCTATTTTCTCCGGGTCTGACCATCTCCGACGATGGGTTTGGAGGTAATAGATTATTGGAGTGTTTTCTATAAAGATGAGTCGATTTGGAGTGTTTGGTAACTGTGAAAAGAGTTGATTTGGCTAACCTTTGTCAGAGAAAATGAAGGGTCGGCGGTTTGAGTAGCCTGCGTTGTGTTGCCTGAGTTTGGCCGACGCCGAAGAGGGATGCATTACCGTCGAAATCACAGTAAGAGCTACACGCCAGATCTTATGTGAGGAGTGAAGAAGGGAAATTTTCTTGGGAAAGAAGTGAGGGAGCAGTTAGGAGGCGTGTAAAGGCTCAACTTTTAAAGTTTTGGAATGGGCGTGTAAGAGGGAGCAGTTAAGAGATATGACATGGGGAGAGGCTCGAGGTATTCGAATGTTAATCTCAAACAGTGGGATGTACAAATTCTTTCAGCCGTTAGATTCAACTCAGACGTAAATGGGTGTAAATGACAGATTTAATCTCAACCGTGAATTGATGAAGACCAAACCTTCTAAAATGAAATCTCAACCATTAATTGGGGGATACCAAAAAACCCCTCCTCCTTTATTATATATATATATATATATATATATATATATATATATATAAACTTGTGAATATTTTTTCTGTGTGATATTAGGAGACTTGGTAATAATAATAATCATTACATTGCACCAAGTGGTCTTAACCTAAGGATGCAGGATTAGTGTATATATATAAGGATGATGAGACTATATATATGTATGAGTGTACTTGGGTAACTTTCTACTTTATGAGACTAGTAGATAAAATGGAAATGAGAAATAAAGTAATCTTAGTGGATAAAAGATTAACCATTCAAACGGTGAATAATAAACTTAATATGTGAGATGAACTATTTGAATAACGTATTGTATGGGCGATATGGGAATACTAATAGTGACATAGTTAGTATTAGTATGGGTTCTGACTAGTTAGATTGGGTGGTATAAATAGGTGGAGATTAGATGTACGTTAAGCGTGCACAATAGATGAGAGGTGAGAAACTCATGTTATAGCTCGATAACTAACATGCGTATAAGACTTGTTTTAAGAACCAATTTTAAATACTTGTTAAATCATTTTTAAACCTCGGGCTCTGAGCCATTTCTTGTATCTCCTCTCTTTTGCTATATATATATATTATATGAGGTGCTCAGCCACAGGGGTACCAAATTTAAAGATTTGGATTTCTTGACGTGTTGCAGTTGTTGTGCAAGTTGTAGGTCCTTATAGTAGACGCATATATCCTTTACATTCAGTTTCATCTAGACTTCCTATCTAGGGCATGTGTCACCCACTTCTAGTCCTTCATCAGAGATATTATATTCAGTTTATTTTGTGGATTGGAGTATTGAACTGTGAGGTTTGATCCAGTCTTATTTATTTCACTACTTGATTCATGTTTAGTATTTATCATATTCCTATTTGTGGTGAATGTTTTATATTTTAAGATTGAATGAAAATGGATTTACTTTGTTTTACTAAAATTGGAAATGTTTTGACACCTAGCTTAATTTTATATTGGGTGATTAAAATGTTAAATAGTTTTTCGAAAGTGATGATAAGAATGAACCAACCGAACATTCTATTTTAAATTGACACAGGACTGATCACCCTTTATTTAATTGGGCGGGGTGTCATGAGTGGTATCAGAGCATCAGGTTCTAGTGTCCTTAGTATCTGTGCGTCTTATAACGTTTCAGCGTAACGTTCTTTAATGTCGAGCCTTATTAAAGGATTGATGTGTTCCTTTACATATGCGACATACGTTCTCCTGTTATGTTTCCTAATGGAGGAAACTCATTATCTAAAATCGTGTGTGTTTCAAACACCGAATAGTATAGGATGACCAGCGAGGGCCGTAAGAAGGACTGTAGGAGAAGAAGCCCGACAGAAGACATAGAGTAATCGGGAAAGAGTGATCGTGACAAAAATCACCACGAGGGTTACTTAAGAAAGTGATAATAGAAATCACCACTCGGGAACAGTGGGTTCCTAGGGCACAGTCGTAGATAATGGTTGAATGATTTCAGGACCACCTATTAAAATCGATAAGAGGGAAATCGAAGGAATTATTTTGAAAAACCATCGGTGAAAATGTTGAGAAGTAAAAGAGAAAGTGTAACAGACCAATGGAGGTAGAAAATCAAAAGGTAATTATATAGAGTGGGGTGTGATGACACGCAAAATTAAATTGGAGTTAAAAGCTATAGCTCTTAGGAGCATCATGTAGTGATTAGAGGCAATCATCATATATGAGGAAGTGTGTTGGAAATTTAGAGAGAAGTTTGGGTACGATTTGACTGTGAGGTCTTCCATTCGATGTGGTAACAAAATCCGAGTGAAGTTTTGATGTTTAGAACACTGGGTAAGATAGAGACCGATCATGAGAGAAAGGCTGAATTGCATATCGAACTTAGTACCTGGCAAAGGGGTATAAATTATCCAAAGGGTTTATAGTTGATAAAGGACCCGTGAGTAGATCACCAGTATGAATGGGAAATATGGCTAGGATGACTAGTGTCGAGGTCGTCAATATTATACATTAGTATGATAATGGTAACGCTTCCAAGAGAAGGCAGTAAGGAGGGTTAACGAATCTGCTGAAGAGCAGAAACTAAATTTAACGGTGTTATTTAAACCCCACCTGAGAGTATACCCAATAGGGAACTCGGTTAGATGATTTTAATTGATCAACTTTAAGAGGATGAAGAAGTCAATCAGGGCTGTAGAGCCCAACCACAGTTTCGAATAGCTAGCATAGCCAATGGGACAATGGAAGAACAATAGTGAGTTGAGACTACCGGTCCAAGAGAAGGACATTTCCAAAATGGTTATTGGGACCACTGATGGGGAGATGGCTTGTGAGGTTTCCCTATATGAATAAAGTAGAACTACAAGTGTTGAATGTGTCCACAATTGATAAGTGAGACCGAAAAGATTAGAAATGGTAAACCATGCCAATTAGCCATAACAACTGGAGGAGCGAGACTTCCAACGAAAGAATTTTTGGTCAAGAGAATTAGGACCAGGAAACCTATAACCCGATAGTGATGGGTTCAGGCTGGACCAGTAGAATCCTCGTAATGCATACCGTATGTCAGGGTCAACGGGGCCCGGGATGTAAACGGGAGTTCAGTAAAGCTATAATTGGGCGTAGAAAGTTTGGGCCAACGTTTCAATAATGGGCGTGAAACCTACATGATGGAATAAATTTTCCATGATGAGATGGGGTAACTACAGGATGAAATCTTAAGATGCATAATGATTGCAGATGTTCATGGGTCGTGATGGTAGCCACGTGCTGAGACCCTGTGACTTGGCGAGACTGATGAGGTTTTGTTTCTTCCTTGTGAGTAAAGGATTAATTCTAGTGACTTGGTGTGCCACAACTTTTATGTAAATTGGAAACCCTAAACTTCGCGTATGGGTCATGTTTATTGGGAACGTTAGTTTTCACAGTCTTGTTACAAATGTATTCCTCATTGTTAGCAGGGCATTTTGATGATTGCCCGTGAGTGAACCAGGTGGGCCCTAAGAATATGTTTAATTGTTATAATTTACTACTGCATTAAGTTATCTTTATTAGAGTTTATTATGGTAATGTGTAATGATTAATTACCATATGGTAAAACGATAGTAAAAATGTAGTGATATGACTGTCGTGCCGGATACTCCGGGAGGAGAATTTTTTTTTGTACGGCGCAAACTGAAATACGCTTGGGCCCAGATATATGAATATATAAAAAATTCATGGTATTAAAAACCTTAGTGAGTATGTTGTCTAGTTATATGTGATTTCGGTGCGTAGGAATTTATTTTACTGAGGAGACTCAGGATGCATTGTGTTCTTCTTCGAGCAGAGAGATAGAGCTCTTTATATATATATATATATATATATATATATATATATATAGTGTTGGGTTACTGGGATAGTGAGAGCGCCATGTTTCATATTATGTTTAGAAATAAGAGACTGGACGAGCAAACTCTTATGTCAACATATAGAGATTATAGAGAGGTACATAGTATGGATTGAGGGCCTTACAGATCTGGAAAATTGACAAGGTTAGATAGTAGCGTATCGGGGGGTTTCTTGTTTAGATTTCTCTTTACAAGAAATCCACGCATGAAACTAGCGAACGTCGGGAGTTGGACAAAAGTTTGGTTGATAGTACATAAGTTTTGTAAGTCGGTTATTGTAACTATAAAAGAATATAATTGAGGGTTGATAATTCTTTTATGACTTAAGGCCAATAGAGTCGCCTTGTCCTAGTATCATTCTGAATAGAGCAATGATGTCACTAAAGGAGTGAATAAATTATCATTAGTGAGGCGGTGGAGTGCACCCCTACTACATCAGCATACCGAGTGCGCAAGAGTTGAAGTAAGAAAATTAGATGTCATTTTTATTATGATGCGCGAGGCATAGGGTGTATGGGCGCCCTAGGCGATTGAAACAGACAGTGGATTATGATTATCACGTGAATTCAGTGGTCGGGTAAGACGAATATTACTCCGTAAGATTTGCCAGAGACTTACGTCTCAATATAAATTAAAATAAATTCAAGACCACTCAAAATGTATCAGGATACAAATAACAGTGGTAATGGCTTTAATGTAGAGTAATTTTCAAAGTTAGTCTTGCAGTGGGTCACCTGACTGTTAGAAAAAGGGCTCACAATTCGAAACCAGTAGGGGCTCCTTCCACTAGAGAATTGAAGAGTATGCCCAAGAATCTTCTCATGTAGTTGAGATCGTTAGATTATAGGTATAAAATGCGATTGATTACGGCCTAATACCCACATAAAGATGGGCAGAACAAGAGGTCTAATCAGATGCGGGAGAGAAAACTTTATGTGGACCCTGAGATCTTAGAGGAGGACAGGAGCTTTACCATCCACTAGTGGAGTTTGTGTCCAAATAACTCCTATAAGTTCACATTCGGGCAGAGTTCCAGTACAAGTATGGCACGATAAACTTTGTTGTTGTCCTACTTGATAGTTAAAGGTGGGGGAACCAGCTATGATTACAAATGTCGGAGAAGAATCGATATTATTGTATATATTGTGTGTGAAATATTTATTGCACAACCAATTCACTTGTATGAATGACACGAGACGAGGTCGTATGTATATGAAAAGAGGATAAATCTACCAAGGTGCAAATAGTAGACGGCTAGATAGTGTATATCTGAAATAAATTTTAAGTACTGAAACTTAAGCAGAAAGGCTTGGGCAAGAGCCTATATGATAGGGTAACGTGGAGTTTAAAACAAACACATGTGAATTGTTCATTATTAAGGGTATTCGATAGCGTACTATATGGATTGTATGGAGTAGCTTACTGGTGAGCGCAAGGATGCGATGCGCAATATTTTTACAGGGTTGTCTGTACCTTGTATACTTTTTTCGAATTTCAGGAAAAAATTCCGTTGTAAGGGGAAGTATGTAACACCCCGTATTTTTGACGATTTAAATAATTATGTGATTAATTATTATTATGGGAATAAGTATGCGATTAATTATTGTTATTGGATTAATTAAATTAAAATGCGAGAAATTAATTTGTTATTAATTCGGGTTAAAATAATTATTAACTAGAGTGCCAAGGGTTAATACTTATTGTTGAGAATTATTGAATATTATTGTGTGATATGTAATATGGAATTATGAAATTTGATAAATTGCTTAGACTGAAATATACGGCAGTTTGGTAATTTAAGTCTGACACGCGTGTGAGTCGTGTCAGGACTAATTTAATGGAATATAAAGAGAAATTATTTTTATGAACTCAAATGGTCATTTTGAGTGGGCCATTGAGTTCGGGTGGGTCGAGATAGTCAAATTAGTATACCCAGGTGTTAAGTTTGGGTCCCGGGGCAATTTTAGGCCTAACCGGTGTCCCGAGAGGGCATTACGGTAAATTGTATTTTTGGGATTAATTAATGGACGAAAATTGGGAGTTATTTTATCACCCAAGAAAATTACTTTAGGGTTGTGAGACACGAAAAGGAAAGAACTTCCATAGAGGGTGTGAGGGAGAACCAATTTCCAAGAGGGAATGCCAAATTATCACCATCTTGCAAAACCACCACCACCAACGCGTAGATCGAGAAGAGATGAACGCGTATATACCAACATCACCAATGTATCAGACCATCATATTCAAGGCAAGTGTTTATTACTTTATTTCTTTTAGAAATAATCATACTCGTGTTAGGATAGGTGAAATTAATCATCATTTACATGTTAATTGGGTGAAAATTGGAGATTTAATTTATGATAAAGGACTATTTTAATTAGTGGTTGAAATTCCTTCATGTATGTAGAGGATTAATCATGAAATTTAATTACATATTGATGAACGAATATGGATTGATTAGGTTCTTTAATTGAAAATTTGGAAACTAGGGTTCATATGAACTAATTTGGGGATTTAATATAATTATGAGGATTGATGACGAATTAATGATCCTACGATGATAGGAATGTTATATAAACTATTATGGCTTGATTCGGATTGATGATGAGGTGTTGTGTGATGAATCTTAGAGGTTTTTAGGGTTAAAAATGGTGAAAACGTTGAATTCTAGGTAAAGGGGACGAACCAGTGCGCAAAGTCGTGTTCGAGCGAGACCTGTATCTCGCGCGAAGTCGGTCGAACGACACGTGGAAATCGTTCGAGTGACAACCCTTCATTCGAACGATGCACGGAATTTTTGGAAATTTTTCTTAGGTACAGTTTTGAGTTTACCGATTTATTGGACCGAGAGAAACTTCTAGATAGTAAACATAAATAAGACATAATTTTGGGAAAGTATGTGAGAATTAATACTTTAATTATTTCGGTATAGAGAGAATGTACCTTGGAGATTACTAGAGATATAGTAATCTAAATATTTATACTTTACGTAGTGTTGAGATTAAAATACATATGAGAAGTATATATGTAGGTTTGGGAAATACCTATAAATTTTAATAGGACGTGTGTTTGTCTATTATGCGATATTATTGCTAAGAGCACTAATGGGTGATAACCCGGGGGTGCAAGAATATTATAGTTAGGCGCACTAATGACTGATAACTCGGGGGTGCAGAAACTCAATTGTTAAGTGTACTAATGGGTGATAAACCTGGGGTGCACGGATTATTATTGTTAGGCGCACTAATGGGTGATAACCCGAGGGTGCTGGATTATTATTGATAGGTGCATTAATGGGTGCTAACCCGAGGATGAATGATTCTCTTGATAGGAGCACTAATGGGTGATAAAACGGGGGTGCTGCATTATTATTGATAGGTTCATTAACGGGTGCTAACCCGAGGATGCGGGATTTTCTTCATAGGAGCACTAATGGGTCTTAGCCTGGGGGTGCAGGATTAGTATATATCTATATGTATAGGGATGATGTGACTATATATATATATATATATATATATATATATATATATAAACTTGTGAATATTTTTACTGTATGAAATTAGTACACATGGTAATAATAATAATAATCATTATATTGCACCAAGTGGTCTTAACCTAAGGGTGCATGATTAGTCAATATATATAGGGATGATGAGACTATATATATATGTATGAGTGTACTTGGGTAACTTTCTACTTTGTGAGACTAGTAGAGAAAATGGAAATGAGAAATAAAATAATCTTAGTGGATAAAAGATTAACTATTCAAACGGTGAGTAATGAAACTTAATATGTGAGATAAACTATTTGAATAACGTATTATATGGGTGATACGGGAATACTACTAGTGAGCATAGTTAGTATTAGTATGGGTTCTAACTAGTTAGACTGGGTGGTATAACTAGGTGGAGATTAATTGTACGGCAGGCGTGCATAACAGATGAGAGGTGAGAAACTCATGTGAGAGCTCGATAACTAACATGCGTATAAGACTTTTTTTAAGAACCAATTTTAAATACTTGCTAAATCATTTTTTAAACCTCGAGCTCTGACTCGTTTCTTGTATCTCTTCTCTCTTTTGCTATATATATATATATATATATATATATTAGGTGCTCAGTCACAGGGGTACCAGATTTAGAGATTTTGATTGCTTGACGTGTTGCAGCTGTTGTGGAAGTTGTAGGTCCTTGCAGTAGACGCATCAATCCTTTCCATTAATTTTGATCTAGACTTCATATCTAGGGAGGGTATCGCCCACTTCTAGTCCTTTATCATAGATATTGTATTCAGTTTATTTTATGGGTTAGAGTTTTGAACTTGGAGGTTTTATCCAGTCTTATTTATTTCAGTACTTGATTCATGTTCAGTATTTATCATATTCCTATGTGTGGTGAATGGTTTATATTTTAAGATTGAATGAAAATGCATTTAGTTGGTTTTACTAAAATTGGAAATGTTTTGACACCTAGATTAATTTTATATTAGGTGATTAAAATGTTAAAAAGGTTTTCGACATTGATGCTAAGAATGAACTAACCGAACGTTCTATTCTAAATTGGTACAGGACTGATCACCCTTTATTTATTTGGGCGGGGTGTCACAACCAGGGGATTCACCCACATCACACAACCTCCCTCGATAGCACTAGAGAAAATATATAACTTGGTTGTCCATCCCTATGCCCGGGGAACCCTGTGGGACTAGCCTCTAATTACAAATATCCGAATCATACACATATATATATTTATTCCCGTCATATCATATATATCATAACAACATCGTATATATAATCTATATCACTTCCCAATATATTATGGCTATAATTTCCAGACTCTTATAGTGAAAGCCAAAACACCGAATGTTCCCATTCGTAATAGTATATGAGTATTTACCCATTTAAAATACTAATCATATAAGTATTCTCTTGCTTAATATATATAACTCGCACCTTAATATCTTCTACGGATTATAATATAAACCCAAATATACCAATTCGGGACAATTGGATAAGTATACTAACTATTTAACTTAATTCCATAGGTATCGCATTACCTATAATAATAGTCGTCAATACACGCACCGAATAACCGCTCAATCCTCTTTGGCCCATATCCTAAATTCCATCCTAATCACATCCTAGGATTTACTCAAATGCAATTGTCCCATATTTATTCTAACCGCATAAATATATCTAAACGCACTGTAATACCCCGTATTTTTTGTTGGCTTTTAAAATTGGGGATTTATTGAATTTAATTGAGTTATTAATTTAATATTAATTCAAAATTTTATTTTTAATATTTACTAGTGTGACGAGAGTTAGTAATTATTGGGAGTTTGTTGTATATTACTTAATGAGTAAAGTAATATATAGACTTGAATTTATTAAAATGTGACGAGTGAATAACATGACAATTATGGAAATTAAGTCGGGACGCGCCTATGTCGTGTCGGGACTAAATTATTTTATAAAAAGTGAATAAATTATAAGTTGATCGTATGATCATTTCGAGTACGCCAACATGTTCGGAAGGGTCGAGATAGTCACAAAAGTGTACCCGGGGGTTCAGTTTGGGTCTCGGGACATTTTCAGGCCTAATCAATAACCCGCGAGGGCAGTTTAGTAATTTTCCTTTTTAAGGCTTAATTATGGACGAAAATTAAAGGGACATATCTGATGGGAGTTTGAGTCTTCGAGGAATAGAATTGGTAGAGTTTCAGACAGGCTAAGGAAGGGAGAAGGGATAAGACTCTAAAGGGGAGAACCACCCTACCTACACCACCTTTGCCATCTTTCACCAACAACGCGTAGATCAGGAAACGAGGGACGCAACCATACCCATCAACACCTAAGAATCAGAGCTTCGAATACCCGGCAAGTATATATCTTGATACGTTTATAGTTAACATTTCACCCATGTTAGAGTAGGATTGATGAATATTGGTTTTATTGAAAAATTTCATGAATTAAGAGATTGGAATCACATGTTTTAGGAATAACACGTGAAATATGGAAACCTGGTTATATGTATAGGATTATCCATGAAATTATGTTGGTTTAAAAGCAAGAAATCTAGAAAAAGAATTAGAATGTTGGAAACTATGATGAAATTAGGGTTCTTGACAAATATAGTGAATTGTCCCTTTAATTCGATACCTTTGATGAATTCATACATGCTTCACGTAAGAAATCATGTATATAGGTGTATTTAATCATTAGTAAACTTGTTTGGGAGTTTGATAATAATTAATGGTGTTTTGAAGAACCTTCTTGGATGAAACCCGTAGGCTGGTGTGGTGACAATTAAACTCAACAAAAAATAAGAAACAAAGACCATCACCAAAATAAATAAATAACTGGAAGGAATGGTAATCACACACACAACATAAGATATACGTGGTTTGTCAATAAGGGCTACGTCCACTGTGGTGCTCTCACTATTTTATTGCTCTTTACTCCGGGGAAGTGTTTACAAATTTCATGCCCTTTGCCCCAGGCTAGGGGTTTGATATATACATATTATTTCGAAGAGTGGAAGAGTGAGACTCCCCCCCGTTAGCCCATAATCCCTAAGTATCTCTAAAAAGAGATTTTAGGAACTGACTGGGTCAAAACCAAATTGGTTAAGGTGCGGGGCCTCTAGACTTTGGGCCGTGTTTAATTGGGCTACTCGCCTGGGCCAGAGTGACAAATCGAGGTACCCACAATTGTCCCTAAAACTCTTTGGTCACAATTTGGGCTCAATAATTTTAAATGATTTTCTTTAATGGAATTTTTGTAATTTATGAAATACTTCAGGATTGAAGTGCCTCTTCCCGAATTGATTTAGGTGGTAGATTACCTCGTTTTCAGTGCATCATGATTACAAAGGTTTAAATCATCTCGGAATGGCCATTTCCTGAACGTCGCTTCAAACTTCTCCATTTTCTCTAAATTTCTCTAAGCTTTCATGGTAGCTCTCTTACTCCTAGGTTTCGTCTCCCATCTTCAAGCTTCTTTCTTATCTGTTCATCGTCTCTCTTGCGGCTTTGTATTGTCTCAAGTTGAATCACACTTCGTAAGTTCTTCTCACTTCTTCTTTTTTCTATTTATGTTGGGATTTCTCTACATTTGCTTCTAGGGTTTTTCTTTTCTGATGAAAAAAATTGGTAATAGGTCGATAAATGAGTTTAGGAAATCCTTCAATATTCCAGACTGGGTAGTTGTCGAAAGTCCCCCTGTTCCTCGTAATGTTAGAGACATTGAGGATGGACACTGGATACATGTCCTCTTGCTATCCCGGGGGGGTCTCACTTTTCCCCTAAATCATTTATTCTTGCACTTTTTTAGTTACTTTGACATATTTCCTACAGAGTGCTCGCCAAATGTTTGGAAAATTGTCAATGGTGTGCATAGAATTAATCAGCTCTATAGCACCAATCTAGGGCTTACTGAAATTTTCTTTTGTTATTCTTTTTCTCAAACGAGCTCTGGTCTTCTGTACCTCGAAGCCAGGATTCCTGATAGGGTATTGGTAGTAAACCTGCCTGATTCCCATAAGGACTAGGGGCATGAGGGGTTTATTATAAAAATTGGCAGTTCGCTCCCCATACTGAAGGGTCGAGGTATGGGAGATTCATGATTCCTTTCTATGGGGATGAATTTATAGGTAGGAATAGTTCGAATTCTTCTCATTCATCCTATGTTAGTGCATGATATTTTATATATATCTCTTTCTTTTTTCAGCGAAGACAAAGAACTCAGAGCCTGCCCTTAGCGAGATCCAAGTTATTGAGCTAGTTAAGGCATGGAAAATCAAGGAACTTTTAGTTAACGGTGAGCATCCTCAATCACCAATTTCCTTCTGGAATACAAGAATGTTGGGTGAAATTTCATTGTATGACCTGTGGATAGAATTCTCGAGCTAGACAACACGGAAGAGGTTGATTTTGACCCAATCCAATTAGATGAGGAGGAAAGAAGCTCTCGTGAGGAGAGTGAGGGTGCTAACAGGAGTGCTATTGAAGGTAATTCTAGTGAGGAGAGCTATGGTAGTGAAAAATCTTCCAGCTCAGAAGAAGGTTCATAGGTTCAAGAGTCTTCAGGGGAATCAAATAGGTTTAATGAGGAAGCCATGTCTCCTCCCAAGAAGAATTTGATTCGAGATAATGATGAAGATGATGTGTTTTTTTCTCACCGATTGAAAAAGAAAAAATTCTGGAGCAGTAATGCTTCAACTGGCTCCTAAATAGTTGCTCATAAGTAGGAGAGAAAGAAGAGAAAGGAAGAACTACTGAGAGAGAGGGAGAGAAAGAAGGAGGAGAAGAAGAAAAGGGTGGAGGAGAGAAAGAGAGTTGAGAGGGAGAGGAAATAGAGATAACAAAAAAGGAGGAGAGAGGAAGTAAGGACAAAGGCCGGGCAATCTCTGGTGCCCGTGTCTGCTTTGCCTAAGGGGGCTTCTGTTTCCCTTTCCCCTCAATTGGCTCATGTGGTGCTCGAAAGAGTAGTTTTGCCAGATGATCGTCAGAAGGCAATGGGGACCGACTAGTTAGCCCAGAAAGAGAGTCAGAGTCAAGCCTTTGTAAGTTTACTTTTAGTTTTCTACTCTTTTAATGTTTTTTTCGATACTTATCTTCCTAATATTTCTTTTCTATTTGTAGTTTGTGACCGATTTCGTTGTCCTCTACCTCAACCGCGATGATTGGGCGAGGAGGAATGCTGAGCTAGAAAGGAAAAATGTTAAGATGGAGGCCAGCTTAAAGATGGCTGATATTGCTCAAAAGTCTTCTGATCTTATCTTGACTGAAGCCAATCGAGCGAGGGAGGCGACGACCAAGGAGGTCAAAGATTTGAGACCATCTTATGACCTAGTCTGCACTAGTAAGCTAGCTGTGGTGGAGGACAACAAGGCGCTCACGGTTAAGGTGAAGAAGGTGGAATCTTAGGCTTCTATCCTCAAGGAGAGCTCGTACAACGTTGGATGGGTTATTGTGTATGAGGATGCTGATGTTCAGATTGGATACATTATCCAACTGAACTTCAAGAAGGGTTGGAACAAGGCTCTCCTGGTTGTCGAGGTGTACATGGACTCTTCACTATTTGACGAGCACGATCCTAGCCCTAAGCATGTTATAGATGAGGTGCCTCTTTTTACTGCCAATAGAGGTTCCCCTGCTGTTTTGACCACCGCTGTTGAGGTTCCCCTTAACCAGGGAATGACGACTGCTTCGTCTAAGGGAAGTTCCCCTAGAGCTGCTACAGATAAGGGGAAGCAACCAACAACCTCAGAGAAGACTGAGGTTTCAATCTAGTCCTTTTTAGGTAACTCTTTCTATTTTTTGCTTTTGTTGTTCTTTCCTTTTTTCTGTTGATGTACTTGGAATCTCTCTTTTAATGAAATCAAACCCTTTTCTTCTGCGTACTGATTTCTTTGTCCTTTAATACATTATATGGTTTGTAGTTGATTGATGTTGATGAGTATATACATGATACTTCTCATAGTTCCATAGTCCTAACGCGAGCAATCAAGTTCGTAGGGCTTTCGTAAGGATCTTTAAGTCCTTTCGATTAAGGAATAGGGAGTATAAGTACCAGTCAGAGGTCATTGCCAAGCTGAAGGATAGGCTCCAAGAGATGGATGAAATCGGTGCTTCTATTCAAGAAGAGGTGGATGCTCTGAAGGAAAGTCTCATGGATGCCTCAGAGGTTAATCAAGTTGGAGAGATGCTTGAGAAAGAGAATGAAGCTCTAAGGAGCGAAGTCTCGTGACTCCGAGAGAATGCGCCTAGCATTTCTCCTCAAGTTATTTGTGTTTCCTCTTCATCCTCTAAAGGATGAGCTCGTATAGATGACCATGGTTTAGCTAGGGAGATTGACCAGCTTTGAGGAGATGTTCGCCGGGCACACGTGATAGTTGCTGGTCTCCAAAAAGATGTCACTCTGCTGAGGCATCTATTGAAGAAAGGTCCTCAATGAGTATGGTCTGACAGTTATGATCAGGGTTGGACCGATGATCCGACGAGGTTGTCGGAGGTTGAACAACTATCCTTTATTAGGTGATGGTTGAATGATCTCACATAGCTCAAGGTCCCTAGGAACTCAGTACTCTAGTATCGTCATGAGATCTCCCCCTCAACTTTGATCCATAACCCATTCCAGAGGGATGATCAATGGGTTCCCATAGATGCTATCCCCAGGTAGCTACTGGAGCCCGATGCAAATGAAGTCAACGTGGAATTATCTCCTCATCCAGTCGATGGCTGGAGAGCGCAAGTAGCTGATTATCTTGCTTGAAGGCCCAATCCTCATTACGATTTATTTAATTCAATCAATTGAACTCTTTGTAAATGTGGCGAAGTAATAAAATAATTATGTTTTGGGTGTTTTGTCGACTAAACATGTGTTGTGTATTTTTCACTTCGTTGATTTCTTTTTTAAATAACTTGGGCTCTTCTTAGCCGACTAGATTCGATACGGGGAGAGTTATTTTATCGAGTGAATATCCTTCCAGTCCAATGTGGTTATAAGATACCATTTTGCCCCCACTTTACCTTTTAGGTTGTGTCGTCACACCCTCTTAGGCCTAAGTATGGCAGTGGCGAGGACACACCTGTTGTTCGATGTTCTATCCGAGCAGGTTTTCTGAGCCAAACATTGTTTGGGGACCAGCCTGAGTATCCCAAGCTTCCTAAGGGTCCCCTATATGGCTTCATGTATTGCCAGGGGAAATGCTAGTAGGTTGTTTGTGTTTGATAACGAGAACCTGAGGAGGATAATACCCTGCTTTTATATGTTAAGTTGGGAGCGTGTCGCTTGGAAAAGCTGCACAAGTTATAAAGTTCACCATAAAAAATTGACACTTCATTGGATGCCACTTCCAAATAATCTTTTATTAACTAGAAATGAAAAAAAAAATTAAAATTTTAACAATGTAATAAAAGGCCAACATAGAAAACGAGAATTATAATTTCTTTAAATTGGTTGCGTTCCAAGATCGAGGTATCTCCTTGCCCTCTAGTGTTTCCAAGTGATAGGCTCCTTGTATATTGTCCCTTATTAGCTTGAATGGTCCCTCCCAGTTTGGTCCAATCTTGCCATCCGGGGGTTTTACTGCGCTGCTAAGAACTTTCCTTAGGACGTAGTCCCCATCTCTCTTCGTTCCTCGGCTAGGTCAAGTTCAATGAGCAATGTTGCATCGTTCTGGCCTTGGTCGACCAGGGTGGACCTTATGGAGGGGAGGTCATCTTCCAAAGGAATGATTGCCTCTATTCCATATGTCAGTATGAATGGAGTTTCCCCGGTTGCTCTCCATGGGTGGTGCAGTAGGCCCATAAGATGTGTGGCAGCTCGCTCACCCATGCCCCTTTGTCTCGCTCCAATCATTTCTTCAATCCATCGATCATTTTTTTGTTGGAAGCTTCATCTTGCCCGTTTCTCTGAGGATATGCCACCGAGATGAAGTGGTACCTAATCCCGTGGTCTCTATAGAAACCCTAGAAGAGGCCACTTTCGAATTGGGTTTCATTATCAGTGATGATGGTCCTGGGGATCCCGAAGTGGGTGATAATATTTTTCCATATGAACCTCATTATATCCACGTCGCTGATGTTTGATAGCGGCTCTCCCTCTATCCATTTGGTGATGTAGTCCATCGTGACTAATAAATACTTGTAATTACCAGCAGTGGTCGAAAGAGGGTCTACAATGTACATTCCCCATTAGGCGAAAGGCCACGGGCTAGTTAGTGATTTTAGGTCGCTGGCTGGATGGTGAACCGAACGAGCATGTAGTTGAAACTTTTGTACTTGCGAGCATATATCCCTGAATCCTTCTATATATACGGTCACCAGTAGCCTTCCTTCCATTGCTCGGAAAGATAGAGACCTGCCCCCAATATGACTCCCTCAGATTTCCACATGGAGCTTGTGCAGAACTTGCTCACCATCTTTCAGGTGAACGCATTGGAGGTAAGGACCGATGAAAGATCTCTTATATAGTTTTCCCTCAGGACATAAGTGAAAGTGATCATCTTTGACTCTTATATGATGAACGGCCTTCTTACCGTCCGATAGGGATCCATCTTTCAGATAATCCCTTAAGGGGTCCATCCAGCTGGGGGATGATTCAACCTGGAGAACATGACATATGTGGTGTAGTTCGCCGCTTTGGTTGATGCTTGGCTGGGCGAGGAAGTCGACCAAAATTGTTCTTTTCAAGTCATAATTGATCGCTAAGCTCAAGTCCGCTAAGGCATCAGTACGATTCTTTTGTCCTTTAGGAAACTGTTGGACACTGACCTATTCAAAGTTAGACATTAATTTCTTTTCTATGGCGAGGTAGGTCGCCATTCTCTCATCCCTCGCGTTGAAGTCTCCACTTATCTAGTTAGAGACTAGTTGTGAGTCTCCCAGTACTTAGAGTTATCCTGCCCCGAGTTCCTGTGCCTTTTTTAGTCCTGCAATTAATGCTTCATACTCTTCTTCTTTGTTGGAGGCTTCAAATCCAAGCTTGATTCCTTGCTCGATGATTGCACCTTTAGGGGTAACGAGAACGATGCCCACTCCTACCCCTTTGGAGTTAGAGGATCCGTCAATGAATAGTCGCCAAACAACTTGAACCGAGTGGTCCTCCCTTTGACCAACATATTGAAGTTAGCCGTGAGGATATTCTCCTCTAAATTCTGCAATAAATTCGGCGAGGACCTGCCCCTTTATTGCATTCCTTGGCTAAAATTGGATGTCAAATCGCCTGAGCTCGACTGGCCACTTTGATAGTCTGTCGGATAGATCTGCTTTCCAAAGGACTTCTTTAAGGGAGTGAGATGTTAGGATGATAGTAGAGTGAGCTTCAAAGTAACGTTTTAATTTCCTCGAGGCTACCACTAGTACAAAGGCGGGTTTTTCGAGTGGTTGGTATCATTGTTCGGCGTCCAAGAGAGTCTTGCTCACATAATTTACTGGGTGATGGATTCTTATTCTTTCGCATACCAGTGCAGAGATGATAGCGTGGCTAGGAGACTATGAGGTATAGGTACAGGGAATCCTTCTCTTTCGGTATTACGAGCAAGGGTGGGGTGCTGAGGTAAGCTTTGAACTCCTCTAATGTCTTCGAGAAATCTTCGTTCCACTCCACACTTTTGCTCTTCTTTAATAATTTGAAGAATGGCTGGCACCTTTCGGATGACTTCGAGATGAACCGATTTAGGGCGACGAGCATCCCTATGAGCTTCTTCACATCCCTTAACGTACGGGGGGTTGCACCCTATTGATGGCATCAATCTGGTTTGGGTTGGATTCAATGCCTCTCTCGCTGACCAAGTACCCGATAAATTTTCCTGACTGGACACCGAAGGAACACTTACTTGCATTGACTTCATTTGGTACTTACTGAGGATTTCAAAGGTGCTTGATAGGTTTGAGAGGTGTTATTTTTTATGTCTTGTCTTGATGAGCATATCATCGATGTAGACCTCCATGGTGTCTCCCATTTGGTCCTTCAATATTTTGATGACCAACTGCTGGTAGGTTGCTCCTAATTTTTTAACCCAAAGGGCATGACCTTGTAGGGTCCGTTTGGTTCGGGGTAAAATATGTTTCAACGCGGTGAAAAGTAATATGGTGAAATACGTTTTCACCTATTTAAAATTAATTTTTTTTTGGGTTAACATTGTGAATAAGTTCACACCCTATAATTATAAAATTTTAAATAAGAATATAAGAAAAAAATTGACTCTAAATAGGTGAAAACATATTTCACCATATTACTTTTCACCGCGTTGAAACATATTTTACCCCGAACCAAATGGACCCGTAATAATACAACCCGATAGTGGTAGTTAATGTTGTTTATTCTTTGTCTGGCTCATGTAAGGGGATTTGGTGATACCCAGAGTATGCATCCAGGAAACTCATTCTTTCATGAGCTGTTGTGGCATCCACCAACTGATCAATCTTTGGGAGAGGAAAATTGTCCTTAGGGCACGCTATGTTAAGGTCAGTGAAGTCAATGCAAACTCTCTACTTTCCATTTATCTTTGGGACCACCACTAGGTTGGATAGCCACTTGGGGAATTAGACTTCCCATATGGATCCTGTATCGAGCAGCTTATCCAATTCCTTCTCCACAACCTTGGCCTTCTCGAGTGCAACTCATTATGCCTTTTGTGCGATCGGCTTGAAAGTCGGGTCAACATGTAATCGATGATAAACCACACTGGGGTCAATCCCAGGCATCTCATAGGGTTTCCACGTGAAAATGTCCAAGTTACTCTGCAACAGTGATGTTAGTTCCTTCTTCTCTCGATCTGTGAGAGATGCTCTGATCAAGAACATCCGATCTTTATTACTACTGCCGTCTACGACCTCCTCCTGGTTTTCAACAACCCAATCAGGCGGGAGGAGACTGGTCTCTTCCACTCCAAGTCTTCCACATTTTAGCTACTATTTGGAAGGTATCAAACGTTCATGCTCTTTAAATTTCTCCTTGGCCTTCTCGACCATCTTCTCCGGCCTAAAGCAGATGGCTGCTATAAAGTACCTTCTCGCCATCGCTTGATCTCCATAGATCTCCATCACTCCTCGCTCAGTTATATATTTGAGTTTTTGGTGGTAGGTAGAAGGTACGACCTTCATCGCATGTAGACATCCCCTACCAAGGATGGCCTGCTAGGGCGAGTCAATGTCAACTACCAGAAACTCGATCATTTTGGAGACACTTACTACCCTTACTGGAAGTACAATCTTTCCCAAAGGGGTGGTCATTTTTTTGACGAAGCCAACTAGAGGGACAATGGCTTCCTTCAAGTCGGCGACGCTTAACTTCAACTTTCTGAATAGGTCGAGATACAGTACTTTAGATGATCTACCCTGGTTTATGAGCCACTTGTCTACATCGTAGTTAGCTATCATGAGTGTAATGATCAAGGCATCATGATTTGGGGTCCTCACTCCCACTAGGTCTTATCCGTGAATACGATGTGTTTGTTGTAGTCGACATCATCTGCTCACCGACGCTTTCCTGCCTATGTTTTAGCTAGATTGATTTGAAAAGCATGCATCATTGCCATAAGCTTTTTAACTTCCATCCGAGTTGCATTTCCTTCAATCTACTTTAAATCTGATGCCCCATAAATCACTACGAAATCATGGCCAGCTTCCTTCTCGAGCACGTTGTCAGGCCTCATATCTCCATTAGCAGTGACCTTCTTTGCCTTCTTCTCCATAAATTCATTCAAATGTCCAATTTGGGGTAACTCCTCAAGATGAGACTTGAGAGGTTTGCAGTTCTCGATCTTGTGCCCACCCTTTGTGTGGAAAGCACATCTGAGTGCATTATTACTTTTCGAGGGGTCTCCTCCCGTCTTTCTGGGCCACTTGACGAATGGATCGTCCTTGATCTTTGTTAGAATCTTGTAGATTGGTTCTCTAAAGACAGTGTTCACTACCTGAAATGCTTCTGAAGCATCTCTCTTATTCCCACTCTTGGAGCCACTTTTTCCCCCATTCTTATTTCCTTTATTCTGGTTCTTAGCCTTGTCGCTGCTCTTGCCAGTGAACTTGGTGTGACCATTTTCTCCTGCACTGAGATGGGTCACAACCTCAACCTTGTCATATTTTTTAATGCGATTCATTAGGTCATCGATGGTCATGGCCTCCTTCTTAGTGAGGGACTGATGCAAGAGGTAGGATTTAGGTAGGCCAATTTTAAAGGATACCACCGTGACCTGCTCTGAGAAGTCCTCGACCTCGTTGAATATCTCCCAATATATTTTAGTTTAATATCTGAGGCTCTCTTGGGGCGTCTTGTTCATTGTTAACAAGTCATCCATCATCTTTAAATAGCAGATACTGGTAATGAAATGAGTTGTGAAGAGCTCTGCCAGGGACTCAAAGCTCCTAATGGATTTGTGATGGAGTCTTTCAAACCACTTTTGGGCCACATCGTGCAAGCTCGATGGAAAGATCCATCACATTAGCGCATCCTTATGGTCCTGCATGTACTGGCTAACATGGTCGATAGGATAAGTCTTTCAGTCATAGATCTTGAATCTAGGAATCATGAACTTCTTATGGGCTTCTTCTTCTTCTATCTCCCTTGAGAAAGAGGATTTCATCTGGGTCATACCAGATCTCCTGGCTAGCTCTCTGGTAGATCTGGCACCCTAATATATTGGGTGCTGGTCCATTTCTCTCCGGACTAAATTTTGTATGTCATCGATTCCTCGAGCTGGATGCTATTGCCCGAGCAAGTCATCATCTAATAGGTGTTCTTGTAAATCCCGAAATTACAATTCTTCATTCAATATAATATAAAACATAAAAGTTTCAAAGATTGTCGCAAAATATAGCAAAAAGTTAAAAAAAAAATCACGTTACGAACGATACATGTCAGCATGAAATTTATGGCAGTGCCACTGTTAAGATTCCAAGACATTCATGCAATGTAATGTTCACTTTGACATTTAAAAATGTATCATTGAAGCCGACCAAGTTTATAAACTCAAATCATGACTTGAATATTGAAATAAGATTCACACTGAACATTCATTTATAATGAAGCTCAATGTAATTTATCACATAAACCTGAATATAAATCACCAACCATAGTTTTAGTACTCAGAGGACCCAAAATTAAATTACAAAAGGAAAAAAATCACAAATTAAACCCATATCTTAAAAGTGGGGTTTAAGTTTTGAGTAACTTAACATAACAGAAGCGTTGAGTGTGTAACGTTATCAAGAGTATTGGACATTTTAACTTTTTATTTGTCAATAACCTCGTAATGTGATAAATATTGGGATATGTTATCAGGAGTACTTTAGGATTCTCCAATGCCTCAGTTGAAGAGATAATTGTTTATTTTGGAATAAAATTGCACCCATATTTTGTCATTGGTGATGAAAGTTTGTCAACTTTTAAGCAGATATGTTGCATTCATCTTACGAAGTTCTACTAAACTGTCAATATTGCCTATAGAATGTATACATAATCATAAGAATACAATGTAATGTTGCATTCATCTGTCAAAGCTCTACAACCTTGAATAGTATTAGATATGTCCATGCTGGTACTCTCACCTGAAATGCTTCTGAAGCATCTCTCTTATTCCCACTCTTGGAGCCACTTTTTCCCCCATTCTTATTTCCTTTATTCTGGTTCTTAGCCTTGTCGCTGCTCTTGCCAGTGAACTTGGTGTGACCATTTTCTCCTGCACTGAGATGGGTCACAACCTCAACCTTGTCATATTTTTTAATGCGAGTCATTAGGTCATCGATGGTCATGGCCTCCTTCTTAGTGAGGGACTGATGCAAGAGGTAGGATTTAGGTAGGCCAATTTTAAAGGATACCACCGTGACCTGCTCTGAGAAGTCCTCGACCTCGTTGAATATCTCCCAATATATTTTAGTTTAATATCTGAGGCTCTCTTGGGGCGTCTTGTTCATTGTTAACAAGTCATCCATCATCTTTAAATAGCAGATACTGGTAATGAAATGAGTTGTGAAGAGCTCTGCCAGGGACTCAAAGCTCCTAATGGATTTGTGATGGAGTCTTTCAAACCACTTTTGGGCCACATCGTGCAAGCTCGATGGAAAGATCCATCACATTAGCGCATCCTTATGGTCCTGCATGTACTGGCTAACATGGTCGATAGGATAAGTCTTTCAGTCATAGATCTTGAATCTAGGAATCATGAACTTCTTATGGGCTTCTTCTTCTTCTATCTCCCTTGAGAAAGAGGATTTCATCTGGGTCATACCAGATCTCCTGGCTAGCTCTCTGGTAGATCTGGCACCCTAATATATTGGGTGCTGGTCCATTTCTCTCCGGACTAAATTTTGTATGTCATCGATTCCTCGAGCTGGATGCTATTGCCCGAGCAAGTCATCATCTGATATGTGTTCCTCAAGTCTTAGAGATCCACGTTTAGACCTCCTTCCTCGACTGCGAGACTTGCTCCCCTGAGGGCTAAGAGTGCGGTATTAACCTTGCCTGGTGCTTCGATAGAGATCTCTCTCCATCTTCTCCAATCTTATTTTGAGTTGAGCATTCGCAGCTTCCTACTTTCGAGTGGCCACCTATTTATCTTGGAGCATGGCCTCATAGGTGTCGATTATCCAGGAGACCTGTGTGGATTTGGCTGGTCCTTGAATTTCCTCTTACGCTTGATTTTCTAGGCGAGCCCTAGGATTAGAACGTTGAACTTCGGATATGATCATGTGAGAAGTAGGTTGTTTTTGAATATCCCCTACTTGGGGGGCATTGCTCCTGTGACCAGACATTTCAAATTCTTGGTGAGGGCTTTCTTAAAGGAAGGCAAATGCTTCCCACAGACGGCGCCAATTCTGGTGACAATTAAATTCAACACAAAATAACAAGCAAAGACAATCACCATAATAAATAAGGAACTAAAAGGAATGGTAATCACACACACAGCATAAGATATATATGGTTCGGTAATAAGGCCTACATCCACAGTGCTGCTCTCAGTATTTTATTGCTCTTTACTCTAGGGGAGTGTTTACAAATTTCATATTCTTTGCCCTGGGCTAGGGGTTTGATATATACATGTCATTTAGGAGAGTGGAAGAGTGGGACTCCTCCATGTTAGCCCATAATCACTAAGTATCTCTGAAGAGAGATTTTAGGAACTGACTGGATCAAAACTGAATGGGTTATGGCGCGGGGCCTCTAGACTTTGGGTCGTGTTTAATTGGGCTACTCGTCTGGGCCAGAGTGATAAATCTAGGAACCCACAGTTGGATTAATAGTTTTCTGGGCAAGAACTCCTAGATCAATCGATCGACCCAAGAATGTTGATCAATTGTCTGATCGATCGATCGACCCCTCCGGGAAAACTGCATGTTTTTCCCCTTTTTGTTTAATCCGGATAAAATACATAGGAACCCTTGAATATCAGTTAAAGAGTATAATGGGTCATGAAGAGGACCAGTAGGGTCTAAGTAGACTCTGTTGAGTGAAATTTTATATGGGATGAAATCGTGGGTTAACGGGGGGGGGGGGGGAGGGGGGGGTTCGTCACATATTTGAAATTGTGCGTACGCTCACTAAAGAATTGAGAGACTCGTGAAAGAACTAGACCAAAATGCTAGAGAGGGTGTACCTACTAAAATTTTCTTTAGTGAGAGAGAATCATTCGGGGGATGAAAATTAAGTATGAAATGATTATAATTGAGAACAAAAGAGATGAATCCTTTATGGCAGATAATTGGGTAAAATTGTAGTAAGTATGGTTAATAATTATTAGTATGGGTCGTGGGAGAACCTAATTAGAAAATGTGAATATTAATATATATGGTCGTGTGACTGTGTGCATATATCTACATTATAATTGTGTATAATCATACCCGCACTACTCATTATCACGGAGGTTACCACGCCGGGATAGTCTTATCTCGATGGGACCTTTATGGGGGTTATTGACTTATACCCTAGAACATAGGATTCCTTGGTATAGGCTATCTGAGAATGATAGTCAGACGGTACTCAGAGACGTGAGGGGTATGTACTGACCTCTTGGTGACTTGTAACTATGCTTAGCCTCCATTTTGTGTGTATTGTGTTAATATAGTTCGAAAGTGATTCTGAACTAGTATTTCCCTTAGTATGGGTGATACGGGGACTTGATAGATGTAACAACCCGTCCTTTTTGGAGATAATTAAATTCCATAATTGAGTATAAATTGGAGATTTGAGGAATTTCTCGAAATAGTGATTTTTGGGATTTTTGAGTATTAGATAATTTTCGATGGATGATATATGTACTTTTGGTGTTAAGTTAATATGTCGAAGTATTTTAATAATATGTCGCCGTTGAGTAAAGAGACAAAAGGTAAGATTTTAATTGGAAAACCCGCATTGAAAGATATTGGGTTAAAATAGTGATTTGTGGTCAAGTACCTCGGATGGAAATTTTGACTGCACCGTGAGTCTCCAAATGGTCGAGATAGTTGGAAAAGAGTGTCCGATTATCGAAATTGAGTTTCGAGTAATTTTAGAGCTAAAAGGACTCGTAATTGAGTAAACGAGTCATTTTTGGATTTTAAGTGTTAAAACCCTTTTTCTTTCTATATAAAGAGGGAGAGAGGTAGAAAAGAGAAGGAAAAGAGAGAAGAGATAGGGGAGGAGAGAAAAGAGGAGAAAAGGGGAAACTCCGGCCAAACTCCCCAGGATTCGGCTCGAGATCGTCGGATTTTATCCATGAGTCAAGTGTTTACTTGCTTTATTAACTTTTGAGCATAAATCTCATATCGTAGTTTGGTATAAATAAACCCTAAAGATTTTGGGTTGGGTTTTCGTGGATAAAATGGGTTTTCGGGAGTTAAAACGAATAAACCCCAATACTTTTCTAATTGGAGAAACATAGAAATTAACTGAAATTAATTGGCTATTCCGGGTTCTAGGATGTTTAGAACCCTTATTATAATTGTATTTGTTGTTGGTTGAAGTTGTGGGCCGTTGGGTGAGGAGATGAAAGCTTGGGAGAAGCTTTCATGGCCGAAACAGCTTCTTGGAGAAGAAGCTACCTGCAATGATCGATCGATGACCAAGGGTCGATCGATCGACCCCTTCTGAAAGATAGTCAATTTTCCTAGGGTTAATTGGATGGGTTGAATTCCAATTTGTATTGATTCGAGGTTATTTATGTGATAACATGAGGGACCTTTTAGGACTATATGGTCCTCTAATTAAGGAAATCTAGGAGGCTTAAATGAGGGTTTTAAATGTATAACCCTTAAACTATATTTTTGAGGAAAATAGAAAAAAATTATAGAGGTTGAAGGTTTAGGGTTCCTAACTTAGGGTGGGGACCTTTAAGTGATTTTATGGACAAGATGTAGTCCTTGGGTCCATGGAAATGAAATCCATAACCCACTAAATTTAAGGTTGTTCGGGAAAGATAAATACCTAGGATATTCTTGTGTGATTTTAGGCCTATATAATTTTTGCGTATAGGAAAGAATAATTTTGTTTATGGTTGGGTGAATCCTATGAGAGGATTATAATGAAATTTGGGAATACAGATATATATTCACTTAATGTAAAATGGTGAAATTGGAGATATCCAATAAATCCTTAGATGGGATTAATGTATGTATTACTTATCAAAGTAAGCAAATACTTTGGGTTTAGTATCTTGCGTATATGAATGCATGATTATGATTCTTTGAGAGAACCTTTGGGATTATTGGTCATCGCTAGATGCTATTAGCAAATATGGCCATATATATATATTCGAGGAGGAGTATATGGTATATATATATGCTATGCGATTAAAGTATATATATGATATGATATGAATGACTTTTGAAAATGTAAAATATGAATGTTTCATAAGGGAAAACGAAATGATTTTAATAAATGATAATTTATGGATACACACCTCTCTAAATGCTATCATAAGGGAAGTTGCGCGCGTGAGGTGAATCCCCCTGACTAATGAATGCATGGTGGATATAGTCCTAGGGCATATGAGCGATTATTATATGTTTTCCTGCGATGCTGAGGTAATTCTGGATGTGGTTTTGACTCTTCCGCAGGCATATGGCCGCTTCCCGACGTTTCGGTAGGTTCCTATGTTGTCTTGTTTGATAGACCCTGGAAGATGATATCCATTTAGGGGCGCGTCCAGTGGGGAAACCCGGAGGGACGGTCTTAGATATGTTAAAGCAATCCATGATAATTAATTGTCTTTAAATACATTTCCCGGATGGAAGAAGGGAAATGGAAGAATGTGATATGGAAAAAGCACTTTTATGATAATAAAAATGGCATTTAAATACATTTCCTGGATGGAAGAAGGGAAATGGGATGTTATAAAACGAAAAAGAATTTTTATGATAATAAAACTGGATTTTAAAAAGTTATATGATATGTTAAAGAAATTCATGATAATGAATTACTTTTAAAAACATTTCCTGGATGGAAGAAGGGTAATGGGAAGTTTTGAGATAAAAAGAAAATGAAAATGGAATTGGTATACATCTAATAAATGAATTATCATTCCGGGAGATATATCTGGACATGTAACATGATACGTATATAAAAAAATTAGTATGTATAAATTGAGTACCGAGGATCTAATGGATCTCGATGATCGACCTTGCTGTGCATTATTGTATCGGGGGGTTCCTTGTTTGGATTTTGCTCTGCGAGACACCCCACGCACGAACATGGCTTAGTCTTGAGACTGGGGAGAAGTTTAACCCTTAGTTCTCTAATATTGGTATTTATTATATGGTGTATATATGTATATGCGATATGTACTGAGGGTCTAATGGATCTCGATGATTGACCTTGCTGCGCAGTACTGTATCGGGGGGCTCCTTGTTTGGATTTCGCTCTGCGAGACACCCCACGCACGAACATGGCATATCTTTAAGACTGGGGAGAAGTTTAGCCCTTAGTACTTGGATGATATAGGGTTGTTAGAAGATGGGTGACGCTTTAGGTAGTCGGTGTGGTCTGACTAGGATGTTTAGAGGGATGTGCTAGGAGTGCACTATTAGAAGAGAGGTGAGGGGTATTTCATGGGAGTGCGATACCAAATTTAAATATTAGATAATGAAAATGTTTTAATGATTTATTGTTCTTCAAATTTATTAGTTTTAATGGTTATAGAGTAGTAGATAATTTTATGCACCAAAGGAGTATCAACACATTGTTTGAACTTGACATTTATAAAGACATATTGTGTTGGAATTTATTTTCACCAAAGTGTCATGTTCAATTTAAAATTTTGAACTACTCTAACGGTTCAAAGACACGATTCAAAAGTTCTTCAAGTGCCAATGGCACGGTTGTAAATTTCTTCAAGTTCACTTTTCTATGAAACACAATGATACTATGTGTTCACTACATGCTCGATGTGTCAAGTACTAATTATATTAAAATTTTGATGTGTTGCAAAATTAATTAGTTTTAGTGTTTAATCATTACAAAAGTCTTCTTATCATTTAGTAGAGTTGGAAACCAACTTCGATATATTTAGTATATATAAGGTTAACGCTATTCGTAACTTCAGTTTGTTTCATTAGTTACCACTCATTTACTCAACTAAGGTCTCCAAAATAGATAAACTAATTTCTTTTATCACTCATCTTAAATCAACCATTATAAGAAGGGAAAATGATTCTCTAATAGTTTTCGTTATTCCATTGGTAAATTCGTACAATAACCCCCAAAAATTTAGACACACATACAAAAAAATATATATATACACGTCTTCTTTTTCTTATCTTTATCGTATACCTGCATATTTGTATTGAAGACAAATTGTGACTAGTAATAGAAAATTCCAACTGTCTTACATGTACATAAAATCACTTCTAATCAAGAAATCTCAACATGACATAAAAAAAATACTGAAAGAGAATGGGTAAAAAAAAGATCTTATTTTTTTTGTAATCAATAACAACCAATATAAATTAACAATAAACATATTGAACTTCATACTTCTTAAATGTCACCAATCGATAAAAAAAACTTAGATGCATTTTTGTAATCAATCATTGCAATTTTTTTTACAATTAATATAAATTAACTATGA